>CM041778.1:370240163-370262753 GCA_023374045.1 Limonium bicolor
GACGTCGTTTTGCCGGGGCGCGCACGCTCTTCTCTCGAAAGAGTCGTTGGAACCGGAACCAGAATTGGAACCAGACAGAAATCCCAACTGCTCTTTTTTTCCTTGTCTCTAACGGCTCCAAACGGCTAAAACGACTAGTTTGTCCCAAAGCCCCTATAACACACCATTTTATGATCATTCTCACCACACAACTCATCATACTCTTCTTCTCTCTTATTACTAGTATTTTCATGTGCAAGTGCTATTAAGCATTCTAGCTACTAAAAGCTCATTTCCCACTCTAGCTCTCAATTCCCATTCATACATTCTAGCAAAATTTCAAGGAGAACCGGAAGGAAGTGATGCCTTCTTCCAACTCCCAATCAATCCAAATTTTCAAGTTGATGACCAAGACCAAATCGACGAGATGGAATTGGGGTATCATCAACAACCACATTATTCACCTTCAACAATCCTGCAGGTGGAAGTTACACAATTTCTCAGCACAGATCTATAAACATGGGGCCAACACAACCAACAGTATTCTCATTTGGTAAGTTTTAATATTAATTACAATTTATTTTATACACACTTTAATAATTTTAATTGCATTTTTATCTTAATTATAGTCTGAATCAAGTTTTTTAACAATTAAAGGTACATCCTCTACCCCATCTGATGCCACAATCTGATCAAGAAGAAGATGATCAAGATGATGATGCCGACAACACCGTTCCATCAAGAACAAAACCAGCTTCGTGGGTGTGGGCATACTTCACAAAGAAAAAAGATCCGAAGAAGGCGGGACATACAAGCAATATTGCAACATTTGCAGTAAAGGACTTGCATGGGCAGCGGGCACTGGAACCGGATCCTTTGCAAAGGACTTGAAAACGAACAAAATCTACAAGGATACGGTGGCTATGGCGGTGGTACTAGTGGTCAAACTATGCTTACCAGGTTTACCGAATGACAACCCGGTCCAGTTTTTTTCCATTGTGATAGAGAAAGAATGATAGATGGCATAGCTAGATTTATGATTGATGAACAATTGCCTTTTAATTTTGGTGAAAGCTCTATTTTTGAAAATTTTGTTTGCACCACATTACAACCACAATATAGTAGAGTGCCTAGGAATACGCTTAAACGTAGAGCTTTTGCACAACATAGTAAAACTAGAAACCAACTAATGGAAATGATGAATACATTTGATGGTCGTGTTTCCTTAACTAGTGATATGTGGACATCTACTACTAATGAGGTATTATTTGTGTTACACTTCATTGGATTGATAGTTCTTGGACGCTTCATAAGTGTATTATTATTTTTGATATTTTCGATGATGCACATACCGGTCATAACATTTCTGAGAAACTTATTGAAGTAGTATCTAAGTGGAATTTGTTAGACAAGTATTCTCCATTTCTTTAGATAATGCTTCGAACAATGTTAGGTGTGTAGATTTTATAAAAGCTAATAAGAGACTCCACTCTCTTGCATAAAGGAGATTACTTGCATGTTCGATGTTGTGCACATGTTGTAATTTGTTGTGTACAAGATGGTTTATCTAACTTGACTGCTACACTAGAACTACTTAGGAGTGTTTATGAGAAAAATTAGGATATAAAAATGAATACAAAAAAATGTGTGTGAGCAATCTAGTATACGTCCTCGTCATTTTGCTCCGACCCCCCACTAGATGGAACTCTACATATGAATTGTTAGTTAAGAGTAAAAAACATCAGCCCATTTTGACTAGTTTGTATAACTCTATGGGTGTTCAATCCAATCAAGAATTAATGAGTCCAAAATTTTGGGAAAAGGCTAATGTTGTGTGCAACGTTTAAAATTGTTTTGATAGTGCAACTAAGGTTTCTTCATTAGTTTATGAACCTAATGTGCATATTGTCATAAATGAATGCATTAGTATTTTCCATGTTTGCATGAGAACAGGTATGTTGATGGGCATAGTACAGTTATTTCTGATATGATGTCTAAATGGTTTAACTATTTTAGTGATTTTCCTCTGATTTATTGTATTACAATTGTGCTTGATCCTCGAGTAAAAATTGAAGGTCTAACAAATTTGCTTGATTATTATTATAGTATTGTTCTAGGAGGTCCACCCAAGGATGGTTATATTAAGGAACATGTAGATAAGGTTAATGAAGCCTTGAAAAAGCTACATGATGAGTATACTTCAAAGTATCCCCCGATGAGCTTTCTTCTGCTAGTGGTAGTGGTTCCTCTTCTAAACCACCATGCCCCGGTAGTAAAAGAAGTATTTTGATTTCTTGTATTTTGAAAAGACCAAAATTTGTTCAACCGGGTTCCGGATTTTGTACTTATGATGATTATATTAACTTAACTTTTAGTTTTGATGATGATGATGGTGATATAGTGTTCTTTAGTGGTGGCAAGCACATGAAGGCAAGTTTTCCATCCTTGCAAAGATAGTTCAAGATATGCTAGCAATTCCAACATCAACTGTTGCTTATGAGTCGGCGTTTAGTGCGGGCAAACGAGTATTGGACGAAAAGAGATCAAGCCTTGATTTGACTCAATCAAGGTTTGTGTGAGAAGCATGATTGAGACTTAATCCCAAGCACGCGCATTGCAGTATGAAGGGCAACATGATGATTGGTATGAGATGAATGGGAACAACCACTTATGACTTCTATTCACGTAATCTTTTAGAATGTATTAGTATTACTTTCTTTCCATGTAATCTATTTTAAGACTTGCAAATTGAAATCATGTAACCTCTTAGTAGTTGTACTCTTTTTCCTTATTAAGTTTTTCCAAATGGGTTTTTATCTAATAAGGTTTTAACGAGGTAGTGAATCATATAATCAAATTCTCTTGCTCCTTAATTTTGCAAATTCAATAAAAATTTAAGTCTGTGTTTCTTACACTTTTAAGATTATAAACTTGAGGAATAGTCTATGTAGGAGTGAAGAGCAACGTGTGCGCGGAAAAAATCCCAAATCGGAGTTAAAACGAAAAAACTGGAGCCGACCGTGGGTCGGTCAGTTGGCTCCCGTTTCTCGACACTCGAATCTGGAACCGCATGGAACCCGCGGTCCCAAAACTTGAACCCGATCTACTTCGGAACCGGTGTTTTGAACGAATCCAAAGTGAATACAGGTTTGGAACCGGAACCGCCCCTAATCGATTCCAAACACGAATACATATGTCTCGAAACTGGAACCGGCGGAACCGGAACTATGGCCAGCATTAGTCCGGACTCCGTTTTGAACGGGTCTTGGGTGCACCCACACCCAAATTTTTTCTTTCAATTTAGTTGTGTTTGATCCAAATCTTTCCTAAAAATACGCATAATCATACTATAACACATAAAAGAGAATCTAACTGAAATAGAGTTGTTGAAAGTAAGGTTTTTGGCGGAAAATTAGAAAGAAGGGTGTGAAGAGTGATTGAAGCGCGAGAGAAATACTTAGAAATTGAATTATTTTTTTCACGCACTCTAAAATTTTGTTTAGCAATAAAAAATTCTAAAAAGTTCACTGTCTTTTTCATAAAAATGCCAAAAAAAAAAATGATTATACAACCTAGTCGGGAATTGATAATAAAAAAATTGTTCGCTATCTTACCGAAGAAAATGGGTTGGAATGGAAATTTCAGTACATACATCAGGGTACGTATCTGTATATTTTTCGGGGGGAATTGATTAAATTAATAAATCCAAAAACATAAAGAAAGCAATCGGAATTTAATGAAGGATTATAATAGAAGAATATAACTCACATTATTTTCTTATAATTGGTGTTAATTTTTATTACAAACTCTCTTTACAGTATAGACTTTCCAATAAGTTACAAAAAAAAGTGCTACTAAGAAATTAATAACTCATATGACTCTTAACTTTTTACACAATAACATAATCTCTCTTGGTTTCAAAAAAAAAAAAAAAAACTTTTTACACAATACATAAGTAAATTATCTGAACAACCACTCAATACAGCTGTTGTTTGATGTTGCATAATTTCCATGGAATCGATCACTGCTGCTGTTGGTGTGGATCAGTACTGGAACGGGCACTACTACTCTTGGAGAAGAAGTTGTTAATGGCAGGCATCACTTCAGGTGGGCGTGTCCTTAGAAACTTTCTAAGCCCATGCTCGGCGTACCTTTCTCCTTCCTCATAGTTTTCCAGCACCGCTTGAGAACGATTAGCCTTACTGAACCTGCACATACTCATGAGGTGTAGAGGAATATATTTAATTTTTCGACACTAAAGATCATGAGTTGATAACTAAATTATATATGAATGTGTGTGAGTTTATATAATTAGATGTATGTAATTAAGGTTTAAGATTGATAAAAAAATTAATTAAGAATGAATTTGGTAACCTGACGTCAGGATTCATAAAGATGTTTCTAGTGATCTGAAATATGCACATCCCAGTGACAAATGTCATTGCACCTATCAATGGATAAACCTGCAAATATACATGCATGTATGAAAACAAAAGCAATGAAGTTTCAGCATATATGCTTTGTTTATCTCATTATATATCTATAAGAGGAGGAACAGGCAGATTAATTAGAAATATATATAATATACATAAATGAATTTTCACTCACATCCGGTTTAATCCAGCGCCCCATATATGGATATCAGTCACCCTGGAGCTAGTTCGATCTCGTGCAGCCTTGCTTGCTTCGAAGTAGAGATGAGATGTTTTCTTGAGGAAAGAAGGATTATGTGCCTGCTTGCTTCGAAGTAGTGTAGAGATGAGATTTTTCTTGAGGGAAGAAGGATTATGTGCCTTACTTTGTTCGGTTGAAGTTGCTTGCTTTATGAAGTATATATATAAGGGGGTTCATTCGTATTATTTATAGTATTAGCGTAAACAGTTTGACCAGTAATGAGTTAGTTATCTTGCAGGTCAAGTCAAGTCCCGTGTTCTGGAATCCAGTGGGCTGCAATGCAACCTGCTGCAGGTACGTAGTAAAATCATTGATTATGTCGTCTACTCTTCTCTTCAGATCAGTTGAGATAAACTAAAGCAAAACCAGGTGCTTCTTTTTTTGTACGCGTCGTCCAGCCTGTTGTTTTGGTAATTGAATTTTCTACTACCAGGTCTTCAGTCAATATTTGAAACATACAAGCGAGCGAGCGGGTGTTACACTACATTAGTCTTTGATATAAAATAAATTCATATATCTGAATTAATATACAAAGTAGCTATTATTAGGAAGATTAAACTACATTATATATGCTTGATACAAAGATTGGCACAATAATTTTTTATTTTAGACCTTTTCTAAAGGTTATATATATATATATGGGAGAATATGAATGTTTAAGAGCTTTTTTTAACCAAATAGCTAGTTTAGTTCCGACATGACACGAAGAGAGGGAAGCTCTTAAGGGAGGGGGGACACATTCTTCCTCTTTTTTTTTTTTCTTTTTCCACATCATTTTTTCAACTTTATCCTCCAAATCTCTTTTGAATACTCCTCAAATAATTAGAGTTTTGCTACCAACGCGTAGACCTCACCAAAAGCTTCAATTTGAGCACAATTTTGTGTGATTTTGGTGTAAAGTCAGAAATGGTTTACCCTCGCCTCCAGCCTTTCCTCTCCACCTCCTCACCATCGACTTCGCCGTCCAGTCTCATCCCGCCGTCGACCATCACCGTCATCGCTGCTCCGCCTCATCCAACCGTGTCGGTGTTTATTCCCACTTGCATGTTTTCTTTTTATATCTCAAGAAATAAGTAGACGAATGACCAGCTTCTTCTCCCCTAATGGTGGTCAAGCAGAGCTAGATCTGCAGCAGATGAAGCTTGTCTACTCCTCGTATGTTAGAATAATGTTCAGTTCTCTTATCTTTTGGATATCCTCTATGGTCGACTTTTGAGCACAGTTGGTGGAGTCGATATTGAGATTTTGGTGCTCTTGGTGGTGCTTTTGTTGGCACTATTATCCTCTCTTTTGTACTCCGCTTATAAGGATGCTTTCACTGGCAGCTGGATAGACAACATCCTTTGGATAGGGCTGACCTTAGTTGTTCACTCCCTTCGGGTTGGCCGTTACAGTTCCTACTTCGGTTGTGGGCTAGGAGATCTCTTGTTGGTTCTTCTTACATCGTTGTACTCTATCAAGTTGGTTGTCATAGGATGCTTCTAATATTGTTTGTGCCTGATGCTTCTAACTGTAATCTTTGTTTCCTTTTGGTTATTAGCTCATGGTCTCTTAGGTATGTAATTTATTATCATTAATCTAAAGTCTTATTTTCGAAATAAGAGCTTAATTTTTCACCCAATATGGACTAAGGAAGTTTTTTTACAAATATATAAAATTTAAACAACCACACATATCATTCGTTATGAATCTATGTCATTACTAAAAATATGATACTGTAAACTATAGAATATCAACTTTGATAATGAAGATTTACAAAAGAACCTTTGATAACAAATATTTGTATTATGAAAGAATACATTGGTAAAAACTATCATCATTAACAAAGATGTAGGGTTTTCTTTCATAGCAATAATCTTTGTTAACCAGTACTAACACAAAATTATAATAGTTCTTATAAAAATATGGTCTAAGTAAGTTGGAAAAAAATAAGTAGATTTCAAAATAATATCAGACAAACAGAGTTAGAAAGCCATCATAAACAGCCCTTAACTATAAAAATTGCGACAGTAGGTGTCATTAGGCATTAGTGAGGATAAATGTCATGAAGGCAATATTGTATAAACCATACAAAATAGGTTTCTCATTTTAGTAGCCAGTTTCAACATCTTTTTTTATCAGCGGGCTACAAAGTAGCAATTTATCATAGGATGGTTTACAAAGTAGCAATTTAAACCTAAGCAAACACTGGGCTAGCGCACACAAATCATTGTAGTAAACAAGGTCGTATCCATCCACAAGGAAATTGGTTCCTCCTAATCCAAGCTTCGGTATTCTAGTAATTTTAACAAAGAATAGTAAATGGGGGTTTTAGCGGTGACAAACTTGACTACAAGCATCCTTGAAGCATTTAAGGGTCAAGCCCCATCCTAGAGCACTAATGGAGTTTACTCAAACGTAGAGAAAGGAGAAGGAGCAAGGAAGTAAGAAGAAGCCATTAATGGAGTATGGAAGCTTTGGTGAAGGTGAGCTCTTCCTTCTCTTATTTCTCTTCTTCTTTCTCCTCTTCTTTCTTCTTTTTTCATCACTACTGGTGGTACGAAAAAAAATATGACGGTTAAATAGCCCTCTTATTACGGTTTTGAGCTGTAATTAACACCCATGTCATCTATTCTCTAAGTTTTTAATTACAGTTTGAAACCGTAATTAAAAGTCTTAAGCGAGCGCGAGCCTGGAGAACTTTAGATTACGATTTAAGTAGAAGTGTAACCTAAAACCTTACTGGCCCATGCGGTAATAGGGCTTTAGATTATGGTTTAGCTACAAACCGTAATCTAAAGCTTTTTTCTTTTCTTTTCTTTTTTTTTTCAAAGTAAAGAAGAAACCTGTTGCGATAGTGGACTAAATTGCATAATAACATAACAGAAACAACTCCAAAAGATATATTTTTGATTGAAATTAATATGCAGTAATTTCGAATACAATACACAAAATATTCAGATACGCTTCCAAATCCCAGTACACAAATGATGTTCAACACAACAAAATATCCAGCAAAAACGGATGACTAACAACTTAAACATCCAATCCAAATGTCTTTACTTCTAAACTATCAAACAGACAAAGCTTCGTCAGAGCTTGTTCCAATTCACATCATCATCTTCTAATCTCTCCGTCGCTTTCCTTCTTCTCCCATCTTGATCTTTATCGTCTTGTAGGGGTTCAACGGGTAGGTATACTATTCCGGTGGGAAGGACGCTCTGAGATCCCTCTTTGCACGCTTCAAGGGTTTTGGGCTACAACCCTCACTGGTCGGTGTGGGTACATCTCTACCCAGACCAGTATAAACGGTAGGCGGAGACTTGAATCTTAAAGGTCCACCACATCCATCATTTACATTACACACGCACACGTATTTGTTGGTGGAGACGTGGTGAGGTCATAAAGTGTGTAAATTGGCACCGGTGTGTCATCGTCCCACGTTTTTCTGTTACATAAATCAAATAGAGAAATGTTATGATAAGGACACATTAACAATGAGATATATGAAGAAATAAAAAAACATCAAGAACATCAAGACACATTAACCTTTACCCCTTGTACTCTCTTTTTTATCAGCGACACTGAACCAGACGTCGCCTCTATGTTAATGAGATCTTCCTTCGAAGTCAATTGACCCTAATATAAGGATTTCCAATGTAACATGAGTTTATGAGCAAATACTCTGTTGAAATATAGTATGCAGTAGAACAAAATAAGAAAACAAATAGAAAGATATGCGCTCGTATGTAACAGAAGGTTATATACAGATAAATCAACCAACTATATCTGCTAATTATTAGGAAATAAAATAACCAAATGAACGTTAATTAAACGGATATCGGCATAAGAATCGGACAACCCTACTCATCGACTATACGGATGAACAAATAAACCCCATACATAGTTTGCATGCATTCGAACATAGTTTAAAACTACTGCTACAACACATCCACGCTACAGATTAACAAAAACTAAAAAAATTCATTTACGTTAACTTAAAAGAACTTACGTTGTTCGTCCTATGGTACATGTTTGTCGATGAGTAGGGTTGGTGAGCTTGTTGAAGAGAAGTATCGATCTACACAGTGGTGGAAATCTTCATCAAAACGAAATAATAGAAGTAAAGAAAATGAGGGAGAGGAGAGGAATAAGCTTACCAAGTTAGCTTGAAGCGAAGAGATTTTCGGGCTATGGTGAGTTGGTGGAATTAAAAGTTACGACTTGACAATAGAAGAAAAATAAAGAGAATGCACGGGAAGTTGTGTAATACGTCCAAGCGACAAGGGTAGTATGGGTAAATAGTACCTGCACAGTATTGAAAAACTTTTTAAGTCTAGAAAAAACGCGCCCAATTTTAATATCGCCAGACTTTTATTACGGTTATGTAAGAAAACCGTAATTAAAAGATCTCGTCTCTTGACTAAACGAAGTCGTCAATGTGCATAGGCGGGTGCGCAAATACGGACCTGTAGAACGATGGTGTCTAGTTAGTAAGCGCGCGCATGTCAACGGACTTTCAATTACGGTTTGTAGAAGAACCGTAGTCTAAAAGCCTCACGCCAACCTTTAGATTACGGTTTTGCATATAACCGTAATCTAAAGTTCGTTGATGTTACCCACTTTGCATCCCCTGAACCACTATAAATTACAGTTTATATAACAAACCGTGATCAGTTATCTCCGGCCCACCAGTTAAATTATGGTTGGTCTATTAATTGTAAATTATTAGGCGTCATTTATTCATTTTTTCCACTAGTGTGTTCTCTCTCTCCCCCTCTCTTCTCTCTCTCTTTGTTTTCACCTACTGGAGCTATGATTGAAGAATGAGGAGAAGTGTGCAAAAATTTCCATTTCCATAACGCGGATCTGGACAAAAATTATGTCCAACCGACCCACCTAAGGTGGTCCCGTGGGTCGGTCGCCTCTTGGAGACGATGTCACGTCCGTGAACTAAAGTCTGACCGACCCACCTGGGGAGTGTTTTTGGGTCATTCGATTCTAGTAGGGTCCGACCGACACACATGGGGCGGTCGCTCTGGGTTGGTCGATTCCAGTAGCTCCTGGATGATTCCGACTCACCCACATGGGGTGGTCGCCCTCGATCAGTCCATTCCAGTAGCTCGGAGACAAGCAATCGGCCCACATAGGGTGGTCGCTCTAGGTCGGTCCATTCCAGTAGCTCAAAGATAATTCCGACCGACCTACATGAGGTGGTTGGCCCATTCCAGTAGCTTTAGAACGAGTCCAACCGACCCACCTAGGGCGGTCGCCTGGTTCGGTTAACTTCAGAATGAGCTTGTTTGCACCGAAACCTTCCCGAAATGTCCTATTGTTCTTAACCTACTTTCCAAAGCATTGAATCTTGCCCACAACATCTCTTTCACCTCAAAAGCATGCTCAAATGATTTTTTTACCTAAATTATAACCAAAATGTATAAGTTTACCTATAATAACAAAATGCACTATAAAGTGGTGAAATAAGTCATGAAGCAAATAGAACAGAGGTGAATAAAGACCCTAAAATCACATTATTTCATCACTTATCAATGGATTTGGCCAAGTTCTCGCACCAAGATTCTGGAGGATGCCTCTTATTGTTATGCTTATAATGCGACATTACCGGGGCTCATCTTTAACCCATCTGCATACTCTCATTTATGATCCCATTTTTATTTTTGGAGGAAACCATCTTTGTCTGTCTCGCCCGAGAAGATAACTAAGAACTCATGAGAGGATAAATGATGATATGTTCAATAACAACATCTATCCACTTTCGAAATGAAATCTAGTTGGTATCCAAGTTACAAGAAAGATATAGATGAACCAATGCATAAATATATTGACAAAAAGAATACTAATACTTCTCTGTTTGTAACTATCTTAATAATATCAAACCCATTGACACTCTCAGGGACATCACAAAATCTTTTGAGACCTAGAGCAGAACACTAACAGTTAGCAACCATGTATAATAAAATTTTCCGCGATCTGTGGGGGTTTAAACCTATCGGCAGTGTACTGGTCGATTATAACAATTTTCCCTTGTTCATCCCCTAGGTATCGATCCAAGAGAGGTAGTTTCTAGTTTGGTCTCTATCTAACTAAATAAACTAATAAAAGAGGTTAATAGCAATAAGTTAGGGGGTTTTGAATTGTGAATTAATACACTAAAACAAAATAGTAAATAATAAAAAAGGCGATCTTTATCGACAAAGGAAAGCAACACTTTGAACTTTGATTTCACACTTTCACTCTATTTATACCTTCTTAACAATTTTAAAACAACTTTTAAATCCCGAAGTCCAGCAGCTCTCACTTGCAGAAAGGAACTTTGTTTTCAACTACTAGAGCCAACATGCACGCTTTCTAGTCTACAACTGCTTGTTGACTAACTTATATTCTAGGGTCAATTAACCCACTAATTCTCTCGAAGTTGTGCAGTCAAATGGTTTAATATTAATCTAGTAGACAAAATTCAATAAATATACTAAACTCTGATTGTGGATTTAAGAAAAACAATATGCTAAAGATCAAAGTTTACTAAATTGATAATCAAACCATTGTTAGAAATGCATAGACAGAGATCCAAGGCTACATCTAGCAAAAGCGCTAAGAGATTACTCAGACATAACAATAGAAGAAATAACAACAATGATAAAAGAAAGAGAAAACACCATCAATTATGTTGTCTCGTGTGTTAAAAGGTGGTCATCTCTGCTCCTAACCTCTATCTGCTCTCTCCATAATGGTTGTCTCGTGTGTTAAAAGGTGGTCCTCGTTTCCTTCGATTTCTCTTCTTTAATTTGTGTTCCACCTCTGTAAGGCGGCGGGTCTAGGTCTTTGCCCTAGAATAAGACTCGGACCAGCATACGTGGGGTCCTTTAATTTGCTTCACTTGGGCTCGGGTGTTTGTCTCAGAGTAAACCCCGGAAGGAAACAGCTTCTCCCTTATATTGGTCTGAGTATGATTGTTCGTACATATAGAGTGTATAGGATCATGGAATAGTGTGATCGAATCATGATTCTGTGACAATCCTACATGGTTTGAATCCTATATACGTTTCAAATCATAACTATGAATTTGGATTGGAAGATCGTAAAATTGTGGGACTGAATCACGATTAAGTGAGCATTTGTTTCATACACAAATTTGATTATTGAATTAGTTTTTGAAATGAATACAGTCTACAATTTTTATGAACGATATAAATTTTTAAGTTTATTCAACAATTTATCAACATTATAACACTTTTGATAAGAATCAAAACATTTGTTCAAGCATGACCCGGTGTTATACTTTTGGGTATGATTTAGATCAAATAGGCACAGGATGATGGATGCAGTGATGCTCTATCTAACCCGACTCTCAATCCATTGTCACCCATATAAAAAAGGTGAAATACATTTATTACATGCGTACATTAATTCCTCTAGATTAAAAAAAATGGAATCAAACTCAAATGCAGCACAGTTTGATCTTATAATCTATGTAATTCGGACTCCAAACCATGACCAACATCAGCGAACGGAAGCCGAAATTAGGAATTTTTTATTTAATTACTCTAGTTTGTATTCACGTCATCCGGGACAATATTTACAACAAACTTGGTAGAAACATGCGGTATAAGCACACCTTACGTTACAGTAGATATAGATAACAAAAATGATTCCCGTGGAACCGTCTTCACTTGCATAGCGCTCATTGTTTGGAGTTTGGTTGGAAGGTCTGTTACTCCTCCAGCTCAGAATCAATAACTGCTTCGGAATCGGATAAATTTACTGTCTCTGCCGAATAAATTAATCACACATCAGTACATCTTTCGAATCGTTCATACCTTAGTAAAATACCCAATTCTCAATCTCAAGGATCAGTGTTGATCAAGAAGGATAACAAGCCCAAGAGCAATGCCAACGGAAGTGTGAGCAAGGAGACAGTACTCTTTGGACGAGGGCTTGAATTGGGAGAGTAAGGATAAGATTCAGGGGGTGGCATCACACAATTATCCCCATTGAAATAGATCCTTCGAGGGAACGCCCACCCCTTATCGAAAGTAAATGTAGATGAATCCTTCTGAAATAGCAGCTCTGACTGCACGTTTCCGTCCGGACCAGCATGCATCAGCACATCGTTGTAATACTTGACACCCCATAGCATGGCTGTATCATCTGCGATAAGAAATGCAGACCCAAAACAAATAGAGATCAGTCATCTGATTTGATTGTGTTTTTACTGAAAAGTCCGTCAGTTCTGCCACAAGTAATGAGTTTCTTATCGATGTAAGCCACTAACTTATAGAGCTGTATGGAGACAGCGGCTGGTAGTTGAAGCTGAAGAGCTGAGTGAGATTATCAAAAGCTGGATGCTGTATAACTAAGTTCCAGTTTGTGTAGTTCTTCCTATAGTTGAAATTTGTAATGGTGACCTTCACCCGCCAATACCCCTTGTAGTTTAGCTTGACGTGCCAGTGAACTCGGATAGGACACATGTGGCTTGTGCATCGCACTAGAGGGGACAGGTCTTTGGTGTTTTGAATGGATTTAGATACAACTGAAGGTAGGTATGGTGAATCAGCCCTGTTAGGTTAGCCAAACAAATAAATAGTCTTAAAACAAAAGAGAGATTGTTGAAATAGCTGATCAATGAAGTCAAATTTATGGTATAACATCAGTTTTAAAGAGAAGATTTTATACTTACTCTACGCAGCTTCCAGGATTAGTAATGTTGGTGTGGCAGCCACATGAGCAGGTTGGGCAAGGTACTATAGTGTCGTTGTAGAAGGATGAGAGGGACACACAACACACAGGAGTCTTGCTGGACATATACTGAGAGTATGTGCAAGTAACATTCCATGTCACTGCAACAAGGTACACATGAAAAAGAAAAAGAGATATCAATCAACTGTAAGGTTCAACCTAAAACTCTAATTTCACTTCACAAGTTCTCGCAAGACAACAGTGAAAAGCAAACAAGAATCTGAAGCAACGAAGCTTAAATTAGCAAAAATAATGAACCAGAAAGAAGTAAGACTTACTCATAGCCTGAGTTCTTCTCCTCCCATCCGAGCTGATAAACTTAGTGGCGCTAACCTTGTTAGCAGGCCCACAAGTATACCCAGGTACCCCTAATGTATAGTTCTTGGGGATGCTTACTGTCTTGTTCGTGTTACCTGACACGCCCACACTAACCTGGAATGAGCTTATGGAAGTAGGAGGGTCCTGAACCCAAGAACTCAACACACCACCACGGCAACAATTGGAGATCTGCTGGTTGTAAGGTGTCCCCGGCATTAAGTCCACAATGGTGGGTCTCCTCAAACAGCAGTGTGGGATTTCTCCTTTGAATTTGGAGCAGTCGCCTTGTTCTGTAGCTTGACCACCCTTCATTGACCATATCACTTCCTTCTTTGCCCATGTCCAGCTCAGTTTCCACCCTGGTGACTGAATATGTCGGTACTTCTGATAGTTGTATAGAGTTACAACGGCCTAATTTGAATAACATAGCAAGCCAAGCAGAGTTGATATTCATCATTGTGTAATTTATCAAAGAATTATTTGGGATATAATTCAAATCATATACATATGTTTGATGAATTTTGTGATTGTAGTAATATTATAAGAAAAGTACAACTCACGACATAGCCATCAGCAGTCCATTGTATTATGTCCCATTTGATCGTGAGATTCCCGTGAGGATCAAGAGAATCATACGCTTCTGGATATTCAAGTGAAACCAAAATTGCCCAAATCAGAAACGAAAAGTTCATCTTGAGAGCAAATAAGTACGAAGCAGCAAACTTCTCACTGTTACATTGATGCTACGTATCGTGTGTTATTGGTTCTTCTTTTGAACATAGTCTTAAATGAAGGTCAACTTTTTGGTAAACCGACGAGATCCAATGTATGAAAGACATATACATATTAGAGAAAAAAAAATTACACTATTATTCAGGCGATCCATTCAAAAGATCTCCGAGCAGAAGGTAGCAAAACTAAACCCCTAAGAAGTTAGGAAAACCCCACGAGACAGAGAATGCATTTAGTTCAGAGCTCTAGATTGGACACGCAGCTATGGTATGGAATTTGACTTGGCAAATTGGATTTCAGAATTTTCCTGGCGGAACACGAAAGGCTGCTATACGCAAAGCGATGGTAGAAGACGTAAATCTCAGAACATGGCAAAAAGAGGAGAAATAAGCAGCAAGTATCGATAGTCAACAGAGCATTTCAGCCACTAGAAACGGCACGGAAACACTACAATTTTAATAGAAAAAAGTAGCTAAAATCGAGCCTGTTTGACCGAAATCTCAAAGCAAATCCGATCGATACTCAGGAGACAATATCACTGGTAAAACAACTAAAAGAAGAGTGCAATATGTCTGACCTACAGAGCTGAAGCTTGAGCAGAAGAAGAAGACGGCGAATAGTAGCGGGACGATCGTCTTGAAAAATGATCTCATCAACCAGATCGTCATTCTTTTCTCCTCCTTCCGCGGTGATGATCACCTCCGGAAACAAATATTGAAGCGCGGGGACGTGTAGAGGCAGACGAAGCGACTGTGACGTCGGGAGAATTTTGAATGGGAAAATGAAGGGGGTGGTGAAAGAGGCGGGGAGCGAGAGGGAAAGCTGAAGAAAACTCGGAGTGTAGACTAGCCACCCTTAAAACTGCGCGTCTCAATCTTTTGTTCTCATTTTTAAAAGTTACAAACTGGCCCGATCCTTTGCCCGGCAACGCTCTTGTTCGTTGTTTTCCTTCTCAAGTCTAATTGTTTATTGATTTATTTCTAATATGCGGTACTAGTGTTCATCCTCAATCCCATTGTTTATTGGTTTGGTGGGGAGACTTCTTCATTGTTCAAATAAAAAAAAAAGGAAAGGAAGACTTCTTCATTGTTCAAATAAAAAAAAGAGAGGGAACTTCTTCCTTTCCGCAATCTTCATTATCTTCTAATAGTTTATTTTATGTGAAATTTTGGTGAGATATCTTCCAACATATTTTGAGGTTTCCTTTTCATTATAAATTATTTTAAGGTTTGTTTTATAAGATGCCTTGATGTTCATTTTCAGTACCGGATTCGTTCAAATTCTAAAATATTATATTTTTCATATCCCCATTTTACCCTTGCACATATGTCCCTCAATGATCTCAGGGGCTCATGGTCAATATTTTAAAATTTTAAATATAAACAAAATACACAAAAAATAATTTAACATCATATAAAATTTGAATTCAATTTAAAAAATTGAATAATAATTATTAAAAAATAACTAAAATAGTAAAATTTTAAAAATAAATAGAAATGACTAAAAAGAATCATTTAAAAAAAAACATATATTGTTACATAATTTAAAACTTAGTACAGGAGTGACTTAAAATCTTAAAAAAGTTCTAACAATTACATTAAATATAAGAAATTATTAAATAATTTATAAAATAAAAATTTATTATTTGATATCACTAATTGCAAAAAATGATCATATTTATGGTTATTTTACTTTTTTCTAAATTTAAATAATGAGTTTTCTATATACTATATGAAAATGTTACTCTTAATATCCTTCATAATACTGTTATAACCTTGTTACGATTTAATAAAAGTAGAGATCAATGACACATTGTTGTGTGGCCATATGATCTCTCGCGGGTGTTGCAAACCAAAATGGTTAATCATCTTCCTTGCCCTTCTACGAGGAATCTCCTTCTGCGTCATCCCCCACTTATTAATTAGATTCTTATAGGATTTGAAACTTAAAACCCCAATATTGGCCAACATTTTTATAGTTATACATAGTAATGAAATTCAAATAATCTACTATAAGAGATGAAAGGTAACAAACCTCAGTCATAGACCATAGGTCAACTACAAAATGTCCCCCGAAGTTAGTGATGACATTAGTCAGTAGTGGGCCACCAGGAACTAAAACCTTTGTCAACTTCCACCTGACACTAGTAGAAAAAATATCAAAAAGAGCGGTTTATAACTTACGGTTCTAGTGAAAACCGTCTTTTAAGCCTGTTGAACACCCGCGAGGTCAACTTAAAGATATCTTAAAAGACGGTTTATGTTAAACCGTCTTTTAAGTCATGTGATTTCAGCGCACCAAAATATCTTAAATGACGTTTCGACTGAAACCGTCTTTTAAAATAGAACTTAAACGACGGTCTGCCTTAAACCGTCTTTTAAAACAGGTAGACGCGCGCGCGAAATGACCTTAAGTGACGGTTTGTTGGAAACCGCCTTTTAAAACATGTAGACGCATGCGGAATGAACTTATTAAGCGATGGTTTGTTGGAAACCGTCTTTTAAAATATGTTTAAAGATATAGTTAATTAATAAACCGTCCTTTAAAATATGTTTAAACATAAATCAACAAAGTCTGAAAAATAGTATAGATTAATAAATATTTTAATTAGTTTACATGTTGGTTAAAATTCTCAAAATAGGTAGTGAGATACTGCATGTATATATAATTTAATAAAATTTATATTTTATAATTAGCATTAATTATTACTTTAGTAAATTATAATATCTTTAGTATGTATAAATACGATGCTTATTTACCTATTACGATGTCTTACTACTTATTATAATTTGTATAGGAGTGAACATAAATTGGAATAACAATTAAAATTCCAATAATTAAAAGATTAAGTTATAATTGCTACATATGTTTTTATTCATAAAATGAATGAGTTTGATGGTGTAGTCTAGTGGTTGGGAACGCGTTCATATATGGGACTTTACCATGGGCCGTGAGTTCGAATCCAGACATCACTACAGAAAACAAATTAATCTAGGTGTATTAGACTAAATTCATTTTTTTACGCTCAAGAGCTTTTAAAGATGGTTCGACCAAAACTGTCGTTTAACATCATCTTAAAAGACGGTTTTGGAATCGTCGCTTAAGATAGGTGATAAAAAACAACGGACGTTTAAGAGATGGTTCAAAACCATCATTTTTTAGCGTATTTGATCATGTTTTTTGCTCCGTTCCGCACCAGTGTGGTGGGAACAACTAGGACCATACTTTGCCCTGCTTTCTCCTCTGTTTTGGCCTCATGATCATCGACAATGTTTTTATCTGTTTCCTCAACATCGTCATCATCACCATCATCATTACCATCACCGTTGTCGTCATTGATTTCTTTATTAGCCACCCTAGAGCTATGAGCGGCAGGGGCGCTTGAATAATTAAGCCCACCAGATGTTTGGGCTTCAACATGCTCTTCGTGGTGGCTGCCATTACTCTCAATAGCGAAGCTCGAGCTGTTTAGAGCTTCTACAGACCATAGACCCCTTGCTGAGTGAGTTGTTGTAGTCAATGAGAGCAGCATGTAAGACTGTGTAATATGCTGATAGCTCGTACCAGCATTAAATACGTGTGTCAATGGTGAAGGAATTTGCAGCATCAGGTATGGCTCATGGTTAAATCCCACGTCAAATGAAGGTGCATCCGAAGGTGGCATGTCTGACGTGGCTTGGGATTACTTGGCCCTTCACAAGGAAAATGCGTCCGAAGGTATGAAGTCGTCATGGGTTGCTCGTTCTTTAGTCTCTTTGGGTACACATGGTTCATTGCACATTTAAGTCCATCCATTTTCCTAATATAAAGGTCAAAGTCAACATCAATATTAGTTCCTAGGTCAAAAAAATGCAATTTTTCACAAAACACATGCGGCCACAAATTCGTGACAAAAATCTCAAGTGTTGAAATCGAGAAAAAAAGCTCACAGTTTCACTAAGTTTGGGAATTTTTTTTCACGATTTCTCCTACTATGGGACAAAAACAATCGATTTTCATGACCAACAAAGAACAACCAGCAGATTCTCACGATTTCACCAAATCAGGATCAAAAGTTTAGGAAATGTCTAAAACCAGGACAACAAATCCAAAGATTCATGACTTACTTATGGTTACTTTGAGTCGAGAACCGGTTCGTCTTGTGACAATTCGTCAGATAAAATGTCCTGATTTTTCTCTCTTTGGGATCTGTAGCGACGTGATTTTGCTGGACTTAGGAAAAAGAAAATCCCGATTGAAGTAGTGGCCAAAAAAGTCGCTGAAAATAGAAGAAATCGGGAAAATTAGTTTGTTGTAGTAGACAAAATCAGAACTTTAAAAATCCTTAAAATTGCGTTTTTGTGGGGTTGGCCCTCCCAGTTTTGGCTTTGTCACCACCTTAACCAACACGATTTTAGAGCTCCATTGTTGGAGTTTTTGAAGCTTTTTTCTGAAATTTATTTTATAAATATAGCCTAAATGATTTTTTTTTCAAAAAAAAAAACACCAGAGTCTTACTCACAACTCCAAGATGTATCACTTGATAAAAGATTCAAAAAACTCATTGGAAATTTTTTTCGACGAATAAAAACTCACCAAAAAAACTTTCCGATGATAGTCCAGCTATGGAGAAAGTGTGAATGTGAAAGTGAGGATACAAATTGCTTACATAAAGCGTGCGTGTTTTTATAGTAACATTTGACTACGTTCTTTTTTTTAATGTAACAAAACATCTATAATTTCAATACAAGAGCAAGATCTATCGAATGTAACATTTAAACAATATGTTAAGTACTTAAAACGTGTTTAGCATCGTCATACCCACTTTTCATAATTTAATAACAGAAAAGTATTTTAAAAAAAAGTTTCAACGATATGTTTTAACATATTGTAATGTTAATGTAATTTAAAAATAAATTTGTACTATAATGATTAGTAAATATATACTCCAATAGCAACCCTGTATAAGTGTGAAAATATATAATCATTTTATTCTATTTTTATGTTTTTACATAAATTTAAATTTATATTTACGTATAAATGGTACGAGTCAATATAAATAATGAACAAAGAAAGTAAATGAGAGAATACTTGATAGGCGGACAGGCTTACATATATCAGAATCAGCATTATCAGAATCTTAATCAGACCACAAGCCGCCTCCTATACATATACGACGTACACACAGAGACATCAACACATCACATACAAAGATGTGGCACTGTTCTACAGTGCGTGGATTGTATAATATGGCCACTTCAGATGGCCAAAAAAAGCTTACTGAATGATGCACAACTTAAGAGAAGTACAAGAAACCGTTACATCAGATATCAACAACACTACTATCACCACCGCAAGTGAAGTCCGGCTGTATTGTAAAGCTGACAGTGAGATCTGTATTTGGAGATTCTAGCTCAAAAGGACCTGTGATATAGTGTCAAAGCACAAAAACAAGTAAAGAAGTCAGCGTGACTGGAAGTTGAAATAGCATTTTCTGTAAAACAAATGAGTAGATGTTAAACTGAAACTCAACTACAGAAGCATACGAGTCAGAAATAAAACAGAGAGTTTGATACCACAGTATTATTCCCTTGACGAAGAACTGGAGCAGGAACATAAAGGTTGCATTGTGGTCCACGAGTCTGAAAGACAACTATTTTCAGTTTTTCCTCGTAAGATCAAACAGAAATGCAGAGACATAGTAAAAAACACTTGATCGAATAATTTACCGGCCAGTATCTTCCTAAATTGAAATCGTTTACGAATGCCACCCCTTTACCCCATCCATACAATGATAGATAAGTATCCTTCACCTCCACTGCTTCATCTATGATGAGCTCCCCAACAAAAAACGCAGGTTCTATTGAACTTGCCGCTGCCAAAAAATAACATATTCATACAACAGGAACACCTCAGGAGGGAATAGAAAAAGAACTACAAGTGGTGCTTTACTTCATGTTCACGACATTGTACCTTGATTTGCAGAAAGGTAGGATGTTTTGGTGATTAGAGAGAAGAGTAATGAGATTATCATTCTGCCACTCGTTGAGGTTGCTTAATGGTACCATATACATTTTCCAGTTCTCAAGGACATGCCCATCCAAATATACAGGAGATATGATGCCTGATCATGGTAAAATCAAAGGATAGTAGCTATTGCTACGGTGGGACATACACATAGTGAAAAACTGCATAAAAGAACGGAAAAGGGAACCCAAGAGAAATCATACTTGTACAGACCGCACAGAGAGGATTTCGGTATTAGATTATAGTATATCATAAGCAAAGGCTTCATAACACAAAGGACGAAAGATACAGCCGGCCTACCATCTGGATCTATAGTTAGTAAATGGGAATATTGAACCAAGTGTGACGAAAAATAGGAATAGACAATGCATAAACCCCTGAACTAATAAATTACTTAACAATTAACATTGATCAGTATCTGGAGGACCATCAATCGAACTTCAGATAAATTAAGGAAATTTACAATGTAACAGGGAGTAAAAATCTACACAAAAGAATTTAATACAATAATGATAAAGGAACAAAAATAGATTCCCAATAGGATCAGATGAAAAAAATGCCTGTGTCATGCACGTTCTTAACGATATCAGTTGTAGTCTTTATCATTATGCTGATATAAGCAGCAGATATGATGGTTCTCTTAAAATATAAAGTGCGCACAGTTGCAACATAGAAGATATCAGTTGCTAGATACTTCGAGGGCAAATATTCACACCCTGCAGAATGGCAGATAGTAGACACGACGTACTATGAAAAGAACGTACCTTTCTGTCAAATATATATGGCCCATAATAATCCGTCCCATGTTTTCTACCTGTAGAAGCAGGCTATAAGCTTCATATATATTCATTTAAGGCAACAAGAAGTGCGTGATAGTAAAAGGGGTCAACAAAGAATATAAATCTCAGCTCTACAGAACTCTATTACTTTTTAACTGTCAAATATGATCCACTGTCAGGTTCACCAGAATGATATGAATGACACGAATTCTGAATGGTTTAACAAGTGACATAAAAGCTGGCCAAAGGGAAGATCATCCAGTCGTAAATAGACACTTAGTAATAACATCCTTTGGCGCCAACGGCTATCGGGTCATATTTCGTGCAAAGATCAAATATATAAACAGAGGAACTACATTGGCCACTTTTTAAGTGGTCCAAGTAACTTTTTGCTTCAACACAATTTAGTTTCCCAGTGATGGAACAAAAGACAAAAACAGCATACACAGTAATTTAGGAGCGTTAAATACCAGGATGTATAAGGTGACACTAGAGCAGTTCAAATGAGGCAAGCGGAGACTTTCCTTTGACCATCTCTCAATTACACCAACATATGTAGGTCTACGTCCACTGTCTTTAAAAGGGCATGATGTGAATACCTGAGCCCTGTCATGTACCTGGATAGCAACACACTACGTAAGTACTGTAAATGGAAGACAATTGAACAAGACAGGTGTGTATAGCTAGTTAGTCTTGAGATCCAAGGCTATTCTTTGAATGAAATGTTGAATAAGTTCAGTCATGACAGAACAGAAATTAATCACTTCATTTTTTTGTAAACCATATTTCGATCTGTACCAGAATCATATATCATAACAAAATGACCTGAGTGCTAAATAACATCCCATCTAGATAAATAGAGATGTCATGATATGATTTCCTCCATGTTTAGGTCCCTATGTTCAGAAGGAAATTCTAAGTCAAATCTTCAGTCGCTAGGGTGTTCTGGGATCGAGATTTGTCCATTTCCCACTGATTTATGTGTTTTGGCTCTCAAGTATGTCCGAAATTGGTGGTTTCTGGACCGACACACTTTCTTTTTCATGTGTTATTGATTTGTGTTTACCTGGTAGGTTTCAATGATTCTGAATATAAGCAAGACGTGACAGCATTGTTTATAGTGGTTCAGTCAATTTAGCCTACTCCCCGGCGAGGATGAATCTTTTATTGTTTAGTTCCGCTAATCTCGAGTAAAATGTAAAACAGTTGATTACAAGTATAAAATGCGCAATCTCTTTCTTAGTGTGACTTCTAACCCTATTAAAGATGTTCGGGGAGAGTTAAACTAGCTTCCACGTGCTTCTTTCCTACTGGTTGGCCTTTGTCAGGTCGTATGTAAAACTCCCACATCGGGAGTGGATGGGCT
>CM041778.1:370263253-370733235 GCA_023374045.1 Limonium bicolor
TGATAGTGGTTCTAAAGTGCTAGTGGCTCTTCCTCCTATTGGACCGGTCTAATGGGAGGGTTCTCCACTTGGACCACTACTAGGTCTCGCTACATTAGTGCTTTCATTGAGAGTACCAACACTCGCCGGAAGGGGCGACCTGGGAAAAGGCTACCTGAGAAGCAGAGTGAAGCCGCTCAGAGTGGACAGCCAGAGTAAGCCAACGAGGGCGTTGGGACTCAAAGGGGAAGACAATGTAACAATCCCACATCGAGAGTGGGTGGGGCTAGATAGTGGTTCTTAAGAGCTTGTGGCTCTTACACCTAAGGCACCGGTCTTTTGGGGGGGGGGGGGGCGTTCTCCACTTGGACCACTACTAGGTCTTGCTACATCGTACCACTCACACCTTGACAGGCAGTCACCAGCTGTTCGTCATCAGATTCAGACGATTCTTCTCTTTCAGAGTGCCTTTGTTCATCCGGAGCGGTTTCTTCTTCTGAAGGGGCTATCTTGTTTTCTATTTTGGAATACCTTCTTAACTTTGCGTTCTTTTATTCTATCTTTCTTTATTTTCCTTCTGAGAGGGCTATCACTTGCTCTTATGAATATTTGTCTAGCCGCACTTTTATTTTATCTTTCTTTAATTTTCCTTTGTTGTTTTGTTTTTTTTTTCTTGTTTTTGCGTTTCAAAAAATGGCCCCTTGATCAACACACGCCAACAAAGGGAAAGCTACGCCTTCTTCCAGCCAGAGAAATGCGCGCACACTCACCAATGTTCCACTTCGCCAATGATTTCACAGTGCGCACCGAAAA
The DNA here is from genome assembly GCA_023374045.1 of Limonium bicolor. NCBI lineage: Eukaryota > Viridiplantae > Streptophyta > Magnoliopsida > Caryophyllales > Plumbaginaceae > Limonium > Limonium bicolor. The sequence goes on from CM041778.1 coordinate 370,264,046, forward strand.
GAAATAGTTCAGAAGCGCAGAGTTGAAGAATGCATTGTCAATGATCTAAACCTTCAGCCAATCTTCGATTCTTTGGGTTGGGGGGCGCATCATGACTTTGGGTGGTGAGTTCTACGCTCAGCTTATCTGGCAATTCTATGCAAATGCGATGAAGGAAAGGGAAATGGGATCGTTTCGTATGTAGGAGGCCGCTTAATTCGAATCACCCAGGAGACCTTCCTGGACTTCTTGGAGCTTCCTTTAGACGACTTCCAAACCCATCCTACATCGACAACTGGCGCCTTCAACCACTGCCGGATGTAATTGGTAGAACTCCTGGCCCGAGGAAGAACCAATCAGAAAGTGAGTTACGGGTCACCATGACCCCAATTATGTTTCAAGATCCTGCCCAATGAGTCATTTTCGCTCTGATCTACCACAACATTCTGCCCTGGGACAGTAACGACTTGAACACCTCCGACTGCTTCATGATGAGCCACGTGATCGCTCCGGACCTCGAGTTTCATTTCTCCCTCTCCAGCTTGATGTTCAACCACCTTCGCCATTTGACCGAGAAGAAGGAAGCTCAGCATCTGGGTTTCCTTTCATCATCCAGTCTCAGCTTACTAGGGCGGGGGTTGACACAGATGAAGAGGTGTCGAGTCCTCCATGAACACCATTGGTCTGAACGCCCTCCGGGGAATGGGTTTCAGGCACACAGCAGATGGTTGGGAGAAGGTTCAGCCCTTACAGAGAGCCAAGTTGTCTTCACGACCCTCTTCTCACGGGTGACCAGTCCATTGCAGCTGGTTCGTTGCCAGCATTACCCCCGCCGCCGACTGCCACTATCTCCCGAGAGGAATTCGAAGCCTACCAACAGCGCATGGAGGCTTACTGGTGGCACATGGAGGAAGAGATGCGGCGCCTGCGGGAGGAGTCTGTGTGGATAGAAGATACTTCTTATTGATGTGTATCTACAAGGAGAATTACAACCTTTTTTATAGGCAAAGGTGGCTTAAAGAATAAGCTAACTAGCCTAATTTACAACTATACCCTTCATTAGTATGTACAAAGAGAAATGATAAAAGAATAAGGCCCAAGGACCCATTACATAGTTAAGTAGGCCTAATAACACCCCCCTCAAGTTGGGTTTGTAGATATCTTGCATTCCCAACTTGGAGATAAGTCTATGGAACCTAGGACTATGTAGAGGTTTTGTGAAGACATCAGCAACTTGGTCTTCAGACGGAATGTAGTTTAGATTGATCAGGCCTCCCTCCACCTTTTCTTTGATGAAGAACCGATCAATCTCAATGTGCTTGGTCTGTCATGTTGAACTGGATTGTGAGCTATGTTAATTGCAGATTTGTTGTCACATCTTAACTCCATTGTCCTGTCCATTTGATTCGCAAATCAGTGAGAATGATACGGACCCCAAGGAGTTCGATAGCCATGGGGCAAGTGCTCTCAATTACGCTTCAGCAGATGATCTAGCAACCACGTTCTGCTTCTTGCTCCTCCAAGTCACTAGATTACCGCCTAGAAACACACAGTATCCAGTAGTTGATCGCCGATCAACAAGGGAACCACCATAATCAGCATCAGTGAAACATTGGACTGTCAATGGGTTTCCTTTTTTAAAAAGAATTCCTTGTCCCGGTGCTCCTTTTAGATAGTGTAAAACCCTATATGCGGCCTCAAGGTGAGTTTTCCTAGGGTCGTGCATAAACTGACTTAATACACTCACAGCATACGCAATGTCAGGTCGAGTATGAGAGAGGTATATTAGTTTCCCGCAGAGACGTTGATACATTCCTGCATCAATTTTGGGTTCATCTTGAGCATCTCGTAGCTTATGATTGGGATCCATGGGTGAAGTAGCTGGTCTGCATCCACTTTTGCCGGTCTCAGTTAGCAAATCTGTTATATATTTTGTTGGCTGATAAAGATACCTTGGGATGACCGAGCAACTTCAATTCCAAGGAAGTATTTAAGAGAGCCCAGAGATTTCATTTCAAACTTCGACTTGAGTTGTTTCTCCAAGCGTTCTCTTTCTAACGGGTCACTTCCTGTGACAATAATATCATCTACATAAACCAGCAAGATAGTGACCCCCCCAAGGCGAGAGTGCTTGATAAAGAGTGTATGATCGCCTTGACTTTGCTGGTATCCGGCAGAGCAAACCACGCTTGTGAAGCGCTCAAACCATGCTCTCGGAGATTGTTTGAGACCATACAAAGCCTTTTTAAGGCGGCAAACTTTAGTAGAGTCGAATGCATCATTAAAGCCTGAAGGAACTCGCAATATATCTCATCATGCAATTCCCCATGTAGAAACGCATTCTTTACATCAAACTGAGCAAGTTGCCAATCAAAATGAGCAGCCAAAGATAAGAGAATACGAACAGTGTTGAGTTTGGCAACTGGAGCAAAAGTCTCTTGGTAGTCTATCCCGTAAGTTTGAGTGTACCCCTTAGCCACAAGCCGGGCTTTGTACCGCTCAAGAGATCCATCTGCATTGTACTTGAGGTTGAAGATCCACCTGCAGTCAACAATGTGTTTGCCTGGAGGTTTGGGAACAATAACCCAAGTTTGATTTTTCTCCAGGGCCTTGATTTCTTCCTCCATTGCTTTGCGCCATTCAGTGTGGTTCAATACCTCAAAGACATTATTTGGTATCTTAATATTACTGAGATGGCGAGAAGTTGTCAAATGTCACAAAATTAGCCAGAGGATAAACAGATTTCTTTGTGCATTGACGAACAGCTTTGCGGAGGGCAATGGGGGGAGTAGAAGTATCAGGAGTAGGATCATTACCTGAGGTGGACAATTGGTCCTGTGTCAGCCACGGTGTGGATTGGTGATCCCTAGAATATACCCGCACAATCGGAGGAGTCAACGGCAAATCTTCGGGGGTTGTGTCAAACGAGGGTGGTTGATCTTGTTGTGGAGGTGGTGGCATTTTCTGAGGAGCTGATGGGGGAAGAGTAATAGTATAAGTGGGATTTTGGTGGAGAGGTTCTGTATGTGGAGCAGGTGTAGGATCAGGGGTAGAGGAGGACGAGTAGAGAAAGGTGTTTGTTCATGAAAGGTAGCATCAGCAGTAACATAATGCTTTCTTGTAGTGGGATCATAGCATTTGTATCCTTTTTGAGTAGGAGAATAACCCAAAAAGACACACTTGGTTGATCTAGGATCCAGTTTTCCTCTATGAGGTGTGTGAACATGTGTGAAAACAGTGCACCCAAACACCCGTAAGTCCAGATCAGCAGAAATCTTGTGAAGAGGGAAAAATGTCTGAAGACATTCCAGAGGAGATTTATTCTGAAGTACCCGAGTAGGTAGTTTGTTAATCAGATGACTTACGGTCTTAGTAGCTTCCCCCCAGTACTGTTTGGGCATATGGGTTTGAAGATGACGGTTCTTTCGCTCAGCTAACCCATTTTGTTGAGGAGTATAGGGACAAGAAGATTCATGAATGATACCTTGTGAGTGAAAAAAGGAAGTAACAGTCTGATTGAAATAATCTGTAGCATTGTCAGTGCGGAAACGTTTTATAGTGGTGGAAAATTGTGTTTGAATCATGGTACAAAAGATGGGAATAATAGTGCTGACCTCACTTTTGTTTTTCATCAAGAAAACCCACATAAATCGAGTACAATCATCAATAAAAGTAACGAACCATCGTGCCCCCGAGATATTAGCAACAAAAGAAGGACCCCACACATCACTATGAATAAGTGTAAAAGGAATAGTACTTCTTGTATTACTAGGCAAAAATTGTGTTCGAGAGTGCTTAGAAAGTTCACACACATCACATTGAAAAACTGAAACATCAACATTAGTAAATAGTTTGGGAAACATTGTCTTCAGGGTATGAAAAGATGGATGACCAAAACGCCTATGGTAAAGCCAAATGGTGTTGGTGGTATCCGAAGTAGCGGCAAGAGCTTTTGGAACGTCGGAGACAGCAGGTATATTGAGGTAATACAATCCATCCCGTTGCTTAGCAGTTCCAATCATCCTCCCCGTGCATAGATCCTGCAAGATACAATAAGATGGAAAAAATATAGCAAAGCAGCCAAGATCAGTAGTGAGTTTGTATATGGAAGCAAGATTCATAGCAAGCCCAGGAACATGCAAGGTGTCCTTAAGTTCAACGGTTTTCGATAAGACAACATCCCCGTGTCCTGCGACATTAGTGGACGCACCATTTGCAGTAGTAATGGTTTGAGGAGTGTAGCAAGGATGATAGTGAGTAAGGAGAGAAGAAACAGAAGTCATATGAGTAGTAGCGCCGGAATCCAGAATCCATTGTGGAGCAGGGGGGTTGTGAGATGTATGAAGAGAATAATAGGTTGTACCTTGAAGAGCAAGCGAACTATGACCAGATTCAGTAGATGCCTCAAGAGATCGCAACATCATGCGATATTTATTTAACTCAGCGGGAGTGATAGGTGTAAACTCTTCAGAAGTGATAGTAGTGGAGTTTGCAGAATTTGCACGACCAGTGCTGTGACCGGTTCTGTGACTTTTCTTGTCTTTACCCTTGCGTTCTCGCTGAAGATGGGGATAAAGCTGCCAACAGTGATCAACGTTGTGATTAGTGCGCTTACAGTGGGTACATCGGTGGCCTTCCTTGTTCCCTTTGGACTCCTGTGTGCTGGTATAAGCTATTTTTGCAGCAAGAGCAGTGCTGTCAATAGGGGCCTTTTCCAGCATAACAGAACGTCGGCTTTCTTCATTTTTTATTGTTGCAACAATTGATCGAAGAACAGGGAGAGAAGTGTTGTTCAAGATCTGAGCACGTACTTGATCATACTCAGAATTCAACCCAGCTAAGAGACAATAAACTCTTTGTTGATTGAGATAGTCCCGAAAAGTCTTGGCATCTTCAACAGTAGTCCACTTAGGAGATTGATACTGATCCAATTCTGCCCAACGTCGTTGAAGATCAGTAGCATACTCTGTAACAGAACGGGTCTCTTGTTTGATGAGCATAGTTTTGAGCCAAAGATCAAAAACAAAGGCTCCATCTTTAGCAGAAGAATAGCAGTGTTTTATATATTCCCATACTTCCTTCGAAGTGTCGAGGAAAATGCAAGTGCAAGCAATATTAGAGTCCATCAAGTCCCAAAGCCAAGCCTTAATTGAGGAATCATTCTGCTCCCAATCAGCAACTAGCGTGGCCGGTTCAGTCGGTGGAAGATCTGTAAGATGGTCAGCAAGTCGTTTGCCTTTCAAGAGAGTAAGTACAACTTTTGACCATGTGAGATAGTTGGTTCCGTTAAAGCGGAATGATGTGTGTACAGCAGGAAGATTATACTTGAGATTTGTAGTGGAGGTGTTAGTAACACCAGCAGCTGAAGAAGATTCTTTCTCCATGATAGGAAATCGATGTGGAGAGGCTCACACAACGATAAGGACTGGAAAAAGAAACCCTATGTTGAACCTGGAAGGAGGTCGTCAGATCGGCATCGTCAGCGCCGTCAGTCCGGCATCGTCAGCGACGTCGTCAGAGGCGTCATCAGTCCGGCGTCAGAGCAGCGTCAGTCCGACGTCAGTTCGGGGTCGTCAGTCCGGCAGCGTCAATCCGGCGGCGTCAGTCCGGTACTAGTTAGGGTTTAAGTTTAGGGAATAGGAGGCTAGGGTTAGGGTTTGAGAAGGGGAGGCTTGTGGTTTGAAAAAAATTTGGCTCTTGATACCATGTAGATAGAAGATACTTCTTATTGATGTGTATCTACAAGGAGAATTACAACCTTATTTATAGGCAAAGGTGGCTTAAAGAATAAGCTAACTAGTCTAATTTACAACTATACCCTTCATTAGTATGTACAAGAGAAATGATAAAAGAATAAGGCCCAAGGCCCATTACATAGTTAAGTAGGCCTAATAACAAGTTCCAATCTCGTGGCCCACATCCTCAGTAGCTTCTTCTTGGAGTTGACACTTATGAGCTTTATTTTCTGAAACACTTTCTTTATCTTTGAATATTGTTTTCGTTATGTCGTTTGAACTTGTTCATTTTTGTTTCCGAGTTCCTATACTTTCAGCTTTGTACTTCTATTATTTAACCTTGGGTTATGACGGTATTGGACTCATAGATGAGTTCACTTTTGGTAATCTAACTTTGGGCTTTTTGCGTAGTCTTCGGAATCATTTTGCGCCCTAGTTTGTGGTTGTGAATTGTAGATTGAACACTTGGAAACAGGTATATCCCTCAGGGATGAGTTCGGAACATTTCAAAGGAAACACTTGCAGAAAAATTGCATGGACCTTTGGCTTCCAATGTTGAAGGCAACACTTCAATTGGTAGAATGTAGTGATCTCTTCAATCAGTTCGACAATGGAATCCGACGGTCCATGAGAAAATTTCACAAGAGTTTCCTTTGAAATGTTCCAAACTCATCCCTGAGGGACATGTTTCCAAGAGCTCAATCTACAACTCACAACCACAAACTTGGGCGCAAAAGTGATCTGGGCAAAAAGCCCAAAGTTAGATTACCAAAAATAATTACATTAATAATAAAGAAACTATTTCCTAGACTAATGGTGTAATTATTGAGCAGGGACGGGAGACAAATAATTACATAAATAATAAAGAAGCCATTTCCTAGACTAATGGAGTAATTAATGAAGAAACTATTTCCTAAACTAATGGTGTATATTCGGTATAAATCTGTCAGCAGATATCTCAACAATTACTAATAATATTTTTTATATTCTGTTATAGGATTTTCTATCTTTAAACATATGGTTAGATCTCCCGGCTTATTAATTTTATCTGAAGACCTGCAAATAAAATAGGTTGATGCGCCTATTATATATGATTACTGATGCGTTCTAAGAAACTCCTCAGCTAAGCATATTCACATGTTTCCAGTTATCATTCTTCCTCTAGTATATGCTATTTAGAAGTATATCAGAGGTAAAAGACATACCTGGGGTATGGACAGAATGCTTTCATCCTTTTTTCCATTGTATGAGGAAACATATAGTAAGAACCCATACATCTGAATGTGCATAAAATAACTGTTAGCATCAAAAGAGAGTAAAAGAATACACTTGGTAGAGGTATCGAAAAATAAACATCAGTCGGTATGTCATAGCACCTGGCCTGTGGACTCCATTGAAACTGGATTTTGTGATTCAACAGCAATACCAAGACTGTATGTATCAACAATATCAAACAAACTGGAAGCTTTCCGCATTTGAACATATCCATATGCAGCCTTTTCAGTTTTGGAAGGAGGTGGTGGAAGAGGTGAATAACTATACCGAGCGATAACCTCCTGCAGAGCTGAACAATGAATCCTGGCATTTAGTTCCACGAAGTACTTGAAGCCATACTCTAGAGTGACAATGCATATAATATTCTAATGCAACCTTGGGTACCAGCAAGAAAAGCAACCTTCAGTTCATACTAAAAGGACAAAAGACAGGAATAGGTAGGTAAACCCACTAAACTTCCTTTGTTGCCCAACAAAAAAAGCACAGACCAGTTCCAAAGAAAGTACGTGGTTTCTTAGCTATTATTGGTATAGCTGAAACAGCAGTTCCACTGCACTTTACTTCTCTGACAGCACCTGAAGTAATGGCATATCACATACCACCTGAATTGTTTCTTTATAATAAGGGTTTTAAATTTCTGAGCATGCCACCATGGCCAGGTACATACTATGCACCAAAATAAGAATATGACAGCATTATTTGGCTTCAAGCTCCGGAGGACAATCACACATTCAATTCTGCTTATAATAATGGAAGATTATATGTGGACAGATTAGTATCTTTCTTCAGCAGCCAAGCCCCAGTGGCTTGGTCGGTAGTGGTGTGGTATCCTTGACCAAAGGTCCTGGGTTCAAAACTCACTACTACCGTATTGCGAGAAAGGTTCATTTACAACCTCAGTATCGCTCCTAAGCTGAACTTTCAGCCACTTATCAAAAAAAAAGTATCTTTCTTCAGCATGTTTTCAAATATTAAAGTGTTTTACTACCAAAACACCACATCACTACACCTATAACAACTTAATACTTTTAAGGGACACAACTTGAGGCATATCATTGTTAACACCAATATAAACAGTTAGTGAATCATCTTTCTAGATTTCCAATACATAATTTGCACAAACCAGTTCAATAATCGTTAACTAGGACATTTGAAATATTTGTGCCGAAATATGCCATTAATGGTGTACCTTTGAACTTTGCATTGTCTACATCTCCTGATTCTCCTATAGGTGCATCCTGAAGGTCAAAGTTATCAGACTATCAATTACTAAATGAGTTACCCAAGGGAGTAACATCTTGCCTCGGAAATGGAAAAAGACGAAGAGAGCGCTCACATAATCATATGAGGTCAAGTCAGGCTTGTAGTCAGACTTAGCAGTTCCAGTATTAGCACCATTATAAAATCCAAAATTGGTTCCGCCATGAGCCATCTAAAATGTAAAATAAATGCAATCAATCTACTCAGCACTACAAGAAAGCATCGTTATTATTCCCCACCAAATGCTAGAAACACACATAAAGCACTGCTGAGCCATTCTTCGACAAAATCTTCTCAAGCTCGGCAGCTGTAGATTCAGCTCCAGTCTTAGCAATCTTCTCACCCCAGTGCGTTAGCCAGCCAGTGTAGAACTCTCTGAATTTAAAAGAATACAATATGATTTGAAACATCAGACAAGGGATGGAATGCAGCTACGTCTGTAATACTAGAACACTGACGCGGCAAGAGCTGGTGATTTTCCAGGGGCATTGTACTCCTTTTGCAGCTCAAATATTGGCCAAGGATCAGCACCGGTAGGGAAGTCAACAGCTGTCATTATTTAAAAAAATTGCAGTTCAAAAAACCACCATGAATTGCTGAATCCTTAATCTTAAAGTGACTATCAAATTACAGGAAATGACATATCTAATAATATATCAAGTAGGCAAATACGCATGTTGACATTTGATCCCTTCATTTGAGGTTGCCACATTTACCTTCTGGTGTGCCTGTCTGAATTTCCTTCTTCTTTTCCGATCTAGATCTTATCCTTAAACTAAGTCTAAGGATGGTCCTTAAACTAGGTTTAAGGGTGGTCCTTAAAATACACTCTACTTGAGCACGTGTAAACAAAAGCTTCAGTAATCAATACAGCAGATTGAAAATATATACAACAATGATAATAAGGTTGTTTCATTATGATGTCACAAGAAGTTGTACAGATTTGACGAGTTATTGTATACTTGAGCTCCATAGAGTTTGTTGGAGGTGTTGGTCACCTTTCCCATAGAAAATGATTTAGTTATTATATTGTCAACTCATGCCATGACTCAGCCTCGAGCAAATCCTAGCAAGCACTAAAACTCATATGCTACTAAAACAAAAACAAAGGATATTCAAGGAGGGCCCCAGAACCTAGATCCTGGAAATGCAATTAGAATATGTTGATATATCTGTTGACAGATGTACACCAAACAAACACCATTAGTTTAGGAAATAATTTCTTTATTAATTCTGTAATTATTAGTCTCTAATGGTTGTTTAGGTTATAATTAATTATACTTGTTCAGATTTTTTATACCTTATGTTGTCATATAGATATTTCTATGTATTTCTTATAATTTACTTATGGGCCTTGTTGGTCTATTTAGTCACTGTATTTTATTATTTTAGATTACTTATTCTCCAAGCATACTAGGTCTTAGATATCTATAAATAGGGTTGTACCTTCTCTTCTATTGTATTAAGGGAATATAAATCTATTCACCACAAGGTATCATAGCCAATTTTTTCCAAACCCTAACCCTAGCCTCCTACACTCTAAACTCAATCCCTACCTGGTTCCACACTGATTGCCGACCTGACAACCCCGATCTGACGAAGCCGTCCTGACGACCTCCTTTCCGGTGTCTCCCTGCAGCACCGTCTGGCTCTCTCAAAGGCAGCTATTTTACACCTCCTTCTGCACCGCTTTGCTCTTTCACAGACTCCTTCTATGCAATCTTCCTTTCTTGGCTATGCCCTGCTCACGCCAACCTTCTACCCCTGTTGTCTGCCACTGCCATATTCTTCATCAAGGCCCACCTTTACTCATTAAAAATGGCACCTCGAAGATCATATTCAGATTACTCTTCCTGCTGATAATCCCACTTGGAAGAAAGCTGATGCGGTTATACGCTGGTGGCTTTGGGATTCAATGGAACCTAGACTCAATAGCACATGTTTCTTTCCTAATACCGCAAAGAAGGTTTGGGATTTTGTCAAGGAGTTTTATGATTCAGCCAAGGATTATTCTTACTCCAATACTACCAAACAAGGAGAACGGTCTGATTTTACTATTACTTCAGAAATACAAAGAGAGAAGACAATACAACTTAACTATATATAAAGTTAATTGTTGAAGGGATGATTTAGAAAGAGAAAGGATACTTCCTTTTATAAGTGAGGAAGTACTCATTTGTTTTCCAAACCCACGATATGAGATGAAACCATCTTTCACAATACTAACCCCTACTTATAGTAAAGGGATGTGGTATCCCTTTTCCTAATATATCGATGTGGGATGAACCACATCTCACATCAACGACATGCAAAAAGTTAAGGTTTTCACACGGTATCTAGATAAAATTCCTCAACGGTGGTATCTTATTTAGAGGATGAACACCATGACATACGAGTAGGTATGCGAGACCTTTCTAATTCATTTTGAATATGCTAAGAATTTGGAAGTTACCCGGTCTGACCTTGCCAACACCCGCCAAACAGGAAGTGAATCCATGTCAGACTTTAACAAGCGGTGAAGAAGAAAAGCTGAGGCATACCCACTAAGATGGATGAACAGAAGCAAATACGAATAATAGTGAAGAACATGCAAAAGCAATACAATGACGAGCTGAAGTACATGTACTTTCCAAGTTTTGATATGTTCGTGGGTTAGATGGGTGTGTTAGAAGAGAAGATGCATAAGGGGGGATCCAAAATTTTAACCCCTAGAATAGGGCATTTCAAGACAAAAGTGTTGTAAAGGATAATTTGGTCAAAGGACGTAGAATCCCGGGTTGATTAGCACGTCGTAGGACATTGGTGACACCTTGGTCATCACAAGGGCACTTTTGTAATTTGCAGGGCTCCTAAACCATCTTATAAACTTTCTCTCCCTTCAAAAACGACTCAAATCAACTCGAAATGCTTTAAAATTTTAACACATGGTAAAGGATGACATTTAGACCATAATGGGTTTGGAATTTTAAATTTTCAATAATTTATAGCAATTTCTGAATAGATCTGATGAAAAATTGAATTTAAAAATTCCTTTATCCAAAAATTCCAGTTTTTTCTTTAGAAAAATTAGAAATATATTCTTTACATGCCATAAAAGCACCACTAAAACGTGAAGAACACCACCAATAACCAACGGTCAGAAGCTTGTGTCGAACTTAATTCGGGATTGGCATCAACGAAGCTTCAAAGGATTCCCGACGTGATGGAACCCGAATCCTAGAGGTAAAACAGGTTAGAAAACATATTTTCTAACTATTTTTGACTTAATCTACTCTCTGTTAAAATTTGGGATCAAACCGACTTTTTTCGGCTCCTGAATTAGTGCTTTTTGTGTTTATGTTCAATAACTTGTCCCTTAAGTTTCGCATTAATTCGAAGTCAAATGGAATTCTTTCGAGTGCTAATGTGTTTAGACTCTTTCAGGCTACACACCCATAAAATTTGACCTGAAAACACCACTAGGAACCACCCGAACACCGCCATCCGCACCCACGGAGGCAATGTACGAGGTCCTAGACGTCCTGTCCGTAAGCCCGGACCCCCGGACGGTGGCGGGACATCAGTTTTCAATATTTTTTGGGTTTTTCAATACATGTCCGAGCCCACAAACGCTGTGTCTGTGGCCCCAGACTTTTCAAAATTTTGTTTTTCTACAATTTTGACTTTTCTACATAATAAGTTAACTATGATCCGTGGGTTCGGACATTTGATCCGTAGCCACGGACATAATTAAAATTTGACCTAATTCGGCTTCCGGAACCCTGGTTTAGGTAATTCTAATTCACTTTTCAATTTTGTCAAAATAATGTCAAAAAATCAAAACTTACGCATTTAAGTTAAACCGACTTCGTAATAAGCCATAAACACAATAAGTGAGAAAAATGACTTAAAAGGATAGTGAAAGTAATTTGAACCAAGAAAAGTTTAATACTAAGCCCCCGAATCCGAACTCTCACCTTTCCTAATTTACCATAGGTTAAAATTAGGTGGCGACTCATAATAGGTTCTAGTGAACTAGGTTAGGATGTCAATACCCGACCCGAAACTGACCCGTAAAAAACCGGGTTTGGGTTGAGAATTTTGACCCGAAAAGATTTTCGGGTTAGGTCATTGAAACCCGTTTCGGGTTCGGGTTGAACCCGCCAACCCGTAACCCGGAAAAAATTTAATTAAAAAAATATATATGTTATAGTTAATTACTTAAATTAGTGTTTAATGTTTAATTTATGACTAAAATAAACATTTCATCTGTAACTTATGATTAAATATAGTACATAATAATTAATTAATATTAAACTATTATATTTAGTTATTAATAATCCAAAATTCTAAAAATAAAATAATTTTTCGTAAAAACGGGTCGGGTCGGGTCAACCTGCATCAGGTTCGGGTTGAAGAAATATAACCTACTACGGATTTGGGTCAGATTCGGGTTGAGCTCAACCCGACCCGAAACCCGATTTTGACACCCGTACTGATAGGTATCAAACTTAGGTTATAAGTGGATCTAGAACCCGATCAGATTCTAATCAACCTGAATCAATATAGGATAGTAGTTCAAAAATCTAGGCTCACACCGTGGGATTCTCTTTGAAAGAGTAAAGAAACTGACAATTGAAGCTTTCAGTGATGCAGATTATAGAGGTTCATTAACTGACAGGCGATCAATCACAGGCTACTATATCTTTCTAGAAGGAAGTCTTGTCGTGTGAAGAAGCAAGAAGCAAAATGTAGTATCTCGCTCATCTGTTGAATCTGAGTTCAGAGCTCTAGCGTTGGGACTATGTGAGCTTTGGAGTCAAGTGGGAAGGCATGATGAAGCTTCAGTGTGACAATTAGTCTGCCATCAGCATTGCCCACAATCCTGTGCAACATGATTGTACAAAGCATGTCAAGATTAATCGACACTTCTTAAAAGAGAAGATTGAAGAGGGGACGGACGTCCAACTAAGTCACATTGCTTCTGGAGACCATGTTAGAAATGTCTTCACCAAGCCTCTTCATAGTCTTAGGTTTCCTGATCTCATCTCCAAGTTAGGAATGCAGAACATCTACAGTCTAGCTTGAGGGGGGGTGTTGTCATGTATATATTTCTATGAATTTTTCTTACAATTTACTTATGGGCCTTGTTAGCCTATTTAGTCATTGTATTTTATTATTTTAGAAGCATACTAGGTTTTAGATATCTATAAATAGGGTTGTACCATCTCTTCTATTGTATTAAAGGAATATAAATCTATTCACCACACTTTATTTCTAGTTCCTAGACAGACACTTCCAAGGGGTCTATTCTAGACACTTCTAAGGTGTCTCTTCCCTTTGATGACTCTTTTATAATATAGGATTGTACATTAGTTATATCATTTTCAATCTATAATAATACCTCAAAAACTACATGGTATTAGATCCTAATCTGATCTAGACTGATAAGAACTAGGGAATTATCATGAGATAGCTCCCTTCTAAGGTGTCTCTTCCCTTTGATGGCTCACTACTACATGGTATTAGAGCCTAATCTGATCTTTCTTCATTCTTCCGTACCTTCCTACTAACACCAACTCACTACTTGATACTACAGCAAGCGCACGATCCTTCCCACAGCTACCAAACTTTTATCCTGCCAGCACACCACCTAGAAGCTAGAAATAACAAACTGTCACACTACTAACAACCCGTAACAGCTTGCTTTTCACTTCTCTTCTCTTTCCTCTTATTATGCCTCTTATAAACTTGATCAAAGTATTTATCGATGGGCCTAGACTCATCATCACTCCCCCTGGAATACCACCTTGAACTCAAGGTGGAAAGAAGGAAATTGGTCGCGAATAACAGCAGCTTCCTCCCAAGATGCATCGACATCTAGACAACCCATCCAAGAGATCAACACTTCCACCCTTACACTGCCTGTGGGCTAAGACCTTAACCGGCTGCAGCAGCAACTCTAAAACACTTGTCATTTCATCAGGAAAGGGCAGTGAGTTAAAGTAGGACTGGTTGCTCTGCGCAACTGAGACACGTGGACAATGAAGTATATCTTAGAGTTAGGGGGTAACAACAGCTTGTAAGCAATAGAGCATCCTTGGCCATGATTTCAAACAGCCCATAGAAACTGGGGCCGAGTTCAGCATTGCACTTCTTAGCCAGAGAGACAGCATGGTATAGATGTATGCAGAGGAAAACAAAGTCCCCAACCTGAAAAGAAACGTCCTTCCGATGGCGATCGGCTTGACTCTTCATGCGCTGCTGCACTTGAGCTAACTTCTCCTTCAACTCTGTCAACAGTGTGTCATGCTCAGAAAACTGGGCATCCACCTCCTCTGCCAAGGGAGCCCAATGGAGAGTATTTCACCAGCAGCGGGGGATTGCGGCCGTAAAGAACTTTTAAGGGAGTGGTCCCTAAACTCTGATGAAAAGTAGTGATGTACCAATACCCGGCCCAAGGCAAAGTCTTCAGCCACTGCTTAGGCTTCGGAAAACAGAGACAGCGGGATAATCTTCCAGGCAGCGGTTAACAACTGGTTAACCACCTTTGTCTGTCCACCTTTATTCACTCTTGATTGTGCTCTAATTTCCTGGGTGTATCCACCCCTCTGCATCTCTTACCTTCTAAGCCTACCATCTTATAAACAAACTGCCCACTTGTGTCCTTCAAAATAAATCCACTCTTGATTGTCTCCGTCACTTCTTCCCTCATACCAAAATCTTTTCTGATCTTGATCTGCGGGTGTTTGGTTGTATTGTTTTAGTTCATATTCATCCACCTCACAGGGGGAAATTGGACCCATGATACAAGTGAGAGCACACGTTAACTCCATGGCTAACGAAGAACCAAGCATCTAACCAAGGTAATGATTCTCTTCCATAAGAGTCCTCTTCACCAATTGCCTTACGAAAAATGTGTACGTCAGTGCACCAAAACTCCTCTCCATCCTTCGGCTAATTTTGCTACATTTAACAATTTTTCTCCTGATCATGCCTTGTTTGTTCAAAGCCTTAATGAAATCCGGATACCTAGTTCTGTTTCTAAAGCATTAAGCAAGAAAGAGTGGAGGGATGCTATGCAGGAGGAAATTCGAGCTCTTGAACAGAATTATACTTGGGAAATTGTGACTAAACCTCCTGGCAAGCATGTTGTAGGCTGCAGGTGGATCTTCAGTGCCAAATACAATGTTGATAGTTCACTTGACAGGTACAAAGTTTGCCTTGTGACTGAAGGGTATACTCAAACGTACATAATGGACTATCAGGAAACATTTGCTCCTGCCGCCAAACTCAATACTTTTCGCATTCTCTTATCTTTAGCATCCTACTTTGATTGGCCACTATCACAATTTGATGTCAAGAATGTCATCCTCCATAGTGATCTACATGATGAGATCTACATGTGCATTCCCTTGGGTATTAAAGACAATTCTGCCTCAGCATCTATCTCCTCCAAAGTATGTCGATTAAAAAAGGCTTTATAAAGCCTCAAGTAGTCCCCTAGAGCTTGTTTTGACCGCTTTGCCAAAAGTCTTCGCGTTGCTGGGTATAGTCAAAGTCAGAGGATCATACTCTACTCTTCAAGCACTGTCGCGCAAGGGAGTGACTATTCTCCTTGTATTTGTTGATAACATTATTGCAACTGGTTCATGATCCAGCAGAGAAACAATGTCTAGAAAAGTAGCTTAAATCAAAATTTGAGATGAAGTCTCATGGCTCTCTCAAGTATTTCCTTGGGATTGAAGTTGCTCGCTCATCTCAAGGCATCTTTATCAGTCAACAAAAGTATATCACAAACTTGCAAAGTGAGACAGGAAAGAGTGCCCATGATGAGCCCAAGGTTGATTCAGCTATGAATCTATGTGTATGTGGCAAGCTTATTATCTCTCCCATACCAGGCCTGACATTTGCCTACACAGTTAGTGTCCAAAGTCAATTCATGCATGACCTAAGGAAACCACATCTAGAAGCAGCCTATACGGTTCTATATTACCTCATAGGAAGTTTAAGACAAAGAATCTTGTTCAAGAAGGGGGAGTAGTTAACAGTTCAAGCCTTTGCTGATGCTGACTATGGTGGCTTACTTGTTGATCGAAGGTCTACTACAAATTTTTGTGTATTTCTAACAGGAAATTTGTGACATGAAGAAGTAAAAAACAAAATGTAGTGACCCGATCATCTGCTGAATCTGAATTGACAGCTCTTGCCCATGGTCTCTGTGAACTTCTCTGGATCAAAATTATCCATTCTGATTTAAAAAATCAAATGGAAGGGACCGAAGGAGCTGAGGTGTGATAACAAATCAACAATCAGCATAGCATGATCATACCAAGCATAGTGACCCGATCATCTGCTCAAAGAGAAAGTTGAAGGAGGTCTGGTTGATCTAAGCTACGCCCTCTTAAGATCAAATTGTAGATGTGTTACCAAACCACTTCACAATCCTAGGTTTCATAGTCAAGCTAGGTATGAAGGATATCTACAAACCTAGCTTGATGGGGAGTGTTGATATATCTGTTGAAAGATGTATACTGAACAGACACCATTAGTCTAGGAAATAGTTTCTTGAATAATTTTGTAATTATTTGCATCTAGTGGCTGTTCAAGTTATAATTAATTACACTTGTTCAGATTCTTTATATTTTATTTATAGTTTCTAGACAGACCCTTTCAAGGGTCTATTCTAGACTCTTCCAAGGTGTCTTTTCCCTTAAATGACACTTCTATAAATATAGGATCGTACATCAGTTTTGTATCATCTTCAATCAATAATAAATCTCAAAAACTACAGAATATGGTAAAGGTACATTTTAGTTTAACTCGTATCTCATAAATAGTGAACATTTTCCAGTACACAGTTCTGCAAATGTGAACCACAACAGTGTAGGCAACTTATATGCATACCTGAAAAGACACTATTCCCTTGGATAGTTCCTTTGTCAAGAAATTCTCGTGAACCTCCATCTGTGGTGTACCTGAAAACCACCAATAGTTAATTTTAGATCTTATGAACCGTGGACATCTTTCTTATTCACTAATGAAGCTCAATGGTTTGCAAAACTAACAGGAAAATGATAGATGGCCTCAACAAAATGTGCTAATGATGCAGGGATCAAGTAGAGATCCTACTTGAAGCAAAACTAACCAATCACGTCAAGGGCACATAATATATCATGTTATTCAAAATCTCTACACTCAATACGGAGCAACCATCATCTGTCATGCTAAATAGAAACATCATTGATTGTACATCGAAATAGATGATTAAAATAATATTCAATGGAGAGTCTTAATGGTCAGCGAGCAAGAGTAGCAGAAGGTTATATGAATCTAGAAATTTGCTACTTAGACACTCTTTCCAATCTTCTCACTGAGAAAACCTACGCTGATGCAAGCAAGCAACAGGGAAGTATAATTTTCTTCTTACTATTGTATGTAGACTATGAGTGTTTTAGGAAACATAAGAAAACTAGCTATAGACTACATCCAAATAAAACAAGTACAAGTGGGAAGGACCAGCCGTATATGGTAACCACTGATCCCAAGACCAAAAAGAAAGGGGTAAAAAAGAGGTTCAATAGATGAATAATGACTATTGAACAGTCGTTATTGTTATTAACAGTAGTTGTATTTTTTCTATAAATCTGTCTATTTGTATTTCCCTATAATTAGTTACTTATTGGGCAGATTATTTTATTATTTTGTTTCCTAGGTAGAGAGGTATTCCAACAATCAGGAAACCGAACTGTCTCGTCCTTAATCTTCCCTCTATAGTGTTTAACCCCCTTGTATAAATATGTATCTATTTTCTTAATAATATAACACACAATTCCTCTTATTTATCTACATGGTATCAGAGCTAATAATACATTAAAAACCTGTTATTCCTTCAGCCGTCAACCTTCATTATTGTCCGGTTCCTATCTACATCAGCAGCCTTCATAGCTGCTTGTTCTCATCCCTTCAAAATTAGTGTGATCTTATCTTTAACAGCCTTCATCGTTGTTTCCTTTAACCTTTCAACCTTCATTGCTGATTGACAGCCTTCATCGCGGTTCCTTCACTTTTTGACAGCCTTCATCATTGTTCCTTTGTCTTCAACAGCCTTACAACTATGTCGGTTGATTCCAGTGTTACTTCCACTTCTCCCACAAATCCTCATAAAGGAGAGTTTCAAAATGTCCAGACTTGTTACAAGCTTACAGGACAGAACTACCTCTTGTGGACTCAAGTTATCAAGAAATACCTCAAAGGCAAAGAGAAATTGGGTCACTTAACTGTTTCTCCTCCAGAGAAGGAAGATTCCACTATTTCAACATGGGAGGAGACAGATTCTATGATTATTTCTTGACTTTGGGATGCTATAGATCCAAAAATAAGTGTAACTGTATGTTCCATGAGACAGCCAAAGAGGTGTGGAATTTCCTTTAAAGATCTTACTCTAAAAAGGTGGATGAGGCGACCATCAATGAGCTAAATATTAGAGCAGTCAAGGAACTCAATCCATTCAAGAGTATACCACAACCTTGCAGAATTTATGGCAAGAGCTTGACCAATGTCAATTACTGGTAGTGAAATGTCTAGACTATGCCACAAAATTCACCGGGTTTGTGGAAAAAGGTAGAATCTATGCCTTCTTGGCTGGATTCGATCCTGATTATGATCAAGTTAGAGTCCAGATTCTTGGCCAGAAAAGTAGCACGCTTGAGACCATCGCTACTGCCAAAGTTGAAGAAAAAAGGAAATCTATCATGCTGAAGACCTCCGAAAATTTTGCCTCTGCCTCTGCCCTTGCTACTGGTCAAGGAGGGTACAAGGGGTCCATGGACAATTGTTGATGCTCATATTGCAAGAAAGCTGGCCATAATCGGGATAGATGTTCGAAACTGTATGGGAAATAACCCTTCAAGGACATGAAACAGTAGTCCACTCGTCCTTAAGCTAACCTAGTGGCTGAATGTTCAAAGGAGTCTACAGAAACAACAACTAAGTTAAGTGCTGCAATTTTTGAGAAATTCAAGGCCTTTATGAAGACCCTTGAGAAACAGTCGAATGGTAACTCATTCTAGCAACTATTCTTTCTCTTTCTCATGTAATCACTCAGTCTCCTTATGTTGTAATGCTTCGGATAAACCCCCAATCTAGTAACGGGATACTTGATTAACGAGCCACAGATTATATGACCTTTTCCAAAAAAACATTTCTATAGCTATAATTATACCAGAAAACAGATTATTACAGCCAATGGTTCCCTTGCACCTGCTGCTAAACAGGGGACTATTTACCTCTCAAAAAACATGGAAATAAAATCAGTTTTATATGCTCCTACCTTATCGGTGAACCTAATGTTGCATTCTGCGGAGCCTATGTTCGGAGAGAAAGATTGATCACGCTAAGGAAAGGAACGGGTTGTAGTTTATGGAGGTGTTAGAGGAAAATCGGTCTCAAGCCTTATCCACCAACCATTTGGTTGTTTCATCAAAGATTAGGCCACCCACCATTTAGTCTTCTTATAACAAAATGCATCCTGAGTTGTTCCAAGGGGAAAATGTTGTCGATTTCACAAAGTGATTACAAAAGCTAAACGCACTAGGGTTTCCTTTCCTTCAAGTAATACAAGAAGAACATCCCTTTTCAACTCATTCAAAGTGATGTTCGTGGTCCTACTCCTTTGAAAAACATTTCTGGTGCAAAATGGTACATTTCTTTCATTGATGATTGTACTAGAACCACATGGATCTACCTCCTAAAGCACAAATCTGAAGTCAGCAATACCATTCCCACCTTTTGCTCTATGATTCACAATCAATTCAATACAAAAATTCAAAAGTTTCAAACTGATAATGCCAAGGACTATTTCAACCACTCATTGACACTTTTTTCCAAACTCATGGGATTATTCACGAGTCATCTAGTGTCTACATCCCACAGCAAAATGGAGTGGATAAAAGGAAAAATCATCACATCCTTGAGATTGCCCATGCTCTCTTATTCCAAGCCAATGCACCTAAACACTATTGGGGGAAGCTGATCTAATAGCCACTTTCCTAACTAAGATTACCTTCTTGTGTCATCCACTCCAAAAGTCCCTTGGGTTTCCTTAAAGAATTCCACCCTTATTTTCATCCATCTCCAGGACTTAAACCCTAATAAGATTAGCCTATCTTTCTTCCAATAATTCTCCTAAGAGACCAATAGTCTAGATAACAATGTACAGATGCCCCTTTCTTAATCCCTATCATCCTACTTATACTAGTTATGTGTAGAGTACAATTACCCTTAAGCCCTCACTACGTAACCAAGAACTCTAGCCCTGACATCACCCCCCCCCCCCCCCCCAAAAAAAAAACAACCTTGTCCTCAAGGTTGGGAAAAGAGAAAGAAATATGCTAGAGAGAGATCTGCCAAGGAAGGTCGATGTAACAGCTTCTACGCAGTCCAACTATAGTAGATGTAGTATATAACCATCTTCATATAGATACTGTGTAAGTTGAGTTGTGTTTCCTGAACCTGTTGCTCCAACCACCACGACAACCTGGTGCTCTCGAATGATCTGCAACTACTTATCCCGCATAGAGAATTTAGGAAGGTATTGCCGCTGCTGAGCTAGAGTTTTTGACTTAGAAAAATCATTCACGACCTCATCCTTCTTCAATTGTTGGGCAAACTTAGTCTCCTCCCTGAAATCAATTTTCTCGTCTTTGCCCACCACAGTCTTATTCATATCAATAGAACCACCACAAGCCCATTGTGTTCTCATGAAACTCTCATTCTTCACCCTCCATTCTTTTTTCATGCGGTAAGAAGAAACTCTTCATGCGTTCTTTTCTTGCACATGCCAAGTGAACCATCGAAGGACAGCGATGTGTCTGCGAACGCGGTTGAGAATGGTCATGGACAATTCGCAGCTGGAATTCAACTGCAGAAATCATCGACAGAGGAGGTCGGCAACCTTTGGGATGCAGGTCGTGAATTAGGGTTATTCAATTTTTCCCCAATTCGACGGCAGCACTTCCCTAGTTTATTGAACGTCTTCTCCCTAGTCTTTTGCTATAATCTTTTCCATTTTTTCTTCCTCCTTCCATTGATCATTCTTTATCTCACTCTTCTTGTGGACTCCATTAATTCTGATGTGCGAAAGAGTTGGCGACAAGAGTTCACTTGTTTCTGTTGCACTTTAGTAGAGGTGTGACCGATCTGGTATCAAAGAGAATGAAGAGCAAGATGTAGGCATCTCTCCACTACATGCATTTAGTAGAGATGTGACCGATCTGGTAATCGGCATTGATCTCACCTCCGACATCTGTCGTGCCTGGTTGTAGGCAAGGCTTGGGTTCTGCACTTCTCCAGAAATCAGATCGTTCCTCTCCTCAATCACACACGCCATCTTCATGAGATCCTGGAGATCTTAAGGCTCGAACAAGGCCAATTCTGCCTTAATTGATTCGTTAAGTCCGGTACGGAATATCCCTAGGTATACCTCATCCGCTATATTTTTCATATGAGTGGAAAGGAATTCAAATCGACTGCAGTACTGCTCCAACGAAGAATCTTGACGAAGCGCACAAAACAAACCAAGATGATTCATGCTTTTGGCCTTGTTGTTGACACCGCCTTCCCCAAATGATCCCGCCCCATCTTGTTCTTGAAGAGAAGAAATGATGGCCGCCAATTTCCCCGCCGTAGTCGCAAGATTATCCAGTTTACCGATGATGTCGGAGAGTTGACTCCTGATCGCCGCTTGCTCTTTCTCCACCACCTTCATCGTTGAATTACAGTTACCGTGTGTATCTATTATCCAACGCCCAAGACACCGGCTCTGATACCTGTAATAGGATTAGCCTATCTTTCTCCCAATAATCCTCCTAAAAGACCAATAGTCTAGATAACAATGTACCGATGCCCCTTTCTTAATCCCTATCATTCTACTAGAGTTATTGGTTAAGTAGTGAAGACTTAAGGGTAAATGTGCTCTGCACTTAACTAGTATAAGTATGATAGGGATTAAGAAAGAGGCATCGGTACATTTTCATCTAGACTATTGGCCTCTTAGGAGGATTACTGAGAGAAAGATAGGCTAATCCTATCAAACCTGAAGTGTTTGGTTGCACTGCCTTTGTTCATATCCACAACACTCAAAGGGGGAAAATTTGACCATAATGCTCTCAGATCCATATTCCTTGGATGTTCAGCAACTCAAAAATGATACAAATGCTACCATCCCACCATGAAAAGAACCCATGTCACCATTGATGTCACTTTCGATGAGCCTGAACCCTTTTATTGCAATCCTACTACTATTAGAATCCTACTACCACAGGAGATGTCCTACCTTTGAGTCACTGCAACCTTTAAGATTGCCACCTCAAGAATGTCCTTCAAGACCTGACTTGACCAACAATCCTAACACCACCATTGAGCAAAAAGAAACCTCTACCACATCATCTCACAACACAATTGAACAAACTGAAAAACCACCCCACCAGTCCCATTTTTTCCTCTTAACTCACAGCCGAAGGGCACCCGCTCCTGACCAGACACATGGCAAGATTCTAACCTACAAAAAGGTCCCGAGGATGCAACACCAGATATGGCGAAGAATGTAGCAACAGATCCTTCATCCTGTTCACCCTCCTTACCTCCACCTGATTTGAATCTTCGCCTTCCTATTACACTTAGAAAAGGTACCCGAGAGTGTACCAATAAACCCTTATACAGATTAGTCAAATTCATCTCCACTTACAAATTATCTCTTGCACACAAGCTTTTCCCAGCAAAATTCAAGAGATTCCTATACCCAAAACCGTATCTGGAGCATTCCAACATAAAGAGCGAAGGGAAGCCATGAAAGAAGAGATGGGTGCTCTAGAGAGGAACCACACTTGGGAAATAGTGGACAGGCCTGTTGAAAAGAATGTAGTAGACTGCAAATGGGTCTTTACTATAAAGTATAAATCTGATGGCAGCTTAGAATGGTATAAAGCTCGTCTTGTGGCTAAAGTTTCTACACAAGCCTATGGGATTGACTATGTGGAGACTTTTGCTCCGACTACCAAAATGAACACAGTTCGTATTATATTCTCTCGCTGCTCATTTAGATTAGAGTCTATCACAGTTTGATGTGAAGAATGTCTTTTTTCATGAAGACTCCACTAGCTTTCGCTCCACCTTTTGCAAAGAAAGTGTGCAGATTAAAGAAGGCTCTTTATGGCCTTAAACAATCTTGTTGAGCATGGTTTGGCAAATTTGCGAGCCTGATAAAGAATGCATGTTACAAGCAAAGCCAAGGTGCCCATACCTTATTTATAAAGCATTCATCATCAGGGGGAGTGACTATACTTTTGATATATGAGGATGATATCATTCTTACAGGCAATAATATGGACGAAAGGGAGAAGCTGAACGAAAGATTGGAAAAAGAGTTTGAAATCAAAAGCTTGGGCAAGCTGAAATATTTCCTTGGAAATGAAGTGGCACGATCTTCCAAAGGCATATTCATCTCGCAGCAGAAATATATCATTGATTTGTTGCTGGAAAAAGAGAAGAGTGGTTGTAAACCAGCTCGCACACCCATTGATTCTAACCATATGCTTGGAGCGGCCCTTGATGATCCGGTTGTGGATACACATATCAAATATTGTGTGGAAAATTAATCTACTTGTCTCGCACAAGGCCGGACATTGCTTATCATGTGTCAGTAATCAGCCAATTTATGCATGATCCAAGGGAATCTCATCTCGCAGCAGCTTACAGAATCCTTCACTATCTTAAGGGTAGTCCAAGAAAAGGAATTTTTTCCAAAAGAAACAGTGAACTAACTTCAGAAGCATTCACAGATGCTAACTACGCATGATCAGTGGTGGATAGAAGATCTACCTTAGGATATAGGGTATTTTTGGCAGGATATCCAATAATATGGCGAAGTAAGAAGCAAAGTGTTGTTGCTAGATCATCAGCTGAATCTGAGTTTCGTTCTCTTTGCACATGGTCTATGTGAACTACTATGGTGTCAGATCTTTCTGAATGATTTAAGAGTGGAGTGGAATAGAACTATGAAGCTGAAGTGCGACAACCAGCCAGCCATCAAGATAGCTAAAAATCCTGTTCCGCATGAAAAGACCAAACATATTGAGATAGATCGACATTTCATCAGAGAAAAACTTGAGCAAGGAATAGTTGATTTGAATTATATTTCTACTAGGAAAACAGATTGTAGATGTGCTAACAAAAGGTCTTCACAGCTCTCGGTATCATCAATTGATTTCCACTCTTGGAATGGATGACTTACACCATTCGGCTTAAGGGGGAGTGTTGAACAGTCGCTATTGTTATTAATATTAGCTGTATTCTGTTTATTAATCTGTCCATTTGTATTTTCATGTAATTAGTTACTTATTAGGCAGATTATTTCATTATTATGTTTTCTAGGTAGTGGGTCATACCAACAGTCAAAAAACCCAAATGTCTTGTCCTCTTAATCTTCCATCTTGAGGGTTCTACCCCCTTGTATAAATATGTATCAGTTCTCTCAATAACATAACACACAATTCCTCTCATTTATCTACAGGCATGTTAGTGTTTCATGCTGAAAGTAGATATGAGGAATGACCACTTTAACTCCTATTAGGAATTTACCTCCCTTAAAAAAGTTCAAGTAAATGAAATATGCCATATAATAAAAATACACCAAACTGAAAAAGGAAATAGAAAAGGATCACTTACAAGATGATATCCTTCCCAAGATGTTTTCTAGCAAGTCGAACGAGGTAATGTAGATAGACTTTGTCATCTCCGAATGATCCATATTCATTTTCAATCTGCAAAATATCTTGTTTCACATATAATGTATATCACTTGCAAACAGACCTGCCAGCCAGGAAGTGCTCAGGCGGAAAAATAATGGTACACAGCCAGCCCGATAAGCAGTGGCCATTATCAATTAAGTTTATAAAAAAACTTTTAGCTAGATCAAAACAAAACAAGGCCTTTAGGGTAAAGGAACTGACCCATGAGGTGGCTAAACATTGTATTATTCAGGTCAAGTCTAAGCTTTTAGAGGCTAACTCAACCAGGAACTGAATTGAATCGATCTGTTTGCTATCGCTGTATCTATGACTTGACAGGCAAAACTGAACTAATGTTCCTAAGGGGCAGATAATAACAAATAGGCTTCTTCATCTCCATAAGAGACAGTCGAGAGTGCTTCTTATACAGATCATTCTCAAATAATAATCAAATCATCATTCTACCGCCAACCTTTTTATGTATGATGCTTAAAAATTACCTTTTGCACATTTTGTAAAATGACTAGAAAAATCTATCACACATAAGAAAACACCGAAGTGACATCCGACCTGAACCATGATAATAGGTCCCCCCTTATCGTACAGAAAAGGTGACACCATGGGCAGTAGTATGCCCCACCAATCATCCACCTGTCAGAACTCAGCATCAACCAATTAAATGCCATACCATACAGCAGAAAATGTGGGAAGGAAATACAAAAAAAAAAAAAAAAGTTAAAGAACGGGGAAATACAAGCTTAAAGAATTAAAATCCATCAAGGTTCAATAAGTTACCGTCAGTTTGTTCTATGTTGGAATCATGGTATGAATTCTTTCATTCTAGTATGTTAAGTTTCTTCTCAGTGTCCAATTTCACTATAGAGGAATTGGGATGCGAAAGCAATAATTGACTATACAAAAAAGAAACTATACCAACTGAAGAAAAGTGGGATCTGATGATCTTAATCTCACAGTCGGTTCCTTGGCAAGTATCCATGCAGGAAATCCGCCCAGATCCCATTCTGCATGCAAAACTAATCAGTTGCCAGTAACAATCCAACAATGCCATACACTTTGACCCTAATAGGTCTTTAGTAGCTGACAAGTATTATGGTTAAGTTTACGTTAGGAGAAGGAAATAGTTAGTTAAGAGGTTAGTTGTATTCTATTACGGCTGGTAAGTTTGTTAGTAGCCAGCTGGTACAGTTAGTAGCTGACTAGTGGTCAAGTTAGCGATTAGTAGGAGAGAGGTTTGGTAATGAAGTTATCAAATGACTGAATAATATTGGCCTCATTGAGGAGTTTTGGAGCAGATACACCTCGAATCATATCATTTGGTACTAGAGCTCATTTTTGGGCAAGTGGAAATGGCGGTGACTAGGAGCGCAAGTGTTCAGGGTATGGAAAACCCAAAAGGAGACTCGCTGATAAGTTGGGAATTTACCTATTTCTATGGGATCTATTTATGCCTAATTCGTTGCTATTTACTACTAAATTCCCGTCTTATGAGTATATTTGTGCTTCATGTTGCAATTGTCTTCTATGATGGTTTTTGTGTTATTTCAGGTAAAAATCTCAAGAAAACACATTCTTTATCATTGTGGGGGATTTTGGATTCTCAAAACAAGTTGAATGGAGCGAAGACATGCATTGACCATCCATTTCAGGCTAGGTCCGGGACTTTATACAGTTCCTAAGTCCCGGACCAACCCTTAGCCAGACTCACGACCCATTTTTGAGCATAACCTAACGTCAAGTGCACCGGTCGATTCTAGCAAGTTTTAATCTCAGATGATTCTCTAAGTATCGAACCAGAGGAGGCGATGTCTAGTTTAATCTTTACTAAACTAACAAAATTAGAAAGACTAAATAACGTATGAATAACAGGAAATTTGGGGTTTTGGTTTGTGGAAATAAATGCTATAAAAAAGATTGAAAAACAGTAAATAATAGAAATATAACTGATTTGAATCTGATTCGGAAAGGTAATCCCGGTTCACTACTTCTCCCTAGATTTATAATTCCTTTCCCTAAGTGATTTCCAAAAGAATTCTGAATAACACCCTAGAACAATAGTAATTTACCTCCAGTCTCCCGCTCAGCAAATTCTAATTAGCAAAGACCGGATCCTAACTCTCGTTATGAACCCGCTGTTTACCAATTGCTTTAAGTACAATCTAGATTATTGGTCAGTTAGCAATTTAGAATTACCATCTCTATACTAACCGATTATTTTCCTGTAATCAATTGAAAGCCGCAGTCGTCACTTATAAGCTATCAAAATAATAATCTCAACAATTGGCCAGATTATAGAAGATTTAGAAATTCAGTAAAGAAAAAAACTTTATTCAATTGAATTGTAGAAAATCACAAAGGTACTGGAATAATCAATCTAGGGATACATAGCAAACTGGAATGAAAACGAACTACTCAGCCATAGTCATGATAACAATGCTTGAATTGAATAGAACAGACTCAGGGAAGAAAGAACTAGGAGAAACTCTGATGTCGGAAGCCGTCACGAATTCTCTGCTCTTAACCTTCAGTCTTCTCTTCTCTCTTCAACAATCTCCAAGATCTTCCTAAGCATAATCTCTCTCTCTCTCTTCTTTTCTGTTTTGTGGTAAGCTCTCTATGTGTTGTGAATTGTGTGTCTGACGTTCCCAAAGTTCTCTCTTTTATCTTTCAATTCTCCTCTTTCAGTTAAGATACTGGGCGTGTTTTATCTTTTTGGTCCAGGACCTAGTCCATGTCTAGGGTCCCGGATCACCCTTGAAAATAAACCGCGAGAACGTCTTTAAGTGTGGTCCGGGACTTAGGATGTGTATGAAGTCCCGGACCAATCCTCAAAATTGGTCGAGAGTCAAGCCTGATTGTGGTCCGGGACTTAAGGTGTGTATGAAGTCCCGGACCAGTCTTCAAAGTTGGTCGTGAGTTCTGTCTGACTGTGGTCCGGGACTTAAGAGATGTGTATGAAGTCCCGGACCATGCTCAAAAATGGGTCGTGAGTCTGGCTAAGGGTTGGTCCGGGACTTAGGAACTGTATAAAGTCCCGGACCTAGCCTGAAATGGATGGTCAATGCATGTCTTCACTCCATTCAACTTGTTTCGAAAATCCAAAATCCCCCACAATGATAAAGAATGTGTTTTCTTGATATTTTTACCTGAAATAACACAAAAAACCATCATAGAAGGCAATTGCAACCTGAAGCACAAATATACTTATAAGACGGGAATTTAGCAGTAAATAGCAACAAATTAGGCATAAATAGATCCCATAGAAATAGGTAAATTCCCGACTTATCAACTATCTCACACTTAACCTTTGTTTGCCCTCAAGCAAATACTGCAATAAGAATATACCGGATTTCAATAGCGGGGAATCATTAGATCAGAAAAAATGTACAAGGAAATATAATACCGAACAACAATCATAAGTCACAATGATTAGCACTGCAGGTTTTCATAAACAGTGAAACGAGGATGTTGTTAAATGCATGAGACAATTATCATAACCATTCAGTCCAGATTTCACTCAGGGCTTTACTTTCCACAATTCAATAGACGACAAGGGGCAAGAAGTAATGTCATTCCACATTACCTTTCATTGTCACATACTCATAATCAAGGAAAAATTTGCAATTAATTGCTTAGAATGAAAGTACTTTTCTCCCGATTTTCTGAGTTAGTATTATTCATTTCATCCCCCCAGACTTTTCTCCTCATCCCTGTAGCGGTGTTGGGCCTTCTATCCCAGATCAGACGATCTTAGGTAGATGAGTGATGAGGCACTCCAAGGACTTAATTACCAAATGGGAGAGGTCTGTTCCGGTTCAGAATAGATTAGAGGAGTACCTTGCCTTTGTCCTTTCCTTCCTTTCACTCCATAACATTCCAAAGCCCCAAGTTAGTCCAAACAAAAACAGTCACCAAAACGGTCTCACCTTTGTATTGAAGGAAATAGACAAACATTTTAACAAAATCTGTACATACAAGCAGTACAACCAAAGTTTCCATGACCGAAGTCCAGATTCAATCTCAGAATAATTGCTACTTGTACGGTATTCCCAACTGACTCATCCAACCACAAATTAGAACCAAGTATGTCAAAACAGAAAATTTTGTTGAGGGTAAGCAAAAGTCAGTAATAGAGAGATAAATAATGTCAAAAGTCAGTAATAGAGAGAGATAAATAATGTCAAAAGTCAGAAAAAAAATAAGCAAATTGATAAGTAGAAAACAAAAGCAAGTGCAACCCCCCTTTCCCACACTTTAGAAATAAGCAATGCCCTCATTGCTTCCAACACCGCTACAGGGATGGGGAGAAAAGTCTGGGGGATGAAATGAATAATACTAACTCTGAAAATCAGGAGAAAAGTACTTTCATTCTAAGCAGTTAATTGCAAATTCTTCCTTGATGTAATGTGGAATATGACATTAATTCTTGCTCCTTGTCGTCCATTGAATTGTGGAAAGTAAAGCCCTGAGTGAAATCTGGACTGAATGGTTATGATAATTGTCTCAGGCATTTAACAACATCCTAGTTTCACTGTTTATGAAAACCTACAGTGCTAATCATTGTGACTTATGATTGTTGTTCGGTATTATAATTCCTTGTACATTTTTCCTGATCTGATGATTCCCTGCTATTGAAATCCGGTATATTCTATTTGCAGTATTTGCTTGAGCGCAAGCAAAGGCTAAGTGTGAGATAGTTGATAAGTCGGGAATTTACCTATTTCTATGGGATCTATTTATACCTAAGTTGTTGCTATTTACTACTAAATTCCCGTCTTATAAGTATATTTGTGCTTCATGTTGCAATTGCCTTCTATGATGGGTTTTTGTGTTATTTCAGGTAAAAATATCAAGAAAACACATTCTTTATCATTGTGGGGGATTTTGGATTTTCGAAACAAGTTGAATGGAGTGAAGACATGCATTGACCATCCATTTCAGGCTAGGTCTGGGACTTTATACAGTTCCTAAGTCCCGGACAAACCCTTAGCCAGACTCACGACCCATTTTTGAGCATGGTCCGGGACTTTATACACATCTTAAGTCCCGGACCACAGTCAGACAGAACTCACGACCAACTTTGAAGACTGGTCCAGGACTTCATACACACCTTAAGTCCCGGACCACAATCAGGCTTGACTCTCGACCAATTTTGAGGATTGGTCCGGGACTTCATACACATCCTAAGTCCCGGACCACACTTAAAGACGTTCTCGCGGCTTATTTTCAAGTGTGGTCCGGGACCCTAGACATGGACTAGGTCCCGGACCAAAGAGATAAAACACGCCCAGTATCTTAACTGAAAGAGGAGAATTGAAAGATAAAAGGGAGAACTTTGGGAACATCGGACACACAATTCACAACACAGAGAGCTTACCACAGAACAGAAAAGAAGAGAGAGAGAGAGAGAGAGAGAGATTATGCTTAGGAAGATCTTGGAGATTGTTGAAGAGACAAGAGAAGACTGAAGGTTAAGAGCAAAGAATTCGTGACGGCTTCCGACATCAGAGTTTCTCCTAGTTCTTTCTTCCCTGAGTCTGTTCTATTCAATTCAAGCATTGTTATCATGACTATGGCTGAGTAGTCCATTTTAATTTAGGTTTACTATGTATCCCTAGATTGATTATTCCAGTACCTTTGTGATTTTCTACAATTCAATTGAATAAAGTTTTTTTCCTTTACTGAATTTCTAAATCTTCTATAATCTGGCCAATTGTTGAGATTATTATTTTGATAGCTTATAAGTGACGACTGCGGCTTTCAATTGATTACAGGAAAAGAATCGGTTAGTATAGAGATGGTAATTCCTCTAAATTGCTAACTGACCAATAGTCTAGATTGTGCTTAAAGCAATTAGTAAACAGTGGGTTCATAACGAGAGTTAGGATTCGGTCTTTGCTAATTAGAATTTGCTGAGCGGGAGACCGGAGGTAAATTACTATTGTTCTAGGGTGTTATTCAGAATTATTTTGAAAATCACTTAGGAAAAGGAATTACAAATCTAGGGAGAAGTAGTGAACCGGGATTACCTTTCCGAATCAGATTCAAATCAGTTATGTTTCTATTATTTACTGTTTTCAATCTTTTTATAGCATTTATTTCCACAAACCAAAACCCCAAATTTCCTGTTATTCATACGTTATTAAGTCTTTCTAATTTTGTTAGTTTAGTAAAGATTAAACTAGACGTCACCTCCTCTGGTTCGATACTTAGGGAATCGTCTGAGATTAAAACTTGCTAGAATCGACCGGTGCACTTGACGTTAGGTTTTACCCCATCACTCGCCGGTAGTGAACACTTAGGTTGGTGAAATTGAGGAGAAGGTGGATACCCTTTCAGTAACAGTGGTGGTTGTGCAAAAAGACATATCCAGTCCATTCTTTAGCTCTTGCAATGAGGGGAGTCTAGTGGCGATGAGCGCCGATCAAGAAACTACAGACGCGAAGTTGGAGAGAATGTTGATTGACGGGAGTTTCGCGTCCGGAAGTTAAACATGCCAATCTTTACCGGAGAAGATCCTCAAGGCTGGATCTACAGGGTTGAGATGTACTTCTCCCTCAACAAGATCCCTGCAACGGAGAAGGTGCAGGCAGCTGGCGTGTGTACAGAAGAGGATGCCTTGCACTGATTCGAATGGGTGAAGCACCATGAGGGAGTTCTTGATTGGGAAGAGTTTCAAACCGCATTGACAGAACGTTTCGGAACACCATTAATGGCGATGTGATGGATTTGTTGTGTTCATTGAAGCAAACAGGTTCAGTGGAGAAGTATCGTCAGAGGTTTGAGTTTTATTCAGCTCATCTGATCGATGTTCCCGTTCTCAGAGGGATTTTCAAGAATGGTTCATGTGGCACCATTTGCGCTGAACTACCGATGTATTCTCCCCAGAAGTTAAGAGCGTTGATGAAGATTGCTCATAAAATTGAAGAAAAGAATGAGTGGTTGGCAAACAAAGGTAGAAGAGAATTCAACTTTGTAAATCAGCATGGGTCAAAGTTCACGGGCTTCTACTCGCGTTTTACCAGTTTGTCTAGTGGAAAACCGACTTCTATTTTGACCGGGGACCAGCTTGATCAAATTAGGGAAAATCCCAAGGAGAGCCCTAATCCTAATTCCTCCGAGATTTCACCCAGGAGTTCGTCGGTGTTGATGGCCACTTTTGGGCAGTTGTCGAACTTTCAGTGTGTGCCTAACACTAGGATGTATAGAAGGAGGACGATGGGGCTCTATTTCCGGTGTGGAGAGGAGTGGGCAGCAACTAGGGGTGTCAAAATCTCGGGTTGACCTCAACCCGAACCTGACCCGAAAATTAGGTCAACCCGAACCCGACCTGAACCCGGAGCGGGTTATATTTCTTCAACCCAACCCGGAGTGGGTCGACCCAATCCCGACCCGTTTTTTAAAAAATTATTTTATTTTTAAAATTTTAGATTATTATTAAGTACTATATTTAATCATAAGTTGAAAATTAAATGTTTATTTTAGTCATAAATTAAACATTAAACACTAATAGTCATTAAATATAATATATTTTTGAGTAAATTACTCGGAACCCCCTTGAGGATTTGGGATAATACAGTTAACCCCCTTGTGTTTATCATAATTATTGGTAACCACCTTGAGGTTAAAGTGTCTCTGACTATGAGCCCCTGAACTTTAACTCAATTATCAAGACGTTAACTATGTGCTGACCCGTCAGCTTAATCACATTAATAATGACAGGTTGAACAAAAAATCACTACTTAATCAGCATTGTTAGATTCCTAAAAACGTCAACCCTACCTCGAAAATGCACCTAAAATGAAATGATGGAGAGTTAGACGATGATGATTAAACAGTTTTGGTGTCCAACCTGACATTATTAATGTGATTAAAGCTGACAGGTCAACACGCAGTTAACTTCCTGATAACAAGTTATAGTTCGGGGGCTCGTAGTCAAAGATACCTTAACTTCAAGGTGGTTACCAATGATTATGATAAAGACAATGGGGTTAACTGTATTATCCCAAAACCTCAAGAGAGTTCCCAGTTACGGGTTGGCGGGTTCAACCCGAACCCGAAGCGGGTTTTTTTAATGATCCAACCCGAACCTGACCCGAAAATTTTTTCGGATCAAAAATCTCAAACCAAACCCGGTTTTTTACGGGTCGATTTTGGGTCGGGTTTTGGATTCGGGTCAAGATTGACATCCCTAGCTGCAACCCATCGTTGCAAGAAAACTAGGTTGCAACTGCTTCTCGCTGATAATCTGAATGGAGAAGAAGACGCGGACAAATTCATTCCGGAAAGCATGAGGTTGGAACATCTTCAAACTTGTTTAAAGCAAAGTTATCAGCCGGATAAGGTGCTGGAATTTAGACAGAGACAGGAACATCCACAGGAAGCTCTTATACTTTGGTAGGGTTGTCCAGTGACTGATGTTACTTGGGAGGAATGTTATGTTATTCGACATCAATTACCTTCTTTCCACCTTTTGGACAAGGTGGAAGGGCAAGGGGGAGTGATGATAGGTCTTTAGTAGCTGACGAGTATTAGAAGAAGGAATTAGTTTGTTAAGAGGTTAGTTGTACTTTTTAAGCTGGCAAGTTTGTTAGCAGCCAGCTCGTGCAGTTAGTAGCTGACTAGTGGTCAAGTTAGCTATTAGTAGGAGAGACGTTTGGCAATGAGGGTATCGAAAGACTGAATAATATTGACCTGATTGAGGAGTTTTGGAGGAGATACGGAGTTTATTGATGATACATGACAAGAAATTCCTAAAGAGAGGATAGCTGGTTATAAATTGCCCAACAACATGACATCACGTGTATCAGCATGCCTCCATCACTCCACGCAAGTACAAGCAGAGACAATTGTTCAACACAGGGTTCAACTCAGATAAATGCCAATACCAAACTAGTAATTACGCAAAAGCAGATGTTTACTATAGAAAAGGCCGGTTTAGAAGATCATGAGCTTACCTCCACAAATGTATGGTCCAGGCCGAAGCATAACAAGTAGATCTAATTTTTTGCAAACTCTAAGGAAAGATAATATATCAGAAATACCCTTGAAAACCAGTTTTCCAGGATAAGGCTCATGTATATTCCAGGGGACATAGGTCTGGATGGTGTTTAATCCTAATGCCTTGGCTCGCAACAGCCTATCTTCCCAATACTGCATTCATAGAACACAAACACAAATATATTCATGTTTATCGTGGCATACGCTTTCCTTGACAACATAATTGTAATGCTACTATAACAATAAAAGAATGCCTCTCATATCATCCAATAGTCACGGAAAAATTTACAAGCACGTTAAGGTTCAGGTTATGGTTAGTGGTTCCCTAATCCTTAGTAGTGGTAGCTGATATGTTTCATGTTATAAGTACAGCAAGTGCAACTTTATCATATACAGCTCAAGTATCATAATTAAAGACTTGAATGTCGATTGTTACAAGAGCGACTTAGATGCCAGAAAGGAAATCTAATATATAAGCTTCGTGGAAGCCCAAATCAATTTACAACCCTTAACAATTAGTTTTGATTATAAGTATCTCAAAAACAAGGATGTAATGCAAAGCAAACCGGTAGCTGGAGTTGAAAATTACACTGAGTTACACAATCAGCCACTGGAAAAAGAAAAATAACAGATAAACAACCTAAAATACTGTTCGCTGTCATCAAAATGATATATTAAGGGATGGATTGATTTGTTTAGATAAAGTGTTATTTGAAGATTTGTTAGTTGTTTTTTTGTCAAGAAACTAGCCTTTTAAAAAAACGCTCAGTCCGAAGATAAACAAATACGGCCTCTTTCTAATGATCAAGATACAATACAAGTATGAGTTCACTTTTCAAAAACTTGAGATGATAACAAAGCAGTACCTGAGGATGAATCCTGAAATAATGCACATCGCCACCAACTAGTGTGAAGGGTTTTCCATCCTTCCAGAACATGTCGCCATCAATATCAAATGCCCTGACATTGAGCTGATCAACCAGGGAGGGAAGGGGTTGATAAGTCATAGTTATGCCAAACAAAAGCAAAGGAGTGAAATAAATAAAGCCATTCCTCAGCTAATTTGTCCAGCGTAAAGCCGTAATTCAAGCAATGTTCCCTTTTAAGTCCGTACTAGCTAAAATTGACTGACTAGTTATATACCCTGATCCTTTGTCTCCTCCCCGGCACTCCAACCCAGCAAGCTGCTCACAAACCTCCTCCCTCTGACACCGTTTAACTTCAACCGATACAAATTCCGGAAGTTGTTTTAAATGTTCGAAGATGAGAGAGACAGAGGAAATTACCTTCTTGTTGATGTGGTGGAAGTTCAAGGAAGGAGGGGAGGACGAAGAGAGAGATGGGAGAGGAGCCGTAAAGGCGAAGATAGCTACCACACCCAGAAACGTGAAGAAATTAGCCGCCATCCATCCCATCTTCCGAGGGAACGTTGCCGATTTTGAACGGGAATCCGCTGACGATTTTGAACGGGAATCTGAGATTCTGGTTTCCCGAGCGGGCATCTGCTTCTATGACCGTAGAGTAGAGGTGATCAAACCCCACCGGCCCGGTTACTCAACTCGACCGGTCCGAAAAAAAAAAAACTCTAAAAACTGGGTTTTAAAAAAATTCGTACGAGTATAGAAAAAAAAACTAAATTTGAATTAAAAACCGGATCTGGCAAAATTTTATGCCCAAATAAAATTTGACCTAGCCCGAATTTAAATATATATAATTATTTAAAAATATATATAATATATAAGTTTTATTTAGAATTTTATTAATTATTTAATATTTTTTTGTTAAATTTTCTTATTTATTTAAACTTTTATTTAAAACTTCATTATTTATTCAAATTTTTATTAATTATTTATTCAAAATGAAAAAATCAGTGGGCGGGTCGTGTAGCGACAGAGTCAGGAAAGATTCGTGTCTGATCTGGCTCAACCCGAAAAATAAAAAATCAGGCCTGGACATTAGAAACAAGTCTGACGGGCCTAAAATTCTTTTCAGCCCTGATCCGAACCCGGTCTGCCCATCCATTTGATTAGCTCTACTTTTATCTTATGTCACTATAGCATAAGGTAGAAAAAATATATTGTTCAAACATTTTGTTTTTCTCACCTGTAAGGCCCTTTTTAATAGTGTCGTTTTTGCAGTCGAATTTATAGTTGATGCAATCGTTATGAAAAATATGCAGTCAGTTTTTTAGAATTTGTAGTCATAAATGTAGTTATTTTAAAAATTGCAGTCATTATGAAAAAAATATTTTTTATCACCTAAAAATAAATCATCTTGATTAAGTTTTATGGAAAAGTTAATTTTTTTAAAAAGATACTATTTCTATTAGTTTAGTCTATCAACTAATAAAAAATCATCTTAATTAAGTTTTATGGGAAAGATAATTTTGTAAAAAGATATTGTTTCTATTAGTTTAGTCTATCAACTAGTAAAAAATCATCTTAATTAAGTTTTATGGAAAAGGTCATTTTTAAAAAGATATCGTTCTATTAGTTTAGTCTATCAACTAATAAAAAATCATCTTAATTAAGTTTTATGGAAAAGGTAATTTTTTAAAAAGATCCTGATTTTTATTAGTTTAGTCTATCAACTAATAAAAAAATCATCTTAATTAAGTTTTATGGAAAAGATGATTTTTTTAAAAGATATTGTTTTTATTAGTTTAGTATATCAGCTAATAATAAATCATCTTAATTAATATTTATGGAAATTTTAATTTTTAAAAAAAGATAATTTTTTATTAGTTTAGTCTATCAGCTAATAATAAATCATCTTGACTAATATTTATAGAAAACGTAATTTTTTTAAAAGATACTTTTTTATTAGTTTAGTCTATCAGCTAATAATAAATCATCTTAATTAATATTTGTGCAAAGGGTAATTTTTTAAAAATGGAACTTTTTTTATTAGTTTAGTATATTAGCTAATAGTAAATCATCTTAATTAATATTTATGAAAAAGGGTAGATTTTTAAAAAAGATACTATTTTTTATCAGGTTAGCAAAACATTATATATATAGTAGCTGAGAGTGGAATTATTTAATTCAAACATCAGAGTGGAGGAGAAAAAATATTCAGACACGGGAAAAAAAGCAAACTATCGGAGAAAAAATATTCAGACACAGGGAAAAAAACAAACTGTCGAAGATAAAATACGGATTATCCTCAACTGTAACAGGAAACGACAAAGGGAATCAAACAATGACAAAGAATCTGATTTGAACAAACCATGGAATGAAGAAACTGCTTTTCCGAAT
Source organism: Limonium bicolor (assembly GCA_023374045.1). Classification (NCBI taxonomy): domain Eukaryota; kingdom Viridiplantae; phylum Streptophyta; class Magnoliopsida; order Caryophyllales; family Plumbaginaceae; genus Limonium; species Limonium bicolor. The sequence goes on from CM041778.1 coordinate 370,301,336, forward strand.
GATCCAGAGGTAATTTTTAATCAAATTTTCTCATTATTCACGTAACGGCCCGTCTTTTCTAGTCCGTTTACGGACCAGTAGAACAATAATACATTTTAAACCGTCCATTTTTTGGACAGTGAAGCTGACGTCCACTTTCACCCTGTCCGTAACGGACAATGTAGCATAGCGTCCGCAAAACAAACGGGTTTTAACGGTCCGGAAATGGACATTTTTCATCTGTCTATAGTGGACATTACTTTACATGTCCATTAGGGACGGTTGATATCCGTCTATAACGGATGTGTAAGCTATTGGTCCATTATGGACGAACTTGAATTTTTTGTAACCTTTTTGTTTATAATGCATGGATTTTCTTACTTTTTTGTCAGCCTTCGGTCCCACCTTATGATTCCCCTCCTCATTATTCACCCATTGAGCTTTCTTGGAAATGAATGGATTGATACTACTGATGTGTTTCAAACCAATCAAATAGCACGCTGCTGTGGAATGGGTGGATACTGCGGGGCAACAAAAGGGTCGTGAGTGGATTGTGGTGACCATAGTCCAGACAAGTACAGACGACATAGTAATACTTACATGTGAGTAGAGTGGTATTGGCATTCACGAAGAGTCAATGCTGGTGATGATTTTGTGCAGCGAGGACGTACCTCCTCAAAAAAGGGCATGTGTCTGTTTCGTGTACGCGGCAAGCACACTCGTAAAGGATGGAAATTGGTTGTGAAGGATGAACAACACAACCACTACTTGCCTAAGCGGCCAGAAGGACATTTTGCTATACATCCATTGATAGATGATGAGTTGAAAGCGGTCCATCACTTTCCATTGCTGGAAAAAAAAGAATAAAAAACGGGTTGTAAAACACACTTTGTGTAGTAAGCGTTTTTTTTTACAGTGACCGGAACACATAAAAACGCTTTATGTAGGAAGCGTTCTTTAAAGTGTATGGCCGGAGCACATAAAAAGCGCTTATATTAGGAAGCGTTCTTTATAGCTCTTAGTAAGACACTATAAAGAACGCTTCTTAATGATAAGCTTTCTTTATAGTCGACTATAAAGAACACTTATTATTAAGAAGCGTTCTTTATAGTGTCTTACTAAGAGCTATAAATAACGCTTCCTAATATAAGCGTTTTTTATAAGTCAAGTTTTAATGGACGCACATTTTTTGGCTCAAAATTGAACATGCCGCTCTTCTCTCTTCTTAATCTTCCATATATTCTCTTCTGGACGTGGATTTTTTGGCTCAAATTGGAACATGCCGCTCTTCTCTCTTCTTAATCTTCTATATATTCTCTTATGGACGTGGATTTTTTGGCTCAAATTTGAACATGCCATTCTTCTCTCTTTTTAATCTTCCATATATTCTCTTCACTCACGTTAATTTTGCAACCTGCGCTGCACCTCTTCAATTCTCTTCTCATGGTAATTTTGCAACCATAACTGGCGACCAAGGAACATGGATTGCGCCTCTTCCATACTCTTCGATCATAGAAATTTTGCAACCGGCCATAACTGACGAACAATTAACATGCTCTGCACCTCTTCCATTCTCTTCACTCATGGTAATTTTGCAACCCTAACAGTGAACAAGTAATATAATGCTCTGCACCTCTAGCTTCCATTCTCTTCACTCACGTACTCTTGTGCTTGCGAACAAGTAACATACTACTCTGCCTCTATCTTCTCATGGTAATTTTGCAACTCTAATTTACTGGCCAACAAGGAACATGCATGCTCTGCGCCTCTTCCATTCTCTACTCACGATTTTGCAACCCCTGGCGAACAAGGAACATGCTCTGCGCCTCTTTAATTCTCTATTCACAATAATTTTACAGGTTTTTGTATGTCGAATATGTGAAAATGCACAGGGAAAGGGAAAATAAAAAAATAAAAAAATAATAATGAAGAACGCTTCCTTATAAAAGTGTTCGTTATTCTATCAAAAATATGGCGCCAAGACACTATAAAGAACGCTTCTTAATAATAAGCGTTATAGTCGACTATAAAGAACGCTTATTATTAAGAAGTGTTCTTTATAGTGTCTTACCAAGAGCTATAAAGAATGCTTCCTAATATAAGCGTTTGTTATAAGTCAAGTATAAAGAACGCTTCTTAAGCGTTCTTTATAACTCTTACTTTTTGCGTCACTGGCATAAAGAACGCTTTATAAACGTTCTTTTAAAGTCGAAATAAGCATTTTTTATTCTTTTTTTCAGCAGTGTTCACAGGGTAGGTACTGCCCCACGTGAGCAGTGGTTGCGACTGAAGGAGCAAAATCCGAATTTATCCATTGGTACCAACTTCATTTACAATTTGAACAAGAATTTGACGAAGGAGCAGAAGGGAGGACGCTCATTTTTGCAAGTGCTTGTTGATGACCTTAAAAAGCACAAGTATCACGTATTCTGTGACGGTCGTCGAGGTTTGTTCCTGTGACCATATCATTTCATTGTTGTTTAACATTTTAAACTTTTCATAGTATTAAAGCATATGTTTTAATTTTATATAGACGACAAGGATGTCACTAGGTATGTCATGTTTTCTAGCCCAACATCCGTGAATCTTTTCAATGTGTTCCCATATGTCGTCATTATTGATATTACATACAAGACAAGTATGTATAAGATGCCGCTTGTAGATATAGTTGGAATGACTTCAGTTGGGAAGAATTTTAACATTGCATACACATTTGTATGTAGTGAGGACGAAGCAGAGTACACTTAGGCTCTAAAGAACTTAAGTGAGCTACTAATTGAAGGATGTGAGCCATTAATGTTTGTGACCGGCAGAGAGTGAAATATCCTAAATATTATTTACCCTAATTAATAATAAATAAATTAAAAGTAATTAATGAAAGGTTAAGGAATTAAATATCTATAAATAAGTAAAAAGGAATAATATAATATTTAAATTAACCCTAAAGAGTCATTAGGAAACATTAACGAACCCTAAAACGACCTTGAGGAGGTTTTAGAAAAGAAATATAAACAAAAATAAAATTAATCATTTTTACATAGGAAAATGTGTCACAAATATTTTAAAAGTGATCACGAGGTCCTAGATACCTTATAAAGTTATTTGGGTAATTTTAGAAGCATTGGAAAATTGGTTAAAGAATCGGAATAAAAGATGTCATGTGTTTCTCCTAAAATGACGAAATACAAACCAATTAGAAATTAAATACTAATTAATAGAACCTGTAAATAACAATAATAGTTATTGTTGAAAGTATAAATTTGGAGTTATAAAAAGGTTTGTCTCGTTATACGGGACAACGTGTCGTGAAGGCATGAAAATGAGTATAAACTGAGCTAGAAACGACATTATAAGTATAACATTTAAAAATAAAAAAGATGGGCCGACCAACCAAAAGACTTGGTCGGCCCAGTCTTCCCCTCTTTACCCCCGGTACCAGCCAACCCCAAATTAACCAGCCCACTCTCCTCACTCCCCTTCACTTACGGTAATCTGCAACCCTAAACTGGAACAAGGAACATACTTGCCCGGCGCCTCTTCTCTCTACACTCACGGTAATCTCAAACCCTAACAAGGAACATACTCATCGCCTCTCTTCATATCTCTTTTCCCGACGGCGCTCCCTTCATTCTTCTCCATATTCATCACGCCTTCCTTTTCTTCCCTCACTCTCAACCTCTCCTCTCCACTCTTCTCTGAAGATACATCCGACCACACTCCCAAAACTAATGGTAGAGCTCCGAGGAAGCGAACATGGGTAGAACTAAGGGAAGCTGGGACGGATCGAGAGAGAAGGGGCCGGTAGAGCATCGTTTAGAGCCAAGAGATGAGGAGGCCGGATTAATGTCGGGGAGGTAGTCCATCTTTTTTTCTTTTCATTTTGTTTTGTTTGTTATTTTGGTTATCGAATTAGGCTAGATCCAAACCAAAAACTAAGGAAAAAAAATCTGCTTTCCCCTCTGTTTTTCGGTGCTTGAAGCCCGATTCTCTTGTGAAAACTTTGTACAAATCTCTGGCATAACTTTGTATGAATTTAGCTGTAATTTAGTTTCAAAAATGTTGTGGTACCGTATGAACTCTCTGTAAATGAACTATCTGAATCTAAAGTGTGATGGTTTTTGTGTTGCGAAAATGAGAACTCTATAACCAATTTAGGGTTCCAAATGTACAAGAGGGATCTAATGTGTGGCAAAAACAAAATTAGAGTTTTGAAATTGAAATTAGGATTCTGAATTTAATATAGGGGTTTTGAAATTCAATTAGGGTTTTTGAAATCAGAAATCATGGTTTTGAAAAATAAATTGGGGAAATTTTGAATTTAGGGTTTCTCAAATTGAATTGGGGGCTTTTGAAATTAGAAATTAGGGTTTCTGGAAAATTGGGTGTACTTTGGGGCGCAATTGTAAATATTTGAAAATTGTGGGCGAAAATGTAAATTTCAGAAAATAAGGGTAAAAACGTGAATTAGAAAATGGGGTGAATTGTAATTTCTGGAAAACTAAAGGGCTTAAGTGTAATTTGAAATAGGGTAGTCAAAATCAGATTAGGGATTTTGACCAGGTCAAAATCAAAATTGGGTGGTCAAAATCGAATTAGGGATTTTGACCAGACAAAATTGAAATTGGATGGTCAAAATGGAATTAGGGATTTGGATTGGTCAAATTAAAATAGATTAGGTCAAAATTGAATTGGGGACTTTGACTAGCTGATAAGTGGTGAAATAACGCTATTTTAAGGTCTTTATTCACCTTCATTTTACTTGGTGCATAATATATTTCACCACTTAATAGAGTGTTTTTGTGATTAATAGTGAACTTATAGAGTTTGATATCTTGATAGGTAAAATCTCATTTTGAGTATACTTTTGGGTTCTTTTAGCGCTAGTGGAGTGCATCAACAGATTCTCCATCCTTCAAGCTTTCCAGCGCCACAAACGGGGAGCAATTCCATGCCATAACGAGGATTCTAGGCCCCGCGCAAGTTAGAGCAAATCACCACTGGTCTCGACCGACCCTTAGGAATGACCCAAGGTGGGTCGGCCAGAAGTTCTGGGGACCGAATTTGCTTTATAGACTGGACTGACCCAGCCTGGGTCGGTCAGAATTTAAAAAAGGCATGTGCCTTCGTCTCTAGAGGGCCGACCGACCCAGGGTGAGTCGGTCGGACGTAAAACCAAGAAGAAGAAGAAGAAGAAGAAGAGCAAGCTCATCTTCCCCAAGCTCCTCCACCACCTACAATGGCTTCTTCTATCTCTCTCTTCATTTTATTTCTCTCCATGTTTGAGTAGTCTCATTTTGCACCGTGGGATGGGGATTTGACCCTAAATCCCCCAACTAGCTTATGAAACCTAAACTTCATTTATGAAAGTTGTTTTCTCTCTCTTGTTCATTTAATGTTATAACTTGATCATTTATGACATTTATGGAGATTTCCAATAACATATGAGTTTGAGTTGGAGATTGTGACCACATAGAGAGAGATAAACGCTAAATTATGCTTTCTTGATTAGTTAGTGAAATTTAGGGCTTTTATTGTGGACTTGCAATTAATGTTACTTAGTGATTTAAACTTCTCTTGATTTGGGAGTTTGAAGTAGTTATGTAATATTTGGCTCTTCCATGATTTAGAAAGTCATTACACTACTCGTAAAAGACAACTTGAGTGAAGTGGGTTTGAAAGTGAAGTTGGGGTGAAATTAGGTGATAAGAACCATCATAGGGTGCATTCCATCCCAATCCATTAGAAAACAAATTTTAGTTCCCTTGTTTGTTTTGCAATTTGTTTTGAATCAAATCATCAAGCTTGCCACCGGCTAAACCCCCATTTACTGTTTTTATTTCAATCACTAGTTACCGAGACTAGGAAGTTAGAACCAATTTCCCTGTGGATACGACACTTGTTGTACTACATCGATTAGGTGCACTTGCCTATTCTTTGCATATATTTATATATTTTGCTATATAGCACTTTACAACCAACAAGTAGAGCTGATCAACACTGACCCGGTTTGGCGGCCTAATCCGGCCCGGCCCGAAAAGCCCGTCCAAAAAAATTACGGGCGGGCTTGGACAACAAATCAGGTTCGAATGAAAAACCGGGCCGGGCTTCGGCAAAATTTTAGGCCCGTAACTAAGCCCGGCCTGACCCAGTTTATTATCTTATATAGTTTTATAAATATAATATTATATTCCCTCTTGTTCTCAATATATGATTATTTGGGTCCTTTCACTATTTTCAAAATATAACGTATTCTAGTCTTTTTTATCATCTACTTTTCAATTCTATCCCTCATCTTTTATTTCACAGCTTTACTTTTCATATTATTTCAATTCCCAAAGCAAAAATTAAAGGCAAAATAGTCTAACTTTTTCATCTTTAATTCTTGTGCCTATAGCTAGAAAATCAAGTATTGATAACAAAAGGGATCATATATTTAATTTAAATTTATATAATACCTTTTACTATTTATTTAAATTATATATAATATCTGTTAATATTACATACAACATATATACATATTATAATTCATATATATTAATATTATACATAATCTATATATTTTTTCAAAAAAATTAATAATAATACTGAAAAAATTATAAAACCGGGCCGAGCGGGCCGGGCATGGCAACGATTAAAATAAATCCGGGCCTAGCCAGACTTGGACAAATATATAGGCCCGTTCGGGCCTAAAATTTAATGTTGGCCCGGCCCGCCCGCCCGTTTGATCAGCTCTACCAACAAGTTTTTGGCGCCGTTGCCGGAGAAATTGATTTCCCTAGTTTCGGTATTTTAGTTTTTCTTTAAGTTAGTAGTTTTTTTTTTTATTATTGTGTTTGTGTCTTTGTTGTGTTATCTACTTCTATTTATAGTTTTTTGTTAGCACTAATTGTTGGTGAGTTTATTCAGGTACCCTCTGCTTTTCTCGTGTATGCCAAGAACCCGAACTAGCGACTCTCCTCTTGCTAGCCCGAGGTCCAGGCTTGAACGATCTCTAAGAAGAGTCAAAAGAAATTTGAAAATTCCTACCGTGGCGGACATTGATCCAGATGTCGAGGACAATGGTCATGAGGAACATGGGCAACAACAAGGCCAAAACCGACCCCTCAAAGATTACCATCGACCAAACACCGAGGGGAGAGCCTCAGTAAAAGTACTTCCAATCTTGACACAAGGTGAAGCTGCTCAATGGGCCTTCAAAACCCACTTTATCACCGCCATTCGGGATCAGGGAAAATTTAGTGGGGCGAATCCAGATGATGCTCCAAATCACTTGAGCCTCTTCTTGGATTTCTGTAACTCCTTCGGCAAAACGGGTAATCTAAATGAGAGGATCCGGCTACAGCTCTTCCCTCATTCATTGTCCGACGCAGCTCTAAGGTGGTACCGAAGCCTCCCATCAAGGTCCATCCACACATGGGAGCAAATGGCTAGCAAATTTCTTGCCAAGTACTACCCCACAAGTAGGACAAGGCAATTAATTGGAGAGATAAACACATTCTACGAAGAACTGGGGGAACTCTATATGATGCTTGGGACCGGTTCAAGGAATTGCTCATGAATTAATCCCATCATGGTTTAGACGACCAATCCTTGTGTTTATCGTTCTTCAACGGGCTGGACGACTCCAACCGACTTCTTGTGAATTCCTCCGTGGGAGGTAGCTTCATGACAAAGTCTTCGGATGAAGGAATAGAACTTCTTGAGACAATGACTAATGACACAAGACAGTGGTCCAAAGCCAAAAGAAGAACACCTAGAGCAGCCGGTCTCCTCCACGTGCAGCCTACCGATCATCTCTCGGCTCAAATCTCATCCCCCACGAAGATGATAAAAAGCTAGCAACCGCTCAAACCGAAATTGTAAAAACCATAGCTTCCTCATCTTCCGGTCCATCCACGGAGGGATGTGCTATTTGTGCGGGTCCTCATGACACTCAATATTGTGAAGGAAAGATACAAGAGGATGTGAACTTCATAGGCAACCGATCCTACAACAACAACAACAATGCGCCATGGAGGAACCATCCGAACTTTTCATGGAGGAATGACCAAGGACAAGGAGGACTAAACAAAAACTTCAACAACTCCCAAGGGTATAGACCTCAAGGCCAAATCCAACCATCAAATTTTCAATCCGGTTATAGACCACAAGGGACCCCTCCGGGCTTTCAACAACAACAACAACTTGAATCCCCCTCCTCTTCTTCTAGTGGGACATCAAGGTTAGAAAACCTAATGGCGGATTTCATTGTCACTGCCAAAACCAAGTTCTCGAAGCAAGAGGCTTTCAATGCTAATCAAATGGAATTTAATAAAAACATTGAAACTCAACTTGGGCAAATATCTCAACATGTAACACCACAAATCCTCCCATTATCCTCTAATCGTCTCCATAATTACTCTACACGCAGCGGATACTTACCTACTCCCGGCAGGTGATACAACGCCGTTAGCCATCCCAAGACTAAATAGGCTCATGCTACTTACTGTAACGGTTTGAGGACTAGATTATACCGAGCAGCATAAATACTTACATTACATTTCCAACACTTACTTACATTCCTGATTACCGAGTATACAAAAGTATATTAATTACATCCGAACTTCTACGAGTTTACCAAAAGCTATGAGTTTATACAACCTCTCATTCTTACCAAATTCATAATCTCAAACTCCAAAGGGGTGTACCACATGGTACACCGGCTACTCAAAAAGTCATAATGTAACACCCATAATCTTAAACCTGTAACATAAGCGCAAGTCGTAGCATAACAAAATATAATTCGCAGCGGAAAATAAAACTATCTAGCGATGGTGTTACACGCCGTTACTCACCCATGTGAGTAACAAGGCAACCTTACTCCATCCATCAACTTCAACTCCTCACCGCTGTGATGAACAGATACCGAGCACTCTTAATATTACAAACCAAATCCAAACTTAACAACTGAGCAACTAACCCAAATACAACAAACTCCATAATACAGTACATAACAAAACAAAAAGTGTTTATTGAGAACACATCAGCTACCCTGTATCCCGCACTCCGGCTTGTGTCTCTTCTCTGTAACCTGAAATGTTTTGCCCATTGAAGGGCTCAGCAAACAATATGTTGGTATGCTAAATGTAGTCCTAAATCATTTGGATTCCTTAAGTCGTTTAGCGATCTTGATATTAGATTCATTACATGTTGTACCAATTTATAATAAATAATAATAATAATAATAATAATAATAATAATAATAATAATAACTGTACATGTTAACAAAACACATAATAGTTCACATCAATATCACCACACAATCAATAACCAATAACCAATAACAATAACCAAACAAGATACACGTATTAATTAACTGTACTTGTTAGTTGGCCACATGGCCCTTATCCTTTAAACCAATCACTTAAACCTTCCAATTAATTTCCACCTCAGGCGTCATGAGAAGGACAACCCTTAATAACTTATTAATGGATAGTAGTCCCCTGGGTTCTAAAGGAACCATTGCCAGCTGACCTTATGGCCCTGGATAATTTATATGCCTGAAAGGCGACCGACTCGGTCAAAACCTGTGCACCAACAGTAGTGCCCTCTGCCATCATCGAATGTGGATAATGGATTCCCTTGAGTGACTCTTGATATAGTCCCTCGTAGTGATCACGATGCGCAACCAGAAAGTCGAAGCAGTCTGGATTCCTCTCTTTATAAGTTAGCCCTTTAGTCAGTGATACAATATCCAATCCTTGAGTTAAGACTATAACAGTTGACCATCAGTTAGGTTCTTGTAATACCTAAAGGTCATCTAGTCTTGTTCCAGTTTAGATGTATAAACTTCCAGTCATAAGACGTTCGCGTAATATAAAACGCAATGGTGTTGAGCAATACAGTATACAAGATAATATACATAAATCACAGATATCGCTCTTAACAATTAAACACACAACGTCTGGACCTCAGGAAAATCCTTAGGACATTCAGACCACACAATTAACATACCGTTCACCGTGTAACTTGCTAGCTTGACAGTTCACGCTTTAGTACTTTTTTCCCGTACGCTGTTATATTTACATGCAATACCGGGTAGCGTTAATACAACTATTCACTAAGTATTACAGCACTGTCACTACAGAACTAATACTCGTAGTATACTAACTCCGTATGTTCTTTATTTCTCCCTGTTATTTAATAGTGGTCTAGGTAGTTTAACAGTTCGTTATTTTATGTAGTAACTACATGTGATAATGACTTTCCATATATCTTCATCTCATTAATCATATACCCATAATTATTTTCTCTTATTCTATACATCAATATAACTTGGTTATTTTTATTATAACCACAATTCTTTTAATAAACTTTATATTATACTCCATAATATACCATATTACTTAGTTTTAATTCCTTTCTTTATTAAATTACAAAACTAACCTTATTAATTCGGTATTTATATATTGAACCCATTAACTTTTGTAAATTAATAATTAACCATGTAACTTTCGGTATTTGCAAATCAAATATACTAACTTTTATAAATTACTAAATAATCCCATAAGTTTCGGTCTTTAACACATAATTTCTTATATTTACATTTCAATCCCAAAAACTTTATAAACCATAGTTTTATTATTTAATTTCTTTAATAACCGAAATGACCCTTATCTTTTTATAAATTATGCTTTCGCCCTTTATGAATTTGGGTTTTCCATATAAGCTTTTATAAATTACATATTCACCCCAAAATTTTTATAAACTTAATATTTTATGTCATAAATCATTTTAACCTAAAGTTACTTAATTTCATAATTAATACTTTAATATACCCAGAAATTCATATGTAATTCGGTTGTACACTATATGTAACACCCCTAATCCTAAACCTGTAATAACGTCGCAAGTCGTAGCATAATAAATAATAATTCGCAGCGGAAAATAAAACGATTTATCCTTGGTGTTACACGCCGTTACTCACCCTTGTGAGTAACAAGACATCCTTACTCTTTCCAACAATCCAACTCCTCACGCTGTGATGAACAGATACTGAGCACTCTAAATATTACAAACCAAATCCAACTAAATGAGCAACTAACTGAATACAAAATATCCTTAATACAAAACATAAATGAATTTAAAATGTTTCTTAAGAACACATCAGCTACCCTGTAACCCGCACTCCGGCTTGTGTCTTCTTCAGTAACCTGAAATGTTTTGCCCATTGAAGGGCTCAGCAATCGAAATGCTGGTATGCTAAATGTAGTCCTAAGTCATCTAGATTCCTTAAGTTGTTTAGCCATCTTGATATTAGATTCTTTACATGAAATACCGGTTTACAATAATAACAGTAATAACTGTAAATATTAAACAAACACATAACAGTTCACCTGCAAACATCAGTGCATAATAGTAACAACAACCAGATAACCAAACACCAATAATCCATAATAGTAATCAACAAGATACGCGTATTAATTAACTGTACTTGTTAGTTGGCCACCTGGCCCTTATCCTTTAAACCAATCACTTAACCTTTTCCAATTAAATTCCACCTCAGGCGTCAGGTTAAGACAACCCTTAATAACTTAATAATGGACAGTATGTCCCCTGGGTTCCAAAGGAACCGTTACCAGCTGACCTTATGGCCCTGGATAATTATATGACCGATCTGGTCGAACCTGTGCACCAACGGTAGTGCCCTCCGCCATCGTCGAATGTGGACAACGGATTCCCTTGAGTGACTCCCCATAGAAGTCCCTCGTAGTGATCACGATGCGCAACCAGAAAGTCGAAACAGTCTGGATTTCTCTCTTTATAAGTTAACCCTTTAGTCAGTGATACAATATCCAATCCTTGAGTTAAGACTATAACAGTTGACCATCAGTTAGGTTCAATAATACCTAAAGGTCAGTTAGTCTAGTTCCAGTTTAGATGTATAAACTTCCAGTCATAAGACGTTCGCGTAAAAATAGAACGCAACAGTGTTGAGCAATACAATATACAATATCAAACATAAGTCACAGATATCGCTCTTAACAATTAAACACACACGTCTGGACCTTAGGAAAATCCTTAGGACATTCAGACCACACAATTAACATACCGTTCACCGTGTAACTTGCTAGCTTGACAGTTCACGCCTTAATAGTTTCTCCCCGTACACTGTTATATTTACAAGCAATATCGGGTAATATTAATACAACTGGTCACTTAGTATTACAGTACTGTCACTACAGAACTAATACTCGTAGTATACTAACCCCGTATGTTTTTTTTATTTTCCCCTGTTATTTTACAGTGGCTCAAGGTAGTTTAACAGATCATTATTTTATGTAATACTACATGTGATAATGAATTTCTACCTTGTAGTATATTTCTATTTCTTCAATTTAATACTCATAATTGTTTCCACTTATTCTTATATTATACAATTTGGTTATTTTCATTATAACCACCTTTATTTTATAAACTTTACATTATACTCCATAATATACCATAATACATGGTTTTAATTCCTTTCTTTATTAAATTACAAAACCAACCTTATAATTTCGGTAATTACATAACTGAACTCGTACGCTCAGTCGTTTTTCACTTCGCACAGTCGGAATTTAAAAAAACTTTACGATCTTGCCCCTGCTTTAATATCTTTCATAAATTACTATATTTAACCACAATTTATAACATATTACGAGGTGACCCCAAATTTCATTACGCACAGTCGGAATTCCAATACACTCAGTCAGAAAATGACCAATTTAGGGGCTAATGTAGGCAAAATTTATTAAAAGCGGTTCGAAAAAAGCAAAGAAGGATTCCAAATTACTTATATAAGTAAAAAAAAAATATCATAAAAATTATCAGCAAAGTATACCATGACAAAGTAGACGAAAAGATGAACGCGTAGGCGCGCGGTCTTCTTTACCGGCGCCGGCACCGGTCCTTCCTTATCGGCGCCTGCGCCGGGTTCCGGTCTTAAAATTGTCATATCTTTTTCGTCATAGCTCCGTTTTTTGATCCGTTTACGCCGACGCGTTCGTCTTTTCGTCTACTTTGTCATGGTATACTTTGCTGGTAATTTTTCTGATATATGTATTATTTCTTCTTAAGCACAACATTAATTATCATCGTCGTCTTGTTCGAAATTGTCTATCAACCACTAATTACATGTCCGTTAAAGAAGAATCTATTTGAAATTCATTGAACGTTTCTATCATTTCCACCAATTTCACGTCCATTGACGAAGAATCTATTTGAAATTATCAAAGTTTCCTATCAATATCAATATTAACTATCATTATCGACATTAACTATCATTGACTTCTTATTCGATAGTAAAACGAAGCAGGGCTGAGGTGGACCGTAGGGAACACATTGCACGCTTCAGGGCTAGTACGAGGAGACGACGTCCCCCGACTTGATTAGTGCAAACACAGACTTGATTAGTGCAAACACAGACTTGATTAGTGCAAACACATTTGGATTTCATGTACTGGTAGTCAACAGAATTGTTAATTGTTCTAGGATTTAAAATAATGCGTGTGTTGAATAAGTTGTAACATTATGAGAAATGACATGCGAACAATGTTGTTTGAAAATGAAACTCTGAAATAGAATCACTTTTGAAGTCTTTAAAATATGTTACAAAGATGTATATATTTTCACTTGTTATAGAAAAAAACCTTTTAGGAGCAATCTCCGACGAGAAATCGATCTCGCTTTTGAAGTATTGAAAATATGTTTCAAAGATGTATACAATTTCATTTGTAAAAAAAACATCTTTTTGAGCAATCTCCGACGACAAACCGATCTCGTTGTTCTTAAAAGAATTCACTTAATAGAATCCACGAGAATCATGATACACTAAAGGGCTAACGCACCCACAATTAGGGTTTTCGTGTTAGTGATTTGAATTGTTAATTGTTCTGGGATTTAAAATGATGCGTGTGTCGAATAAGTTGTACCATTTACCCTCCAATTAGGGTTTTCATGTTAGTCATTTGAGGATTGTGGAATTCATTTCGGGCATCAGTTGTCGAAGTATGTAATTCCGAAGTAGAATCGCTTTTGAAGTCTTGAAAATATGTTTCAAAGATGACAATTAAATATCTTTAAAAAAGACATTTTTTGAGCAATCTCCGACGACAAACCGATCTCATTGTTCTTAAAAGAATTCACTAAATAGAATCCACGAGAATCATGATACACTAAAGGGCTAACGCACCCACAATTAGCACTAAAACCTAGACTAATTCCTAACCCCACTGTTCATCCTCTCACTTCTCCTGTCAAAATGTATCAGATTTCTTATTTTCCTCTACCATGTACCCCCCAATTAGGGTTTTCATGTTAGTCATTTGAATTGTTAATTGTTCTGGGATTTAAAATGATGCGTGTGTCGAATATATAAGTTGTACCATTTACCGTCCAATTAGGGTTTTCATGTTAGTCATTTGAGGATTGTGGAATGCATTTCGGGCATCAGTTGTCGAAATGAATTAATTAGTGGAATCAGTGGTAATGATAGACAATGTTAGTGTATATGGAAAATCCCCGCTGTTTAAAACTAAAAAATCGACATTTACTGCACACTTTGAAGTCTTGATCTTCTTTAGTCTTTCCTCATCGCTCTTGCAGTCTAGTAGAAGATCGTCAATATGAAGTAGTTCATGTTTGTCGTCATCATTTACTGCACACTTTGAAGTCTTGATCTTCTTTAGTCTTTCCTCATCGCTCTTGCAGTCTAGTAGAAGATCATCAATAGAACTATTGTTTTGAGCAATCTCCGATGACAAACCGATCTCGCTTTTGAAGTATTGAAAAAATGTTTCAAAGATGACATTTTTTGAGCAATCTCTGACGACAAACCGATCTCGTTTTTGAAGTATTGAAAATATGTTTCAAAGATGTATACATTTTCGTTTGTTATAAAAAAACATTTTTTGAGCAATTTCTAACGACAAACCGATATCGCTTTTGAAGTATTGAAAATATGTTTCAAAGATGTTTCAAAGATGTATACATTTTCATTTGTTATAAAAAAACACATTTTTTGAGCAATCTCCGACGAAACCGATCTCGCTTTTGAATAATTGAAAATATGTTTCAAAGATGACATTTTTTGAGCAATCTCTGACAATTGAAGTATTGAAAATATGTTTCAAAGATGTATACATTTTCATTTGTTATAAAATAAATAACATTTTTTGAGCAATTTCTTACGACAAACCGATCTCGCTTTTGAAGTATTAAATATGTTTCAAAGATGTATACATTTTCATTTGTTATAAAAAACACATTTTTTCAGCAATCTCCGACGACAAACCGATCACGCTTTTGAAGTATTGAAAATATGTTTCAAAGATGACATTCTTTGAGCAATCTCCGACGATAAACCGATCTCGCTTTTGAAGTATTGAAAATATGTTTCAACGATGACATTTTTTGAGCAATTTCTGATGACAAACTGATCTCGCTTTTGAAGTATTGAAAATATGTTTCAAAGATGACATTCTTTGAGCAATCTCCGACGACAAACCGATCTCGCTTTTGAAGTATTGAAAATATGTTTCAAAGATGTATACATTTTCATTTGTTATAAAAACACATTTTTTGAGCAATTTTTGACGACAAACTGATCTCACTTTTGAAGTAATGAAAATATGTTTCAAAGATGACATTCTTTGAGCAATCTCCGACTACAAACCGATCTCGCTTTTGAAGTATTGATAATATGTTTCAACGATGACATTTTTTGAGCAATTTTGATGATTGTCAAATAAATTCTTCGTTAATGGACATGAATTTAGTGGAATTGATAGGTAAGTTTGAACAAGACATCGATGATAGTTAATGTCGATACATCTAACTATTTAGATTGGTGTCCAATTCATCTGTTAATTAGAATAGAACATGCTTGATTATTTTACTATGGAATAAGAAGTTAATGATAGTTAATATTGATATTGATAGGAAATTTTGATAATTTCAAATAGATTCTTCGTCAATGGATGTGAAATTGGTGGAAATGATAGACACGTTCAATGAATTTCAAATAGATTCTTCTTCAACGGACATGTAATTAGTGGTTGATAGACAATTTCGAACAAGACGTCGATGATAGTTAATGTTGTGCTTAAGAAGAAATAATACATACTTCAGAAAAATTATCAGCAAAGTATACCATGACAAAGTAGACGAAAAGATGAACGCGTCGGCGCAAACGGATCAAAAAACGGTGCTATAACGAAGAAGATATGACAATTTTAAGACCGGAACTCGGCGCAGGCGCCGGTAAAGAGTGACGCGCGCCCGCGCACAGTCTTCTTTACCGGCGCCGGCGCCGGCCCTTCCTTATCGGCGCTGGCGCCAAGTTCCGGTCTTAAAATTGTCATATCTTCTTTGTTATAGCTCCGTTTTTCGATCCGTTTGCGCCGACGCGTTCGTCTTTTCGTCTACTTTGTCATGGTATACTTTGCTGATAATTTTTATGATATATTTTTTTACTTATATAAGTACTTCGGAATCCTTCTTTGCTTTTTTCGAACCGCTTTTAATAAATTTTGTCTACATTAGCCCCTAAATTGGTCATTTTCTGACTGAACGTATTGGAATTCCGACTGTGCGTAATGAAATTTGGGGTCACCTCGTAATATGTCACAAATTGTGGGTAAATCTAGTAATTTCTGAAAGATATTAAAGTAGGGGCAAAATGGTCATTTTCCGACTGTGCGAAGTGAAAACACGACTGAGCGTAGTGACCCTTACATAATGAACACATTATCTTTTATAAATTACCAAATAACCATATAACTTTTATAATTCAATAAATATCCATATTAATTTTCGGTATTTATATTTTATACCTAATAACTTTCATAAATTACAATATGGCCACATATGATTTCGGTTTTAATATATCTTTCCTTTATTTACAATTTAACCCCAAAACTTTATATAAGTTTACATATTAACTTATAAGCTATAGTTTTAATATTTGATTATCTTTAATAACCGAAATGACCCATACATTTTATTATTTATGCTTTCGCCCCTATCCAATTCAGTTTTATATAAAATCTTTCACAAATTACATATTCACCCCAAAACTTTTATAAACTTAATATTTCATGTCATAAATCATTTTAACCCAAAGTTTTTGGTCAACACTTTGACCAAGACTTAATTTCATAATTAATACTTTAATATACCCAGAAATTCATTTGTAATTCGGTTGTAACTCTAAAATTTCCAATAATTACAAAATAGCCCCAAAACTTTATAAAATGTTATTTTAACACTAAAACACTTGTTTAAATTCACCAAAATTCATAATATTAATTCCTACCTTATATTATATCATAATTATACTAATAAACTCCTTAACTCTCGGCAATGTTATATTTTACACTAAACTTTTCAAAATTTACATTTTAGCCACATAACTTTATAAACTAGCCATATAAATACTTGTAGCTATTTTTAATGTTCCCAAAATTATAATATAAGTTAATACACTTATATATATTTCAAAAATCACCAAAAACACATCTTGTTCTCGGCTCCAATTATAACTTACTATATAGTTTCAAAACTTGGTTTATACCTTATAATATGTACATATAAATGTATATAAGCCATATAACACTTCTAAAAATTATGTTAATGACTTAAGACGATTATAAACTCAAAACAGAACATTTTATCCCTAGACAATTCGGTTTGAACTTATGTGTATAATAATTAATTTTTGTGACACAAATATATACCTTAAGGTAATAATCTTACCTTGTATGTTATAAATTATTTTCTTGACATTATAACCCAATATTTGTGGCCTTAATATTACTAAGGCTTATACATAATTTTTATACCAAAGTTTGAAGCTTAAATCAAACTCAAACTTAATAAACCTTAATTATAGAAACTTACTCCTTAAATCAAGACAATTCTTGTACTTGATTTCTCCTTGAATTCCAAGCCCTTCAAATGCTATCTTGATGAAGAACTTTCGGCCTCCTTGAATATATTTAGGAGATCCATTTGTTAGACTTCTAACAAGGATTTATAAATAAGATTTGGAGTAATTTTACAAGAGTTTACCTTAGGTATTTTTCAAAGAATTTTCTGTACACCTTGGGATGATTGTAGATCTAAATTTCCTTCATGAAATGATGAAGAGAATATAGGTTTAGAAGCTTGTAATTTTCGGTAATGGCTTAAGGAACTTACTTAGGATTTTCAACATAAAAATATACCTTAACTTGATCTTGTTGTTCCATGTGTTGTTGTTGAATCAAGACACTTCCTTGGAACACTTAAGCTTGGCGAAAATAGCAAGGGTTGCTAGGATGATTTCTTGCTTCAAGACTTAGTAGATTTAACTAGGAAATTTACATAAAAATGATGTTAGAACTTAATTCACCATTAATGGAGCTTTGAAGCTCTAAGGAATAAACTAGCAAAGGAAGAAGAAAAGAGAGAGTAGGAAGGCTTACCAAAATCGGTGGAATGAAGGCAAATGAGAAGGTAGGCCTACGTATGGTTTTAAAGAATAGAAATTGGAAGGATTTCTCTTTTGATAAATTAATGTCAAATTTGACTAATCTTTTCCTTTGTTTATTCATTGATTGTTTGGCTCCATAAAATGCCTATATTATTGCTTGATTTCGGCCACATGTCAAGGAATAAAAGAATGGCTTGTTTATAATTGAAACAAGAAGACAAAGGCAAGGTAGGTATGTGTTTTCTTTTGAATTTTCTAAGTAGAATACCATGTTAATTGTTGTCTTCTTTCCTTGTCATTTACGGTAATATATGTGTAAGTAGGCAATTGATTTCTTTGTCTTTTGAAACATGAGAACATGCTAGGTTGGTAGATGTCTATTTGATTAATTATAGAGCAATCAAACTTGCTTTTTCCCTTCTTGAAATCGGCAACTATAGGCTAGACAAGGCCATTTGATTTTTGTTTATATTGAACATAGGCATGTGCATTGTTAGGTAGCTGATTTATTTGACTAAGTAGACAGAAATCAATCCCCCTTCCTCCTGTATGAAATCGGTAGCCTTAAGGCTAGGGAATGGGCTGTTTTGTTTGTATACTTGCACATGGTATAAAGTAGATCTAGGTTTGTTCTTTTGTGCATTTAAATTTCCATGACTTTTTCTAACTTATTCCTTTGTTGTTTCTTGCAGGAAAATCGGTAATGGAAGCCTTCTTTGACTGATTTTTATTTGACATTATCACATGGCACATGTGGGGATGAGTCACCATTCCATAAGTCAATTTACAAACTAAAAACTAGTCAAAATCACCCAAATTGGCGCCTAACATAGAGACCATATGGGACTGATTTTTAATTTTATTCCTGTCACACTATATTGTATTAATACCACATTATAACATGTTATAAGTCACAACATTTAATTGGTACATTTATACAAGGTAAAAGATGAAAGTTTCTAAGGTAAAAATGCTGATTTTAGGTACCTTTTTGACCATAATTTCGGCCCTGTTTATGCTATGAGTGTAGCACTGGAATTAATTGATTTAGATGGTCAATTTATCTCCTTTTAATATTATCAACTTGTGGCTCCTCAAAAACTTCAAGGCAATTGCGTAGAACACATTTTTGTGACACCCGAAGGTGCGTTTTTGTGCTTTAAGGATTTTCTGGAAAACAAGTAGTCGCTATGAGTTCCAAGTGTTTATAAACATTTTTTATTGTCAATAATAATATGTTAAGGTGTTACATTGAATTATATGGGGTTATATCAACTCATAAATCAATTTCTGGGCTACCGGGACACTCCCGGGGCAAAATAGGAGCGTTAAGAAATTCGTCCGAGCACTTTGTTTATTTTTGAGAAAGTAGCTCGAGAATTCTTTAGAATGTTGAATAATGATGTTAGGAACTCTTAGAATGAATTATATAGGACTTTGTGCCACCTCGACACTTCTCCGGGGCATTCCCGGGGGTTTATGGGGCCCTCATCGGAAACCTCCGAGCGCTTTGCGTTTAATTGAAAATCTACCATGAGGAATTCATCTTAAATTTTTAATAAAGTGTTATGATGCATTTGGAATGAAGTGTAATGCTTTACTTCATCCTATAAGGTATTTCCGGGACTTTCGGGACTTTAGGGCCCTTAAGGGAACTCCCGAGCATTTTGTATTGTTACACCGTTTTAGATGAGGTCATGTATTCTAAAGGTCATATAATGATCCTAGGTTACCTTCATATGAGGTTTATAGCTTATATAACTTTGTTAGCTTAAGGTCGGGCTTTAACGCACGTTTTTGACCTTAAGGAGTTTAGGTGCGTTTTAACGCCTAAGTGTTTATATACTTTCTTAGGGTTAATAATCCCTAAATAATACTTATTTCATCATTATTTAATTATTTAAAGGTTCAGGGTATTTCACTATACTTTTCATAAATTACAAAATAGCCCCAAAACTTTATAAAATGTTATTTTAACACTTAAACACTTGTTTAAATTCACCAAAATTCATAATATTAATTCCTACCTTATATTATATCATACTTATGCCAAATGAACCTTTAACTCTCGGCAATTACCTTTAGTACCCTATACTTTTCAAAATTTACATTTTAGCCACAATAATTAATAAACTAGCCGTTTAAATACTTGTAGCTATTTTTTAATACTCCCAAAATTTATAATATAAGCTAATACACTTATATACTTCAAAAATCACCAAATGAAATACTTTGCTCTCAGTTTTAATAAGCTTTTACCATATGGTTTTAAAATTGATTTATATCTTATAGTAAATACATAAATGTATATAAGTCATATAAACTTCTAAAATTATGCTAATGACCTAGAATGATTATAACTCAAAATAGAGCATTTAACTCCTAGATGTCTCGGCTTCAATATATATGTATCATAATTAAACTTGTGACACAAATTTATACTTAAGGTAATAATCTTACCTTGTATGTTATAAGTTATTTTCTTGGTGATATAACTATGTTTTCGGCCTTAATATTACTAAGGGTTGTACATAAATTTTATACTAAAGTTGAAGCTTAAATCAAACTTAAACTTAATAGATTTAATTATAGAAATACTCCTTAAATCAAGATAATTTGTACTTGATTTCCTCTTGAATTCCAAGCTCTTCCAATGCTATTTGATGAAGAATTTTCGGCCTCCACCATAGGTTTAGGAGATCCAAGTGTTAGACTTCTAACAAGGATTTTAAGTAATATTTGGAGTAGTTACAGAGTAACCTTAGGTATTTTTCAAGGATTCGGTACCTAGTTACATACGAGTTTACCTTAGGATTTTCAAGGAATTTTCGTTTAGAAGCTTGAAATTTTCGGAAATGACTTTAGGTATTTACTAGGATTTTCAACATGAAAATATACCTTAACTTGATCTTGTTTGTTCCTTGAGTTGTTGTTGAACCAAGGTGACTCCTTGGAGTATTAAAGCTTGGTAAAAATTGCAAGGGTTGCTAGGATGATTCTTGCTTCAAGGCTTGGTAGATTTAGCAAGGAAAATTACATAAAAATGGTGTTTGAACTTAATACACCATTAATGGAGCTTGAAGCTCACAAGAGTAAACTAGCTAAGGAAGAAAAAAAGAGAGGAAATGAAGCTTACCAAAATCGGTTGGATGAAGGGCAAATGAGAATGGTTACTCACGTAAGAAAATAAGGAGTTAGACAAGGAAAGAATTTTTGACACAATAATGTCAAAATTGTCTAGCTTTTCCTTTGTTTATTCATCTGACCCATGGCTCCATAAATGCCCATAATTGATCAAACTTTCGGCTGAGACAAGGTTGAGAGGAAGACTTTGGTTGTCAATTGGAACAAGAGGACAAAGGCTAAGGTAGGTAGATGTTTCTTTTGAATTTTCTAAAATGAATACCATGCTAACTTGTCTCATTTTTCCTTGTGGTTTCGGCAATGTGCTGTTGTAGGTCTTTTATTTTTTGGCCAATTGAAGACATGAGAACATGCCTAGGTTGGTAGGTATTTTATTTTGATTTTTATAAGGCAATCAAACCCTCTTCTTCTTGCTTGATTTCGGCAGCCATAGGCTAAAGAATGTCATTTGATTTTTGTTATATTAGACATAGGAATATGTATAGTTAGGTAGATGTTTTATTTGACTAATAGACAACAATCAATCTTGCTTTTCTCCACACATTTTCAGCAGCCACATGCTAGGAAATTGGTTGATTTGTTGTCATGTATTATACTAGTATGCACATGTGATAAAGTAGATCTAGGTTTGTACCTTATGCATTTTAATTTCCATGACTTTTCCTAAACTAATCTCTTTGTTGTTTTCTTGCAGGATTTCGGTAATGGGAGGCTACCTAGACTGAGATTATTTGACACAAAGTCACATGGTATATGGAAGATGAGTCACCATGTCATAAGACAATTTATTAAGCTAAAACCTAGTCAAATTCACCCAAAAAGACGCCCCCTTGTGTGCCCATGTGGGACTGATTTTTAATTTGATTCCTGTCACACTATATTGTATTAAGATCATATTGTAACATGTTATAAGTCACAACATTTAATTGGTACATTTATACCAAGGTAAAAGATGAAAGTTTATAAGGTAAAATACTGATTTTATACTACTTTTTGATCATAAAATCGGCCCTACTTGTGCTGTGAGTTTAGCACTGGCATTAATTGATTTAGATGTTCAATTCCTCCCCATTTAAGATTATCAACTTGTGGCGCCTCAAAAACTTCAAGGTAATAGTGTAGAACGCGTTTTTATGACACCCGAAGGTGCGTTTTTGTGCATTAAGGATATTCTGGAAAATAAGTAGTCGCTACGAGTTCCAAGTGTTTATAAACATTGTTTATAGTCAATAATGACATATTAAGGTGTTACATTGAGTTATATGGGGTTATATCAACTTATGACCCAATTTCCGGGCTACCGGGACACTCCCGGGGCAAAACAGGAGCGTTAAGAATTTCCCCCGAGCACTTTGTTGATTTTTGAAAAAGTGGCTCGAGGGTTCTCTTTAGAATGATGAATAATGATGTTAAGAACTCTAAGAATGAATTATATAGGAGTTTGTGCCAGCTCGACACTTCTCCGGGGCATTCCCGGGGGTTTATGGGGCCCTCATCGGTAATCTCCGAGCGCTTTGCGTTTAATAGAGAATTTGGCGTGAGGAATTCATCTTATATGTTTAATAAAGTGTTATGGCGCATTTGGAATGAAGTGTAATGCTTTACTTCATCCTATAAAGTATTTCTGGGTGAAATACCCCGAACTTAAATACAGTGATTAAGATTATTCTAATCCTTATTTAAGAGCCTAATAAACGCTTAAGTAGTATTGGTGAGGAAAAATAAATCCGAAAGAAATAAAGAAACGCTTAAAAAACGAAAAACGCTGAATAAGCGTCAAATAACCATAGGAGGTATGAGACCTCGGTTAGCGTAATATATGGATTCTAAAGGCTTAACAAGGCCTAAATAATATATGGGAACAACTCCCGAAGAAAACGGATCCAAATAATGAATTAAACCGCTAATAGAGCTTTAGAGCACGTTTTTCGAGAAAACCCGAAAACGTGACTTTAATTGGTCAAACAGACCCGTAAAAATTATAAATCATTAAATAATAATTATTAAGCATTTATGGAAGCTTAATAACCAATAAAAATAATTAAACAAGAAAATTCCGGAAAACGAGCCCGGTTAGTGAATAGTACCTAAACCGGGTAAAATAACGAGCGTTTTCTGTAAAAGACGAAAAACGCTCCAACTAGTATAACTGTAGGGGGCTGGTTTTTATCAGTCAAATAACTCCCTCACACACACATGTAACTAGCTAATTAAATAAGAGAGCCAAAAGCAAAAGAGTAAAGTAAAAAGCTACTTTACCCTCTTCTCTCACCTCACTCTCTCATTTCCCTCATCTCTCTCCTACCCTCTTCTCCCCCCACTGATTTCTCTTCTTCTCTCCCTCTGTTGGGCGATTTTGGAGAGCTTCAAGAAGCTCCAATGGCAACTCTCACTTCTCTCCCATGCTCTACCTCCATTTGAGCTCCAATCACAAAAATAATTACATATTTGTAATCCCCTCATCATCCTCTACACTTCTCTCTTTCCAAAATCCAAAAATGAGGAAGTTTATTTTCGTGGGTTTTCCCCATTCAAAGAGAAAATAGCACCAATGAGTAGCTTGGAGCCTCCTCTCTCCAACAAGGTAAAAATCTCCATGAAAACCTTAAGTTTTCTTCATCTCCTTTGGTAGCCGATTTTTGCCTCTTTGTAATGCCTTTTTCTCTCTCTCTTTTGAGCATAATACCAACCTTGCAATGGTGGTGGATTCACCTTCTTGAACCAAGGGCTAAAACCCCTTCTAAAACTCTCCAAAGGTAAACCCTAGAAATTTCATTTCAAACACTTCAATGAATTGGCATTAATTTAAGGGTTAGTACATTAATTGTAGTGTTTTGTGTTCATTGGGTGATGGGAATGGAGTTTGGCAACTCCATTCCCCACATGGCCGATTTGGGCAAGAAAGAAAGAAGAGGAGCATTGGAAAAGGAATGAAGGAATTATAGGCTCAAGGTAAGAGCTCTTTCCTAAATGCTAAAATTTGATGCATTAGAGTAATGGAATGGGTAAACAAACAAAAGAACCCAAACTAATGTATTAGTATTGGAGTTTATGAAGTTTTGAGTAATTGAGAATTAGTATGTGAATGGTAAGCCTTAGAGCCAAGTATGTTGTGTATGAGTATTAGTATTGATGTTTGATGGAGTATTGGTGTATTGGGATGGATTTGTATTTGTATTGATTGCTGGTAGGACCCTTGTAAGGGTGTGGCTAGATTAGGGATGAATTTGGTGAGAATTGGTATGTGTGGCCAAGTAAGAAAAGTAGATGGACTATGGCAAAATTTTGGTAGGAATGTGTGCATTTATGGATGACTTGGTGTATGGGAGAACCAAGGTAGTTATGGGGGATAGTAGAGATGTTTAATGACCATGGAATGGTACTTGAAGTATGGGAATATTAGGATGCAAAATCTGTAGCAGAGAGTGCTAGGAATGCCTAGGAGAAGCTAGGAAGAACTAGAGTATAAGACTTGGTAAAATGAATGTTGGACTTGGGTATAGATGGTGCAATTGCTTGGAAATGAATTGGCATGGTAAGATGAAGTGTTTGGGATGCTAGTAATGGTATTTGTAATAGGAGTATTGAGTGTTAGAAGTTGGAACAAAAATCTGTAGCATTGAGGGGTGAAAAACTGTTGTAAGTGTTGAAAGAAGTAAGGAAAAATGTGTAAGTGAATGTAGGAATTGAGTAGTGGGTTTGGTGGATGAACCAACATGATTTAGAGTGATTAATTAGTGCTAAATCATGTGGGGAGGTATTAGTAAAGATTGGGGAAACAATGGGTAAAGAAATCAAATGAAAACAGATTTTAAAACTGAAGTACTGGGCCGGACCGGACTTGCAAGTTCGGTCGAGCCCAGATTTACAAAGACGGGAAACCTTCTGGAATGGACCGAACTTGCGACCGGACTTGCAAGTTTGGTCGGACCAGAAAATTCTCCCGCCTGTAACCTACTGGAATGGACCGAACTTGCGACCAGACTTGCAAGTTCGGTCGAGCCAGAAAAATTTCCCGATGAAACCTTCTGGAATGGACCGAACTTGCGACCGGACTTGCAAGTTCGGTCGGGCCAGCAAAATTTCGTAATGAAGGCTACTGGAATGGACCGGACCTGCGACCGGACATGCAGGGTCGGTCCAGTAAAAAAAAAAATTAAGTTAATAATATATATATATATATATATATATATATATATATATATATATATATATATATATATATGTATACCCACATGTACATGGGTACATATATGTAAGTATACCATTGGTAAGCAATTAAAAGTAAGTAAATAAAATGTAAGTATAGGAATGTAAAGACTCAGAAAGTATGAGTTAGGAAGCGTAAGGATAATCGAATTAAATTAATGATAGTTAGATTAATTGTTCGATTGTATGTAGATCATAGGATCTGATTTGTGAACACCGGAGGAACATTGGGACACACGTACAACAGTGAAAGGTATGATTTCTTCATGCCCTGTATCCTAATCTGGTTACCCCGATTTGTGTGCTTATCTGACCACCTAAATAAGATAAAAGCATGAATCAGACTATATTGCACTTACTTGTGCTTGTTTACATTGTTCTCGATAATTGTCTTGAACAATAATTGGTATAATTCATGAAATACATGAATGATGATAGTGTAATTGTATCTCGTAATGTATTTGTATATTGTATTGTATTCTGTATGGATGTGTATATGAATAATGCATTTGTGTATGTGGTTGAATGTTGACTTCTACTAATTCCTAACTACCTAACTCCTAACTTAAGTGAGTAAGTTGGAATGAGTAGAAGTCCGATATAGCTTCGGCCACGCGTGAGGATGCGGAGTCACAAGAGGTTGGCTGCAATTCCTGACTCTTAAGCTGGTCCACGGCCCAAACCCCTTAAATGGGTAGCATCCCGGATTGGTGAGTCAAGTAAATCCCGGTGGTGGGACGGAGTAGTCCCCGGGCCGGAGGTCCCGACGACTTAACATGAGTAAGAGTAAGAGTAAGTAAGTATGGATCCGTAAGTATGTATGAGTATGAGTATGTATGCGTAAGTACTGTGAAATGAGTAAAAGAGTAATCTCCACCCGATTAACCCGGGTGGACAAATGAAGCTAACTAAGTATTGGACATTGTATGTGTATTGTGTATGGATTGGGTATGTAATGAGATTGTATTATGCATGTATCGTGAATGTGTATTTCGGAAGAAGGTAAGTAAGTATTGTTGGATTTGTATAACTTCCTGGTGTGTGTTGGAGTGTATGTATGTATTCCTTGTGTAAGTATTGTAGTATCGTATTTAAGAGCAGAGCATGTATGCATGTATGTTTGAATAAAAATGGACTGCATGTATTCGACCAAGTGGTCGGCGTACCCTCACTAGTACGCGGGGTATGCGGTTATCATGCGCAGCGAAAGCTGACCCCCTAGGGGGAACGTTTTTAGTGTGCAGGTACCCGAGGCGGATACGGTCAAGGTAAGAGACCGGTGGCAAGCCTTCGTATTTAGAAGTAGGTAGTTTATGAGGAAGGGGTAATAGATAGACCCTTAGTGAGTATGTATAAATTTGGGAGAAGTATTGTATTTGATGTGGAGCCTAGTAAACTCGGTATGTGGATTACGTTGTATTGAACTTGGAGTATTGTAATGAACGGAAGTTTTAGTATTTGATTTGGTAATTGGAGTATGTATGATAAGTGTGTAGTACTCGGATATTCCGGTCCATCAAACCGATGCTGTATGTAGTAGTAGCCTTGTTAGTCACGTGGGTGGCTAACGGCATTGTATCACCCACTGTATGTAAGTATGTATCCGCTGCGTGAATCTGGATGTACGAGGAGTTTGGACGGTAATGACAGTATTAACGGTAGGGGTGTTACACCGGGGGTTTCCGGGACTTTCGGGCCTTAAGGGAACTCTCGGACATTTTGCATTTTTACTCAGTTTTAGATGAGGTCCTGTGTTCTAAGGGTCATATAATGATCCTTGATTAACGCCTAAGTGTTTAGGTGCGTTTTTGACCTTAAGGAGTTTAGGTGTGTTTTTAACGCCTAAGTGTTTATATGCTTTCTTAGGGTTTCATAATCCCCCAAATAATATTTATTTACCATTATTTAATCATTTAAATGTTAGGGGTATTTCAGTCTACCCCCCTTAAAAGGACTTCGTCCCGAAGTCATAACTTTTACTTATTCATCTTATGGAATCAAGTTCCTCATATCTATTCCCTGTATATCATTCCTGGGTGTCAATACTATATTGACGTCTCTATATTCCATCAGTAATCCGAGTGTATGCAATTCGTACATACACATAACCTTTATTCATGACAATCAATGTAATCATAGCATAAGTAATTTGGTGGATACTGTAAAGTAAATAAGTGTACTTTGATTAACCATCCAAGTGTTACATAGAACACATCAATACCAACAACCAAGTGATACATAGAACACATCAATAACCATTCACTTAAGTGCACACATGCGCAACAATCAAACACAAACAACCAAACACAAAACCAGACTGCAATATGCAAGTCGCATGAGGTGCTCTACCCCCCTTAAAAAGGGTTACGCCCATGTACCCCCACAAGTATACACAAAGTAAGAGAAAAGTGCTGGATACTTGTCTCGCATGGAGTCCTCTAACTCCTATGTCGCCTCCTCAATGTCGTGGTTTGACCACAGTTGCTTGACCATTCTAATGGTCTTGTTCCTAGTCTCCCTAGTCTTGGAGTCTAAAATGCGAACTGGGGTCTCCTCATATTTAAGTGTAGGATCTAGCTCGAGTGTCTCGGGCTCTAAGATATGT
Source organism: Limonium bicolor (assembly GCA_023374045.1). NCBI lineage: Eukaryota > Viridiplantae > Streptophyta > Magnoliopsida > Caryophyllales > Plumbaginaceae > Limonium > Limonium bicolor. Next base: position 370,329,766 of record CM041778.1, read on the forward strand.
GATGGGTGAGGCACATACTGCTTTAGCTGAGATATGTGAAACATATTCTCCCTCCCGAGCTCAATAGGTAAATCTAGTCTGTAGGCTAATGGGCCCACTCGCTCCGTAATAAGGTACGGTCCTACATACTTCGGGCTAAGCTTGCCCTTCTGTCCAAATCTGAAAACTCCCTTCATTGGTGAAACTCTAAGGAATACTCGATCGCCTACTACGAACTCGAGGTCTCTCCTCCGGACATCAGCATATGACTTTTGTCTGTCCTGGGCTATCTTCAAGTTCTTGCGTATTTGCACAATATCCTCTTTCATCTGGTCTAGGTATTCAGGCCCTAAGATGATATTCTCACTGGCCTCGTCCCAAAAAAGTGGTGTCCTGCATGGCCTGCCGTACAGTGCATGGAATGGTGGCATCTGAATGGATGCATGATAGCTATTGTTGTACGCAAACTCGATCAGATGTAGTCGATCTATCCAGCTTTCCTGGAAATCTAAGGCACAAGCTCTAAGCATGTCTTCTAATGTCTGAATTGTTCTTTCACTCTGACCATCTGTCTGTGGATGGAAAGCGGTACTTAGCTTCAGCTTCGTACCCAATGCCTCCTGAACTTGCTGCCAAAATCTGGAAACAAATCTGGAATCTCTATCTGACACAATAGACTTAGGTACACCGTGGTGTCTAATGATCTCCTTCTGGAAGAGGTCCGCCAGCTTGGGGACTTTCCAAGTGTCCTTGATAGGAATGAACTTTGCTACCTTCGTCAGTCTATCGACGATGACCCATATCATGTTAGCACCTCCTCTAGTCGGTGGAAGACCGACCATGAAATCCATGGATATATCCTCGAACTTCCAATATGGAATGGGCATCGGCTGTACTAAACCGCCCGGTCTCCGGTGCTCAAACTTCACTTTATGACACGTCATACATCTCGCCACAAACTCTGCAACATCTTTCTTCATACCACTCCACCAGAAATGTAATTTCAGATCCTTGTACATCTTGTATGATCCTGGATGCACTGATAAGGAAGAGCAATGAGCTTCCTGTAGTATCTTTTCCTTCAAGTCGGGGCTGGACTCTGGAATGCACAAACGACCATTTAGTCTGATTAACCCGTCTTCATTGAGTACAAAATCATACTTCTGTCTCTCAAAGATACCGTCAGTCAACTGTTGCTTGATAGTCTTCATGTACTGGTCATTATCCTGAGCACAACGTACCTCCTCGATGAGGCCGTTGTCTCCTGTCATGGCAAATAAGAAATGAGCTCTACGGCTCAGAGCGTCAGCAACAACATTTGCCTTACCCTCCTTGTACCTGAGGTCGATGTCGTAGTCCTTCAGAAACTCGACCCATCGCCTCTGCCCCATGTTAAGCTCCTTCTGAGTGAATAGATGCTGAAGGCTCTTATGATCTGAGTAAACTATCACTGTAACTCCATATAAGTAGTGGCGTCAGATCTTCAGTGCGAACACAACTGCTCCCAATTCTAAATCATGAGTTGGGTAATTCTCTTCATGTTTCTTCAGCTGTCGTGATGCATAAGAAATTACCTTACCATTCTGCATGAGTACACACCCCATCCCTGTGCCTGAGGCATCACAGTATACTTCAAACCCGTCGGCCCCCTCTGGAATGGTGAGTATGGGTGCCGACGTCAGTAGGTCCTTCAGTGTCTGAAAGGAACGCTCGCAATCCTCAGTCCATACAAATGGAGAATCTTTCTTCATCAGGTTGGTCATCGGTTTTCGCCAGTTTGGAGAAGTCTTGTACAAATCTGCGATAGTAACCAGCTAATCCCAAGAAACTACGGATATCTGTCACTGTCTTCGGTCTCGGTCAAGTCTTAACTGCCTCAATCTTCACAGGGTCTACAGATATACCGCTGGCAAATATCACATGCCCTAGAAAAGCTACACTGTCTAACCAGAAGTCACACTTTGAAAGTTTGGCATACAATTGGTTCTCTCTCATGGTCTGTAAAACTTGCCTCAGATGCACCTCGTGCTCGTCCTTTGTCTTAGAATAGACTAGAATGTCGTCGATGAACACAACCATTGATGAGTCTAACTTCTCTCTGAATAATCGGTTCATAAGATCCATGAATATAGCTGGGGCGTTCGATAAGCCAAATGGCATCAATGTGAACTCGTAGTGCCCATAGCGCGTTCGAAAAGCTGTCTTCTCTATGTCTATCTGCTATCTGTATCTGGTGGTATCATGATCTCAGATCAATCTTCGAGAAGATTGTAGCACCTCTTAATTGGTCAAACAGATCGTCAATCCGTGGTAAAGGGTATTTGTCCAGAAACTTGTTTTAAAAAGCAGAAAAAGAAGGAGAGAGAGGGGGAGGCTACCACAACAACAAAAACGACGGGAAAAGAAGAGAAAAGAGGGAAGAAGAAGACATGAAAGGAAGAAGAAGAGAAGAAGGAGATGGCCCACCTCCAATGAAGCTTCCAAGCTCCTCCCATGACTATAAATTTCTCTTTGTCCCTCCTCTACTCTCTAATGGTTGTGTAGTTTCATATGTGCTCTAGGATGGGGGTTTGACCCAAAATCCCTAAATGTTGCTTGTAATATTTACCTTTTTATAATAGTTGATTTTGTCTCTTAAATGCTTCATGAATGCCTTGTATTGCATTTGTTGTGGTTCCTTGCAAAATTATGTCTTGAGCTTGGAATTAGACAATTTGGGGACCAACCCTAACTTTCATTTCTCTAAAATAGGGAGTGGAACCTTAGGGCTATTGTTAGGAGCTTGAAATTAATGTTATCTAGTGACTCTAACCTTCTTTGAATTAAGTGGTGTGATTAATTAGGTAAGATTTTATTAGTCCAAGATTTGGAGAATCATTACATTAGCTCTAATAGACAACTAAAGTGAGGTAAGTTTATGAGTACATGTAACACCCCCTACCGCTAATCCCGTCATTAATCCATAATCACCTCATTAATCAACACAAATGCAACGGATAATCTATTACAACCAGGGGTGAAACAATGCCGTTAGCCACCCACGTGGCTAACAAGGCCTAACTCAATTCAGCATCGGTCTGATGGACCGGAATAACCAGTACAATAAAGTACTTTAAATAAATACAATTCATTCCATTTCTAACCGAGTCACATAATACAATCCTCGTTTCAATTCTTAACTATACCGAGTCTAATACATAACGGATGCTGATAACACTCTCGGTCTTACTCCTAGTTCAAATACAAAAATAATTAAAGATCCAACTACCCATGCTTAACCACCATCCCCGTCATACTCTCAAACGGTAACATCGTCGGTGTACCTGAAAAATAATGGGTGGCCCCAAAGGGGCTCAGCACCTTTGCTGGTATGGAAGTCGTCAACCCGCTATTACCGGGCCACACTAAACTACTTCTCATCTTAACATGCGGTTGATTTTATTTAAATCAAAACATGCAGTACAATAAACATACAACATGCTCGCATTCATACAAGTACTCACATATAGGAATACAATCAAACTAACACATTAAGTTAGTTAGTTTACTTACTTACTCTTAGGTCTTGAGGGTTTCTACCTCGTTAATGACTCATTCTTATTATTCAATACCTTATCCGTTCTATTCGGATACCTTACTTGTTCTCTTAGTTCTTTAGACACTACGGGTCTCATACTTATTTCTCAATTGTTCATCTCTTAAATAATTCTTAAGCCAAAACACATGGCCTCCAGGCAGAGTCATACACAAGACTCACCACCGGGCTTTCAAGCCTAGTCTTACTTCCCTGGTTTCGACCCTACTCTGGGTCTAGCATGGTGGGAAGGCTCAACTAGCTACCGAAACTACTCTCTTAGTTCCTTACTTACACAACGTCTATATCTCTACCGGACTTCTCACATTCCCAAATACTCCTCTCTCGGAGTCATAACATTTTTATGTTTATTAGACTAGAGGCATCACTCTCGATGTCATCTATCGTCTTAGGGAATTTTCTCAAGTTCTAATATTCTCATATTTAAGGGTTGCCCCAACAATTCGAATACTTATACATTCGGCTTAATTTTTTCATACCGGGTCGAATCCTCGTATAGGAGGTCGACTATCTCTCAAGGGAGTTTGGTGGTCCCTTATATCTCTTTTACTTTTCTCACGAGTTCATATCTTTGAACTATCTTTGTTCTCTTAATAGGGGTTATTTATATCTTTCCACTATTAATCATTTCGTGGATTGTTTCACTCGGTTCTCTAACCGTTATCGGGAGTTTACTAATCCCGTACATAACTCTCACGTTCTAGTGAGTTCATAGGGTTGCATTATCGTTATTCTCTAATCGATAATTCATGTGTGTTTTTCACGTTTACATTGTTTACGGAACGACTCTTCCTACGAGTCACTAACCAATCATTACCCATTTACGGGTCAGTCTATCACATTAAGTTAGACCACGCAAGCACACAAGGTTGGTTAGCACATACCACATGCCTCAAGATACATAGAAATGCAATAAACATTTTTCATGCATTTATCTTATTAGGTCGGCACACAAGCAAACAACACACAAGCCAAGAGAACTCGGCAGGATACAAGTTGCAAGAAATCCATACCGTTCACCAAGGGTTTACTCTCGCGTGTTGTCTCGCGCTCCTCAAGTAGTTCTCGCATAACTGATATCATTTCAAATGTTTCCATTAACATTAAGATATTACGGAATGTAAACGACTATTACTCCCGTGCTTACCCTGTTGTCCCGTTATCTTAGTTTACTCATATGTCCTTAAGTTCTCAACTTTCTCATTCACTTATCAAACTTGTTTACACTTCTTAGGACCTTTACATGTCACCAAACAAGTCCTAAACATCATGTAATATCATCCCCATTCAATTCCCCATCATTAGAAGCCTTTAAAACACTTTCGGGTGAATTATGGGGGTGGTCCGGGACTTGGTCCGGACCCAAAGTCCCGAACCAATACATTTTGTAACTTTCGGCTCAATTTCTTACCTGGTCCGGGTCTTGGTCCTGGACTAAGGTCCCGGACCAGTTGCATTTTTCACTTTCGGCATGTTTTTAAGGTTGGTCCGGGACTTGGTTCGGCCCCTAAGTCCCGGACCCTGCTAAAAAGCTGCTAAAATTGCATTTTTCAACCCTTAATCCAACCTTAAACCTTACCCAATCTTTTCCTAATCTTTCCACATGTTTCCAAACATGTTAAAACATTTTAAACACTTATACCTCCTTAAATCATTGCTCAACTCTTTTACTTATTCCTTGATCAATCACCCAAATTTTCATTCTCACATTTTGCACTTTACACACTAATGCACCGAAACACATTTCCATGGCAGCTTTTATCTTATTCTCAACCAATTTGACCATTCCAATGCATTCTTAAGCAATTGCATTTCTAATACCCAAGTTCATTCATTGTTTCTCAAGCTACATTCTCAAGTTCATCCCTAGCCAAATCTATGACTTGTCTACCCATCTATGCTACAGATTTTTGCACTAATCTCTTCAACTCCTATACTCTAGTTTGGTGGGTTTAATTCACTCCTTTGCACTCTATACTTCCTTCCAACAACCTTAGATTCTCCAAGCTCACCACAACACCTAAACCTCTTATTTTCCTACGGAAATTTTGCCATAGTTCACCTACAATGCTAACATCTTCAATTGCACAATTTCTCACCTAAACCAACTCAAAACTAACCACACCCATAGAGGGTCCTACCAGTACACAATTTCCATTCAAAATCCACATGTCAACAATATAAGCTTAACCTCAAATCACTTGGCTCCAAGGTCCTTAATTCAAACAACAATTCACAAATTCCTCCTAATCACAATCAAACACAATTTTGGTTCAGATTTTGATTCATCTTTTTATTTCCCATCCCAAAATTTCTAAAGCATTAAGATAGTAGTTAAGGTAAGCTTTTTACCTTAATCTTCCAAGTTTCTCTTTTCTCTCTCCTCTTCTCTTTCTCACTCATTTTTTGTCATGGGCAATGCAATTGCCAACACTCTAGCCCAATGTTCAAATGGGAATAATGAGTACTAATTAACTCCTTTAGATTATGAAAACAACTCATGAATTCAAGGGGAAGTGCTTAAAGCACAAAAGTTGGAGATTTACCTTAGAACCCTAGAATGAGGTTTTGGGCATGAATCAAAGAGGAGCTCCAATCCACCAATGAAGACTTGAAAAATAGCTCAAGCAAGGAAAGAAGCAAGGCATTAAGTGGGGTAAAATCGGCCAAGGTAGAAGGATGAAGAAAAATGAATTTTTCTTGAATCTTTTTACCTTAAATGAGAGAGGAGACTCCAGGCTCCATAAAAATCTAATTTTCTCCTTCAATGGTGCTATACCCATGGAGATGAACTTCAAGCTTTAGGAATTTTAAAAAGAGAGAAAGATAGATCTTGATTAGAGGAACAAGAATCTATGCTTGGTTTTTTATTTGGAGTGGTGTAGCACCTTGGGCAAGCTTGGAAAGTGAGGAAGCCATTGGAGGGGCTTCAAAACCGTTCAGCCAGAAAGAGAGGAAGGGGGAGACGGTTGGGGAAGGAAGAAAAGGGTGAGAGAAGAAGGAAATGAAAGGAGAGAGAGAATGAGGGGGGTTACTTTTCTACATTTCACTCTTTTTTGCTTTTTGACTTCTTTTGACTAATTAGTTAGTTATTAATAGAGAGAGGAGAGTGCTGACTCACTCAAGAAAACCGGCCCCCACTAATTAATTAAGTTGGGAAGTTTTCATCTTTTTACAAGAAACGCTCATTAAATTCCCGGTTTGAGCACTATTCACTAACCGGGCCCGTTTTCCGGATTTTTCTCATTTCATTAATTTTAATGGTTCTTAAGCTTCCATTAATATTTAATTATAGTTACATATTCAACTATAATTTTTACAGGTCTGTTTGACCACTTAAAGTCACGTTTTCGGGTTTTTTTCGAAAAACGTGCTTTAAAGCTTCCTTAGCGTTTTTAATCCACTATATGGATCCGTTTTCTTCGGGAATCGTTCCCACATGTTATTTAGGCGTAATTAAGCCCTAGGAATACATCTAGGACCCTAAGCGAGGTCATATATCTCCTATGGTTGTGTAACGCTCATTTTTGCGTTTACGCTTTTTAAGCGTTTCTCTTTTCTTTTGGCTTTATTTTCTTCGCCAATATTCTTTAGGGAATTTTAGGCCCTTAAAACCACATTATAATTATTTAATCACCATATTTAAGTTCGGGGTATTTCAGTACATTTAGGTATATTTGGGTGATTCCCTCTATTCCGGAGTACACCTATCTTAGCTTAGTTAGTTTAGGTTTATTGTGTTCCTTTATCTTCCCTTAATCAAACCAAAATCTCAAAAACCCCCAATTTACATTTATGCACTTTTGTTTATACTCTTGCACATTTACTACGCTAATAATTAACTAGATAGTTACGAAGTCCCAATGGATACGACCTTGTTGTACTACAATGATTGGGTTCACTGCCCACAGTTAGCAAGATAGTTTAACCACTATTTTTCCCAACATCTTTTCAGTACACTCTACCATCACATTGGTGGTCAGATCGTCTTTTCAATACACTCTACCATCATTGATGGTGAGATCGTCTTTTCAATACACTCTACCATCATATTGATGGTGAGATCGTCTTTCCAAACACTCAATCATCATATTGATGGTGAGATCGTCTTTTCAATACACTCTACCATCATATTGATGGTGAGATCGTCTTTCCAAACACTCAACCATCATACTGATGGTGAGATCGTCTTTTATCCTTCCCGTATCATTCAAAATAATCGCATTTGTTTTCACAAATTTCGCACTACATTTATGAAATGCTTATTACACATAATTTTTTGAGGCACTTAGCGTGCCATTAGGTAGTTCTCTTCCATCCATGCCCCGGAGTCTATAAGATGCCCGACTGTTCTTTCTTCAATCACATATGGTCCTTCCCATTGACTCTGTAATTTTTTGGTTGTTTTACTTCTCGGGGCACCAACTCTCCTAGAACAAAAGATTGTTCCCTTACTTTCTTGTTAAAGTAACGCTCAACCTTTAACTTGTGATTCTGGTTCCTTAGCTCAATAATGGTTCTTTTTTCCTCCAATAAGTCTAACTCGTCCCTGATGTTTTCATCATTTTCTTCCTCAGTATAATTCTTGATTCTTGATGAAGAGAACATGACTTCAGTAGCTACTACAGCTTCCAGGACATATGTCAACCTGTATGGTGTTTCTCCTATTGGCCCTCTATCTGTTGTTATATTGGCCCATAAGACTTGAGGCAATATTTTTGCCCATTTTCCTTTTTTACTGTCCAGCTTTTTCTTCAGGGCTTTCACAATTTGACCATTGGTGTTTTCTACTTGACCATTTGCCTGAGGGTGTGTTACCGAAGCAAACCTCATATCGATCTTCCAATCTTCATAGAACTCCCATAAGCTTTTGCAGTTAAACTGTGCGCCATTGTCTGTTATAATTACTCTTGGTAACTCGAAGTGACATATTATGTTTTTCCAGACAAACTCTTTGGTTTTCCGTGCGGTTATGTTGACCACAGGCATGGCTTCTGCCTACTTGGTGAAGTAGTGTACCACCACATACATGAATTTGAATCTTCCGGGCGAAGCTTCCGGAAACGAACCGACAATATCCAATCCCTATTTTACGAAAGGAACCGTAGAAGTTATGGAATTCATCTCTATGGGTGGATTTCCGATCCTTGGGCCATGCTCTTGACACTTGATGCATTCTTTAACGTACTTCTTACTTTGTTCCTGAATCGTCAGCCAAAAGTAGTATATTCTCAAAATCTTGTGCATTACCATCCTTTCTCCTTGATTATTACCACATATCCCATCATGTCCCTCTTTAATAATTTCCAGACCCTGCTCTGGTGTTACATATTTTAGCGATGGTGTAACACCCCAACCCGAAACTCCACAACCTGAACGATGATAGCTCCCAACTTCAACTGGAAATGCAGCGGAATAAATACATAAAACGGGTGGTGCTACAATGCCGCTAGTCACCCATGTGACTAACAAGGCTAACTCCAATACAACTTACAAATGTTACAGTCTGAGCGCTGAATACAAACCGCTTAAAATAACAAAAACCAATAGTAAAAGTACAGTACTGTAAAATGATGTCGGTAGTAATAATCCCCTGTCTTAATTCTACCCCACCTACACTCGGTCGGGTAAACTCTTCTTTCTTCAGGTACCTGTGAATGGTTAGCCATGAAACGACTCAGCAAAATAAATTGCTGGTATGAAAAGCGTGCAGCCCACAAGCTACTGGGCCACACCAACTACTTCGTCGAATACATGCAGATCATTTTTTCCGTAAAGCTGTAAACACGCAGCATAACATAATCATAACAAGTATCCATACAAGGACAACAATGTCACACAGAACAAGACTTTAGAAGGTCAAGTTAGATGTTCTGTAATTGCTTGATAGTAGTAAGATCCACACAATGAGACTAACATGTATATAAGAGTACCTCAATACAGTGGAGGTATAGTGACCTCGTTAAACTCTATCTTCATAGAGTAAATTGGTCGGGTATGATAAACCCTTAGACGAGATGGGACTCTCGTACAAGTAGGTGGGTAATAATTCTCTCAGAAGATAACGTAGTTAACTCTTGTACTAAAAGAGGTGGGTATCGTACCCTCGAGAGAAATGAAGCCTTTCTCCTAACTTAAAAATGCTCCGGTACGGTCTCGGTGAGTGGACATAGAGTGCACCCAAAACTTCCGTCGCGACGTATATTTGAATAGGAGACGACCTGAGACAGGTACAACTCCTGTAGCATGCATGGCCAGATACAATTGGGCTCCTCGCTTCTTGTAGTATAGAATTGGTTCGATGTCACACAAGGACGTTACACATGAACACAATGTGTATTGTCAGTTATCACGTTTAGGATAACGACGTTCGTTATAAAGTGAAGTTAGTGAGAAACTTGAGTACAAGTTCTCGGTATAATAATACGCAGGTATTTAATCCACTGGTAATGTAGTGTTGTATGCGTGGAATATACACGTTACAGTTAGTATAGTTCACGCACATTAAATAACACAACAGTGCACAAGAGTAATACAACATTTTACATACAATTATCTTGGTCGTTATTTCAAACAACAGATAGCACACAAGCCGGTATAATCCGGTAGCAAGCAGGCTGCAAGAATCCTATACCGTTCACTGTAGATTGTACTTGTTTAGTTCCCGGTCAACGTCTGGTCAAACAAAGTCCTAGAATAGGATTAACTGAGAGTGTTAATTTAAGTTACTCTCGTATAATAGTTTTATTGTATCATGAAATGTCCTCGTACTCGTTATTTCATTTGAGGTTTATTTTTCACACTTAGATAATTTCTTTTTAACCTCTTAACCTTATTTATGTTTAAGGTTTGCATATATAATTTAAACCATCGTAGTTTTTACTTATAAGACTTACATTGTATGGTAATTCCCTTTTAATTACCTCCAGTATCTTATATACCGCTACAATTATTTTCTCTTAACTTAAATAAATTCCTTGAATGTATTTTTTTGGTACAAACAAGTATTATTCACATGTCATATTGTATTTGTCCAAACGACATAACAATTTATAAATTCGTCAACGACATTTATTGGTCATATGTAAATTAATTCTCCTCTTAACTTTATATTTAATATATAAATCCAAATATGATTGGCGTTCCCACATTAAATTCCTTATATTCATTTCCTTTTGATTTAATTGAAAATCTTAAATGTATATATTTATACACATGTATTATTTATGATACATATTTATAATTGTCTAAATGACATAACAACTTAATAAATTCTCAAATTATATTTACATGTCACGCTTGGGCATATTTTCCCATATCTTTTATTAATTACAAACTATCCCCAAATAATATTATTTCTTTACAAATAAATTGGGATCCTATAACAATAGTTTTAATTTCATAAATCCTTAAATCATAATTCCCTTTTCTAAATCTTCTAAATATCCATATAGGACCTACAAATATTTTTAATCCCATAAATACAATATACTTTTCTGTTATTATATCATAACCTCATTTATTTCATAAACTTTACATTATACTCCAAAATACATTATATTACATAGTTTTATTTTCTTAATTAATTATTTCTCAAAGCCACCACTATAAATTCGGTAATTAATATTTGAACACCTTAACTTTTATAAATCACCAATTAGCCACATTAATTTTCAGCTTTGCCATTTAATTTCTTATAATTACATTTTAACCCTAAAAACTTTATATAAGTTACATATACACTTATATACTATAGTTTTAATATTTAATTTCCTTAAATACCAAATTGACCCTTATACTTTTACAATTTATGAATTCGCCCCTATCAAAAACGGTTTTGCATTTAATCTTCCATAAATTACATAATCACCCCACAACTTTTATAAACTTATTATTTTATGTCATAAATCATTTTAACCCAAAGTTTTCAGTCAACACTTTGACCAAAGTCTAAATTCATACTTAATATATTAATATACCCAGAAATTCATACTTAATTCTGTTAAGCACCAAATTTTCCAGAAATTACAAAATAGCCCCAAAACTTTATAAATTGTTATTTTAACTTCTAAACACTTATTTAATTCACCCAAAACTCATAATATTAATTTATATACATGTATAGCTCATTAAAACCTATTTTCACCAAATGAATTCGGTCATCATTATATGATGCCATATAATTTTCTAAAACTTGATTTATAACTTATAATAATATAAAAATACATATGAGCAATATATCTCATGTAGAAATTATTGTAATGTATTAGATATATTTTTAGCTCAAAATGGAGCAATTTCCTCCTTAATAATTTGGCCATAGATTAAACTCTTCATAAATAATTTTTTTTGTGACATAAAATTATACCTTAAGGTAATAGCTTTAGCTTAAGAGTTATAATTATTTTTCTTGGTAAATAACCTCACTATTTTCGGCCTTATCAATTTGGAGTTGTGTACAAAATTTTTGTACAAAATTTATGAGCTTAAACAAGGCTTAAAACATTAAGGATTAACTTAATAAACTTACTCTTAATCAAAGATGATTAAGTACTTGATTTCTCCTTGAATTCCCAAGCTTCCTTTAATGGAAATTGTAGCTCCAAATTTGGTATAAACACATGAGAAGGAAGGGGTTTAGGAGTTAGATCTTAACAAAGATCTTAAGTAGATTTATAAGTAGTTTTCAAAGATTTACCTTAGGAATTTTACCTTATAATTTCGACCTTGAAAGAGTGGATGAAGATCCAACCTCTCCTCATGAAAATTGATGAAGAAAACACAATTAAATGTGTAGGAAGTTTCAGACATAAGTATTTATATTTCTTAAGGATTTCATGTATGAAAAATACCTTAAGTTAACCTTGAATGCTCCTTGATTTAATGTTGATTCAAGACACTTCTTGGAGCATATATTGGTGCCGAATTCTTGGAGTATTCTTAGAAGGATTTTTGCTTCAAAACTTGATAAATAAAGCTAGGACATTAACATAAAAAAGGAGTTAAAACTTAAGACTCCATTATTGGAGCTTGGAACTTGAAAGGAAAAGAAAGAAAGGAAAGGGAGGAACACTTACCAAACGGCTGCAGCAAGGAAATGAATGACACAAGTGCCGTGAGTTTGTATAGGAAAGAAAGTGGTAGTTTTATTTAATTGTAGACATCATTATTGTCATATTAGGTAAGGTCTTAGTTTATTGTTTTGCTTTTGCTTATAGGCTCCAATAAGTCTTCCATATAGCAATAATTTTCGGCAATGGTGGAATAAAAGAGTGGCTGAAATAAGTCATGGGAGACAAGACAATTACAATGTTAGGTAATGCTTTCCTTGGTTTGTTTGCTTCTGATTTTAGGCTTCAAAAGTCTTCCATATTTGACATGCTTTCGGCAATGCCAAAGGGAAAGGAAGGGCTGAAATTAATCATGAAAAATAAGACAATACTAACTAAGTTAGGTATGTTGTAGTTTAATGTTTTGTCTTTGATTTTTGGACTATAAAAGTATCCTTAATGCATGCTCTTATGGCAATGGCAAGGAGGATCAATGGCTGATTAGTTTGACATAAAAGTATCCTTAATGCATGCTCTTAGAGCTAGCTTTTGAGTATTTAATTCCATGGCCTAATATAAACTAACCTTATCTCCCTTTTGTGTAGATTTTTGGTAATGTCATGGCTGCATGGAGTGATATTATCTTGACTTTTAAATGCTGAATTATTGCTCTCCTTCTTGTAGGTATACGACAGCATAGTGAAGAGGAGCTGGATGGAGCTTTTGGAATTTTAATCATGGAGACATGGTCATGTGGTTAGTTAGGTATAGGTTATTCTTTTGAGTTTTATATGTAGCATTTGGTCTCCCTTCCTCTTGTATGAGTACGGTGACATGGCTGGGAAGGGGCTGATTTATTTGAATATTTTGTTGTATAAACATAGAATATTAATACCCTAGGTCTAAGTCTAGTTTGTAGCATTTATTTCATGATTTATATATGTTAATCTTATCTCCCCTTGGTGCCGTTTTTCGGTAACATGGGGCTAGTTTGGACTAGTATTATTTTGTCAATATATTCTATAACATGTGGAAGGATGACTCATAAAGTTTACATGTTAAATAAGACATTTAAATCTTGTCCCATGTATATATTGTAACCGTTTTTAATGTAGAGGGACTACAGTTTTTTTTTTTGTCAATTGGGCGCATGTACACCACATTATTAAAGGGTGATTAACATAGCTTTTTTGTTGATTATTTGCACATGACTACCGTTAGTTTCTACTGGTTTCTTTGCTAATAATGAGCTAATGTACTACCGTATCATAAGGTGATTATTATAGAATCTTGTTTGATTAATTACAAGTGCAGTACCGTCAAATGCTACAGAGTTTTTTTTTTTTCCTTATTAATTATGTGCATATGCCCACGTTAGTTTAGGATTATTGCTACAGGTTTTATTTGGTAACTAAGAGTATGAACTAACGTTAATACTGCAGGTTTTATTTGGTTAATAACAAGCTAATGCACTACCGTAACTCTCATGGTAAATGTTACAGATTTTGATGGGTTAAGTACTAGTATGTTACCGGTAATATATGGTATGTACTAGTAGGTTTAATTTTCCATAATAATGTATTCTCTTATATAAGGTAGATACATTAGGTAGTTAATTGTTTTACTAAGTAAAAGTGTATAAAACAAGTCCCAAAAATTGGTATAAAACCGGTTTATATGGTACCGATTTTTAACTTGTATACTTTGTGTTATATGTAATGATATAACATTTCTTATGTATTTATGATATATAACAAGTATTAAGATTATGTATCACCAATTGTTACATTGTTCGAACGCACATTTATATTTATTTCCACATTTATAAATGCTTAGGCATACGTAAATATTTACGTTGCTCGTTAATATTTTTCGCGTTTTTACAATGAACGTTATTGTGTATCGAGTTGTATATCACTCGTATGTATTTTTCCTGGGTGACACTCTCTTAATTGAGCTTGTTTCGTAAGGGGTTTAATGCCCGTTAATGTTCGTACGTAAGCGTTTATATGCGTACGTGAAGACGACATTATATTAGCATTCGTGGAGCGAACATTGTCGTGTTATAAGTTGAATAAACGTTCGTATTAATCTTTCCTTGTTGTCGCTCTCTTTATCGAGCTCGTTATGTAAGGAGTTTAATCCTTGTTAATAAACGTACATAAACGTTTGTACGAGTACGTTAATACGTTTAGTAAAATTACACCCGTTAGCGTTTATGGTAAAACAACTATTTTTACGTAAGCGTTTGCGTGCATGAATTTGCATGCGCACGCGTAATATTAATTTGCGTAACGTTTGCATGCATAAATAAGCATGCTTAACTAAAATGATCTGTTTCTAACTTAATTCTTCATTATTTAACAGTTTTAAGGTATTAACTAGATTTGGGGTATTTCAATCTACCCCCTTAAAAGGACTTCGCCCCGAAGTCTCATATCTAAGTTCGAAAGGTTGTGGGGAAACAAGTTCTGTTAAGCATCCACAACTCAATTCTATTTTAGGGATCAAGTCCCAAGTTCCACTACCTTTAAGTTCGTAGTTTATATTCAACATAATATATAGTGTAATGATCATGAAAGGTCATCACCAATAATAGCTTCAATGTAGTGCAACGTAGTGCAAGTAATTCATTCGTAGTAGTTTAGCACAATACATATTGACAAGTGCATGCATTCACAGAGTAACTTCAATGTAGTGTAACGTAGTACACATAATCCACATAGTAACTTCAGGGTAGTGTAACGTAGTACACATAACCATTCATATCAGTGTAACATAGTATACATCAGCAAGTGAAGTTCATAGAATCACACATGTAAACATACAAATCACAGTGCAATAGTACAACGAAAGTGTACGTCTAAGCTAAAACGCAATAGGCTCTCCCCCCCTTAAAAGGGGTACGCCCACGTACCCTGGACTAGTATAACTAGTCGGTAAATAGTGAAGGAATCTTCACACTCATTTTAACTTATGATTAGTTTTAAAGAAAGCCTCTAGGGTTGTAAAGCTTTAGGTGGATAGGGTACATGTTCTTGGTTTTAGATACATGAAATACGTTGTGAAATACCCCAAACCTTCATATGTTGGTTAAATGTTAAACTATGGTATTCAAAGGCTAAAAAGTGCCTTAACAACGTCAGTGAACAATTAAACCAAGCAAAATACAAGGAAACACCTTAAGGTCAATTTAAGCAAATAATTGCTCTAGACTTGGTTAACCTTGTATAAAACCTAAAGGTCATTTCAAGACCTTGGAAATATGTTAATGAACATATTAAATCAATTACTGAAGAAAACCAAGCTTGAAAACAAGTTAAACACAAAATGTGCTTTAAGGAGTCTTAAAGCACATTTTTGGAAAATTGTCTTGTAAATGAGTTTTGAATGGCTAGGTGTCCATCATTACTCTTAAATAAATATGTGTACTAATTTGTAACACATTTGGAGGTCTAGGTCAATGGGAATAAAAAATTTCACATCTATGTGCCTTGTTTTAGTGAATAGTAACTAAAATAAGCTAGTTTGTAACATATGTTACTATAAGTAATTAAATTGACAAATGAAGACTAAAATACCCCTAAGTTAAGATGGGGGCCGGTTTTTGTCATGGTGAGTCACCAACATGTAAAAGGAAATTAAATAATGAAGGGTAGGAAGGTAAAAGAAGAAAGTTACCTTTTATAATGGAAATATCTTGTAAAAGCAAGACTTATCCTCATCTTCTCCTTTCCTTCTTCATTTCCCACGTAGCAAACCTCTCTTCTATCTTCTTCTTCCTTCTCCATCGGATATGCTACAGCTCCAGCACCATCTTCAAGCTTTGACCACATGTAACTCCTAGCTCCATGGTCCAAATTTAATTTCGAGACCACCGTTCTTCTAGTTGGAGCAAGCTCTACAACTTGTCTTTTCAAATCTTCAAAAGCCTCATTTCGGAGCCATGGAGATTCACCATGGATGGAGCTTGACCACATCTTTTTACACCTTGTTGTTCTCCTTTGCTTCAAGGTAAGGAAACTCAAAGAAAAATGAAGTTTCCCTCATGTTGGTTGTGCTGTCCGAAAATTCACCATTAATGGTGTCTTCTCTTGTTCTTCCATAGCTTCATTTCAACCTTTCATGGACTAGGTGAAGTCCTCTCTTGATATATATTCAAGCTCTCTTTCCATCCAAGGTAAAACAATCATTTTAATACCTTAAGATAATATATGTAACTAGGGTTTACAATGAGATGAAGCTTAAAGCTTGTATACTCATATTATTGTTGTATAATGTTTAGAAGTTGACAAGCAACTAAGCTTGGCCGATTTTTAAGCAAGGAAACAAGGAAGAAGTTTGTGTGGAAAAAGAGGTAAAAATACTATCTCAAAGTGGTTTAAATGCCTTAGGAAAATGAGCTTGATTTGCTTAATAAAATACCTAAGGAGCCAATGGTAAATGAGCTAGTGAAATGCTCTCAAAGAAATTATTAAGGGAATATGTTTTGTTGGGTGTATTTGCAGGCCAAAGGCAATATATACTTGTGGAAATTCAGTGTTTAAGGTTTATGTTATTTAAGGGCCTAAGTGCCAAGCAATTTAAGTTATGCACTATATTGTGTTTGGTGTAATTTGGTGAAGGTTTGTGTGTGATGGTGTTCTTGATGGATTTAGGTGATCTTGAATGTTTAAGGGTGAAACTATGAGTTTTGGAATGGTGATATGCTAAGAGAACCTATGGCGAAAATTTGTAAAATGTATAAGGAGTTTTAAGTGTTTAAGTGAACTATGGTGAACTAGGAAATGTAAGGAATGGGTAAATGTTTTGCTAAGGAAGAAAACATGCATTAAGGTGTTCTAAGGTGCTACAAGGACTTAGGCATTATCTTGGAAGTTTTAGAAATCTAATGGGTGTTCTTAGGATGTGTTCAAGTCTCGGGAGAAATTGGTTTAAGGTTTAGGTAATGTTGGTGAATATATAAGGAAATTGAGTAACAAGTTGAACATGAAACTAGGGATGTTTAAGATGATATTTTGGCATTAGAATATACCTAAGATCATTTGGTAAGTTTATACAATTAATGGAGGTGGAGAACTAAGGTAACAACCATTGAAAAATGACATTTTAACAATTCTGTAGGTTTGGTCCGGAACTTAGGTTATGGTTCAAGTCCAGGACCATATACCAAAAACAGGTCGAGGGTGGAGTACTGGCTTGGTCCGGGACTTGCGGGGTGAGTACAAGGTCCAGGGACCACAATATGAAATACACCGAAGGAATGTTTGTAAGTGTGGTCCGGGACTTAGGGTAAGGGACCAAGTCCCGGACACTCTAAAATTGTTGTTTAAGGTTGGAAAATGGTGTCTAATGATGGGGATTGATGGATAATGATGTTGTAAGGTTATTAAGGACATGTTTGGTGAGTTATAATGACAATTTGGTGGGTGGGAAGTTGGAATAAAATGTGAGAGTAAATCAAGTTAAAAATGTTAAGTCATTAACTAGTTAACGGGGATAACTACGGTCGTTCGACGTTACACAAACATGTTGCCCAATGTTAATGAAAACAACTTTAATGTACCAGTTGTTCGAGAATTGTTCGAGGAACGTAAGTGGACATGGTGGAGTGGACTCCGGAGACAGGTATGGTTTCTTGCAACCTGTGTCCTACCGGATTACACCGGCTTGAATGCCAATGTGTTTTTCTGAGTGTTTGCCACCTTGTAAGATAAAACATGGAATGAGTTTATAGTAATTCATTTATGTGGCGCAATTGGTCCCGATACCGTTTAACCTCAATAAGTGTTAAACCTTAGCCAACTAAATCTAGGGACACATGAGTTATCGGTATACGGATTTAACGACCCAAACCTTGGGAACGTTCTAACCGCGGCTATGCGTGAGTTAGTTGTGTATGGTTATTGTTTGCAAGTGTGTGAACCTCCCTTGCGTGTTTAACTCGGTTGATACCATATGGTGTGTGGATGTGATAGGTTCCATAAAGGAGCTAATTACTTAATTATAAGGTTTGTGTACTAATGGGGGGTGAGGAGACCGGTCATGTTCCGGCCACGCGTGTGATGGACGGGAGTCGATGTCATACCCGGTTCGACTCTCTTGGTGTATGTTTGGTTGTTTACTCATTGGGTTTCCAACCTTCCCTTTAGCTTAACCAAAGCTATATTACTGACTCACGTCGGTTTACTGGGGCATACAATGGTGGTTCGGTGTGCTTGGATGACTATATCCGACACACCTTGGGGTTTAAGTTAACCGTTCCATATAACAGGACGGTAACAAGGTATGTAACGAGCTTATCATGAGTTTGACAATATTCTCTAGGCTCTACAGTAAACTAATTATGGTAGGGACGGTTCCTAAGAGGACCGTACCGTTATGTTATGTGTTGTGTTGTACTGCAATCGCTATAGCGATGCGGTGCTATAGGTTGTAAATTATGGAATATGTGGTCATGGATATGAAACATAGTTTAAATAAAAGGTGTCTAAGAATAACCCGATTAATGGGTAAGTGTCGTCTATTAAGGAAGTATCTCCGTTTAGAGGAGAGCCACTTTAAGGTTAAAGGTAATAATGGATGGTTTGTTATGTGTGGATGTGTGGATGTGTTGGCATTGTTGAGCCCTATAGTTGGGAGTATGCAATGTGTTGTGTGTTAATGGTTTACATGCGTGATTTAAATATAATCAACTGCATGCTAAGACGACAATTAGTTGTGCGTGGCCCGGTAGCATGCGGGCTGCGGGATTACCATACCAGCAAAGGTGCTGAGCCCCTTGGGGGCCACCCTTTTCTTCCTTTTCTATTTCAGGTACAAGGAGCTGGAAGCCGTTCGAGAGTAGGACGGGTGGTTGTTTATACATGGGTAGCTTTTTAATGGGTGTATGTATTGTAGGTGTAGTAAGACCGAATTTGTTATCGGCATTGGTTAATGAATACTCGGTACGGTGGGGGATGTATGTGTAAAATAGTTGTTGGAAATGGAATAAGGATTGTATTATGTAGTTGCTCGGGAATCTAGTCCATCAGACCGATACAATGTGTATGTGTTAGCCTTGTTAGCCACGTAGGTGGTTAACGGCGTGTAACACCAATGGATTAAGTGTTGTGTTGGTTTATGTTTTCCGCTGCAGATGGTTATAAAGTGTGTTGTTGTGGTTGGGGTGTTACAAAAAGTGGTATCAGAGCGAAGTATCGCTCTGATGACTGAATTACCGAGCCTAGGAAGTACCGAGTTAAAATTTTAGTACCTTGGGTTAAGGGTTGAGTGATAGCGTGAATGATACGCTAGTTAGGAATTGCCAATGAATACTGGAAACCTACAGTCTCCTTCCCGCCCTCCACAACCCCTATTTGTAACTTGGGAAAGAACGCCAGAGAGATGAAAGTCCTCTCATACTCGGGAGATCCCGGAGACGGTTTCCATCTAAACAATGTTAACCGTATTTCATAGCGAAGAATGGAGAATCTTGTGTATAGGAGAATGAAATTTCCGGCAACCTGGGTCGACATGCCGAGCAGTCGAAAACTACCAGCTTGCAACAGGCAAGAAGAGAAATAATAAAACCCGAGACGAGAGTCTACGGGATGGCAAATGTTAGGTAATGGCACCAGCAGTATACCAACCGACAAAGGAACTACAACGTAGTACCCAGACAAGAGACAAGTCTCAGTAACCACGACAAATGCGTGGAATGGGCTACGAAGAGGATGCAATAATAAGTAAAAAGGGGTCTCCCAGAATGGGAAACACCCTAGTTAATGATTATTAGAGGAGGACAACAAGAAGTTGTGCAGGAGATTAGTTACCAATTAGAGTATCCAAGTAAGGACCCATGAGGCCACTGAATACGGTGTAGACAAAAAACAGTACCGCAGCCGGTACATGTTGAACCGACAGCCAGTTAACAGGGCGCACTTGCCGTGGCAAGTGCAGCTATAACAGGGCTGTTCGAAGAAAAAAAAAATTTGACAACTACAAACTACTTAGTAAAGTACCCAGAAATTTAAATGTGATCATCGTAACCGTGGAAGGGCTTAACAGCCTAACCTTTGTAAATGAGAATATACCAGTCAGCAAGAAGCTAGACTTGGTTAAGACAAGAAGGTGTTGTGAAACCAGGAGAAAATTTTCTTTCAAACTCAGATTTAGTTCAAACTCTTTTCTTTCAAAACCAAATTCTCTTTTAAACCAATACTTCTTTTACCCTTCTTTCAAACCAGTTTACCTTTGAATAACCGGACGAAAACCGGTGAAACCGAGGGTACCAACCCGACGGTATGGATGGAGTTCAGAATAGTACAACGGTGGATAAACCTTCCCTTGAATGAGTTCGGGAAGCACGGAAGTATATTGTCATAAGACAATACAAGGGAGTTGACAACAGAATACTTCACCTAGGCGTGTAACGGACACTACGAGTGTACCAACTGTGTTGTGGGACGACCGCACTCCGATAGGAGCATGTGGGCCTTGATAAGCCGCAGACTTATCATATTTTATGCACTAGATTTAGTATTATATTTATCAAAATAAAGTTATATTTATGTTATTTATGCTTATTATGTGTTAAAATATATTATTTGTACAGATTAATGTTTTATGAGTTTTATGTGCAAGGAATGATTTTCTAGGCAAAAGTTCAGTTGAAGCCGGACTCCATGCCGGGTAGTTTCTGCACGGCAGTACAGAACAGAAAGAAGCCTTGCCGGATGTGATACCGGGTAAATGCTATCCGGCATGAGTGTAAAATCGCCTCGATTGACCATACGACAGCACATGTGATCCACGTGTTTCCAACCGCTGCCGGGTGTGATGCCGGGTAATTCCTACCCGGCATAAGCACTGTTTCGCACGGACATCGACGGTTTCGACCGTTAACAGTTGGGCGCATTTAACACGTGTGCCGGCTATTGGGGACCCGGCACGACGCCCGGCATTGACACAATTAATGCCTATAAATAGGCCGAGGAAGGCTACAACTCAACACACTTCAACACCCCTATACACTCCATTCACATCTCTATTTACGCCCCATTCCATTGTTGGTGTCCAAGGAAGTTTCTACAGTTCCATCCACGCGAAGAAGAAGAAGAAGATCCTGTCGGGTTAAGGCTATGACCATTCCCTTCTCCCCTTTGTATTCTCTTCTTGTAGTTGTGTGGATGGAGATGTAGAACTCCTTGCTTATTCTTGGTTAGGGATGAATTCCTTCTTGTAAACAATATGATTTCTTTAATATAATTTTCAAGTTTATTAAGAGTATGGTTCTTATTGAAAGAGAATAAGTTGATCTCTTTTTCTCTTCATGCAATTCTTACTTGTGGAAGACAAGTCCCAAGTAAGATAGGTTAGACTCTCTTAATGGTCTTCCTACTCTCTTCTTATGATTTAAGGGTTAGTGGTAAGAGTGAGAATTAATCCATTTTCCCCATTTCCTTGTTCATTTCGTGGCATGATATATGCTCGATTTGTTAATAGGGATGAGTCTTCTGTTTTCTACTCGGAAACTGGAGAAATAATATGCAATATGGCTATGCCGGATGCACTGTCGGGTGGCCAATGTCCGGCATATTCAATGTCTTTGAATATGCCGTGCAAGTGGTATCCGGCAGGACACCCGGCACGTTCAGTTGTTGGTTAATTCGAAGGCCTGTGTTTATGTTGAGAGTTCATATTGATGCTTAGATGGTTTCACACCCTGGATCAAGGATAATTTCATTGTAATTACCACTTAGTTTAGTTAGTTTTGATTAGGATTAGAAAACATTTCAATTTCCCCCCTTGTCTTAGAATAGGTATTACCGGATTAGGACTAATTTTCTATAAGTCCCTTGGGTTCGATACTCTCGGTCGTAATATATTTACACTATACTCCGACCGGGTTTTATTTTGCTACCCGCAGTAGAGTTGTAGGATTAGTTTAGTATTTTATTCATTTTGTATATTTTTTATCTTACAATTTCTCTGTTAGCAAATTGGCGCCGTTGCCGGGGACTTGGAATTAGTCCAAGTCCTAAATTCGGTAAAACGCCCTATTCTTTATTCTTTGATTCTTTGATTCCTTGATTCTTTAATTTATTTTCGCACTTAGTTTGCAGATTTGAATGTGCCGTGCAAAGTGCCGGGCATCTGTCACCGGCAAACCCGGAGGAAGTCCGATGCCGGACAGGATTTGCCCGGCATCATGTCCGGCATGTTCAAATTGTTTTCAAAATTTCATACGCTGTTGAGTTTAACAAATCTTAATGTATTCTTGTCTACTCCTTTCATTATTTTCTCTTATATGAGTCCCTATACTATGTTTCTTTATTTTGAATTTCGATTTTTGCGCATGCCGTGTATTGTGCCGGGTTTGCTACACACGGCATTAGTGGAGGAAGTCCTATGCCGGACGGGTTTGATCCGGCATGTCACCCGGCATGCTCAATTTCTCTCAATATTCTTGTCGCAAATTTAGGGACAATTAGGAGTAATCTCCTACAATCCCTTATTTACTCTTACATTATTTTTGATTATCCTTTACCTTTCAATATCTTTTAATTAAGTTATGTTCGATTTTTTTGTCTCGCCGGGTGTAACGCCGGGTAAAATCAACCCGGCAATCTTGGAGGAAGTCCAATGCCGGACTTCGAACACCCGGCACCACGTCCGGCATACGCAACTTTGTTCTTCTTTGTTTTTCTTTTTTACGAATTTAATTATGTCAATATCTTTTTATATTATTACAAACATCTCGTTTATCCATCTCTTCTTTCTTTTTGATTATTTTATTTTCTCTTCGAGTTTAAATAAGCCGGGCAAGAAGCCGGGTAAAACCAATCCGGCATTAATGGAAGAAGTCCATTGCCGGATACAAGTTGCCGGCATTATGTCCGGCATATTCAAAAAAAAAAATCATTTTTTTTATTTGTCTCTCTTGAATTGGTAACCTTCCTGTCTTATTATTATTTTCGTACTATAATTTGTTTAATTTTTAATTTTGTGTACTCCTCCAAAGTAAATTAGGTGAATGCAGTTCCAGCACACTCCCTACACAAATACTCAAATACAGCAGGCGATTGACAAGAGCTCTCTTCCTCAGCAGGTGAATGTGGTTAGTGCACAACCACACACCTAGAGCACTGAATTCCAAGATTTTTCAACACCTGAGGAAGTGGAAATTACATGAGATCTGACCGTTCGCACGGAGCATAAGTCGCTGCAGCAACTTTTTGCTCAACCATGACCACTTGGTCAAACTCCCGTCTCTAACGCTAAATTTATCAATGGGAGTATGCGAGGTCATTCATAACCTCTATCAATATCTCTGATCACTCTGCCAAGTAGCCAAAGGCTAAGTGTAGGGCAGCCCCACGCATCTGGTCTTCTTTCATCACAGGGGAGTCACTTCTTTTCTTTATTTTTTATTTTTCTTTATTCTTCTTTATTTTTCTTTCGAACACTGGGGACAGTGTTCCTGCCAAGTGTAGGGCAGGGACCCCCCTTAAAAAAATAAGTTTTATTAATATGCATAAGTTTTGCGTTTTATCAATGTTTTACTAAACTTTTTGCATGTTTTTGATCGAGATAAGATTAGGAATGAATAAATGCTTGTTCTCTCAAGAGGTAAGCTTTCTAATGACTTGTAGATTCCTGTTTTTAACTTTTTGATTCTCTTTATTAACATGAGTACATGATCTTGCTCCTAATTCTTTCCTTTATGTACTTATGGGTGTTATACTTTTTCTTTCCAAATTGTGAAAAAATCTTTTGGGTGAAAATCTTAAAAAGGGTTTTTGTGCAAAAGAAAGAAGAAGGAAAAAAAAAAAAATCTTCTTCCAAAGGAAAAGCAATATATTCCTAGAGGTTGCATAAAGTGCCTCAGAATAAAAGCAAGAAACGAGAGTTTTTCCATTTTTTTTCTCCTAAATTCCCCGTTCTTCAATGCAAAAAATTCATGGTTGATTCAGAAACCCTTGCAAAATAGGGCTGAATAATAAAAACCAAAGATGAGAGTCTTGGCCACATTCAGAATCTCTTGAAAAATAGAGCTGAATGATGGAAACCGGAAAAAGGAGAGATTACAAAAATCCCTTATGCAAAATAGCCCAAAAGTTTTTGATCGGTTTTGAAATTCCTTGTTTTATACCCATTAGTATGTTTCGATAGAATAAGGTGGATAAGTGATACTTATGAATTAGAATCATATAGTTGGAAATATTTATCTACATTTCATTCTAGAGTTTATCTGTTTTGTGCATAAGTAATTAGTCCTTTCTAATCCTGTTTTGCTCGAGGACTAGCAAAAGGTAAGTGTAGGGCCTTGATAAGCCGCAGACTTATCATATTTTATGCACTAGATTTAGTATTATATTTATCAAAATAAAGTTATATTTATGTTATTTATGCTTATTATGTGTTAAAATATATTATTTGTACAGATTAATGTTTTTATGAGTTTTATGTGCAAGGAATGATTTTCTAGGCAAAAGTTCAGTTGAAGCCAGACTCCATGCCGGGTAGTTTCTGCACGGCAGTACAGAACAGAAAGAAGCCTTGCCGGATGTGATACCGGGTAAATGCTATCCGGCATGAGTGTAAAATCGCCTCGATTGACCATACGACAGCACATGTGATCCACGTGTTTTCCAACCGCTGCCGGGTGTGATGCCGGGTAATTCCTACCCGGCATAAGCACTGTTTCGCACGGACATCGACGGTTTCGACCGTTAACAGTTGGGCGCATTTAACACGTGTGCCGGCTATTGGGGACCCGGCACGACGCCCGGCATTGACACAATTAATGCCTATAAATAGGCCGAGGAAGGCTACAACTCAACACACTTCAACACCCCTACACACTCCATTCACATCTCTATTTACGCCCCATTCCATTGTTGGTGTCCAAGGAAGTTTCTACAGTTCCATCCACGCGAAGAAGAAGAAGAAGATCCTGTCGGGTTAAGGCTATGACCATTCCCTTCTCCCCTTTGTATTCTCTTCTTGTAGTTGTGTGGATGGAGATGTAGAACTCCTTGCTTATTCTTGGTTAGGGATGAATTCCTTCTTGTAAACAATATGATTTCTTTAATATAATTTTCAAGTTTATTAAGAGTATGGTTCTTATTGAAAGAGAATAAGTTGATCTCTTTTTCTCTTCATGCAATTCTTACTTGTGGAAGACAAGTCCCAAGTAAGATAGGTTAGACTCTCTTAATGGTCTTCCTACTCTCTTCTTATGATTTAAGGGTTAGTGGTAAGAGTGAGAATTAATCCATTTTCCCCATTTCCTTGTTCATTTCGTGGCATGATATATGCTCGATTTGTTAATAGGGATGAGTCTTCTGTTTTCTACTCGGAAACTGGAGAAATAATATGCAATATGGCTATGCCGGATGCACTGTCGGGTGGCCAATGTCCGGCATATTCAATGTCTTTGAATATGCCGTGCAAGTGGTATCCGGCAGGACACCCGACACGTTCAGTTGTTGGTTAATTCGAAGGCCTGTGTTTATGTTGAGAGTTCATATTGATGCTTAGATGGTTTCACACCCTGGATCAAGGATAATTTCATTGTAATTACCACTTAGTTTAGTTAGTTTTGATTAGGATTAGAAAACATTTCAATTTCCCCCTTGTCTTAGAATAGGTATTACCGGATTAGGACTAATTTTCTATAAGTCCCTTGGGTTCGATACTCTCGGTCGTAATATATTTACACCTATACTCCGACCGGGTTTTATTTTTTGTTACCCGCAAGTAGAGTTTGTAGGATAGTTTAGTATTTTATTCATTTTGTATATTTTTTTATCTTACAATTTCTCTGTTAGCAGGCCTGACAGACCTACTTATGGGTTAGTCGGGTAAGTAGTAATGTATCAGTATGATACCCCATATATGTATACGAGAAGAGTCCGAAACACGGGGAGTAGTCAACTCCATACTACGGTCAGCAGTAAAAGTCAAATGAGAGCAATGGATTACCACGAATGGTTGAAGTAAAGGAACCCAGTTAAGAAGACTAAAGGAATTAGTAAATTCGTCCCAAGAGATGTGTAGAGTTAGGAAGTGCGAAGAGCACGGATGGTTATGTAAAGACATCACATATGTCTTAGGAAGCTGAAGGAATGAGACATGGTAGCGAACGATACCCAGCTAAGAACATAAGAAGGCGAAGTTTACTGAAAGCACCCATGAGTGCAAGCCAAATGTAATGGCAAACCTTAGCAACACCCAGGAGCAATCCTTGAGGGGTGTTTGGATCAAACATTGTCGAATGAGACAATGTAACAGAAACTCAAGAGTTGAAATAATTACTCGGGTTTAAACACGAAGAGAACCCACGTAACAGTAGGACCCTAAGTTGCCACAAGAGACAACTTGGAAGGAATCGAGATGTGTGACGACCTTGTTAAACCATGTAATGTCGTGCAGAAAAGTAAATGTGTGGAAGTAGCCTTTAGTGAGCAGAGCTCGAGGCAGTGGCTTATAAGCCACAAGCAAGACATATTATGTCTAATTGAATCATTGTGGAAGTTTGTGTTACACAAGAAATAAAGCGGAGAACGAACCACTGCTTAAGAGTGGGGATACCTCTCAATATTGTGAAACCGCAGGAGCGGTATGTGTGTGAACCAAGTTTAAGAAATATATTAAGGATGGACCATGTTATTATTGTGGAAGAACAGCTAGTTTACTAGCATGTAGGGTATACAGTGGAGCACCGAGCTGAGTAACGCCGGTTTATAACTCAAAGTGAGCAACGCTCAAGGAGCATTCAGTAGTCATCCATGAGATGATGCAAGTATGTGTGGATATATGTGTGGAAACTATATGACAGTGAATACCATGTAAGTTAGTGTTGTGCAGGAAAAAGAACACGGTACGCAGAAAGCGACCGTTTGTATATGTATGATAAGTGATGGTATGACAAATAAGCGGAGTGATGTGTTAAACCCAGTACAGATACAATGGGAAGTGATAGCAAATAAACTGGACAGTAAGCCTGTAGCCAGTATTATGAGATAAGAATCTCAGTGGAACACAGTGTGAATTCCTATTGCATTGAGAGATTTACTGCCAAGAGTTTACGCCTCTGCACTCTGTATGACTGAGTGTTTTGGTATTGCGTTTGCGCAGTAATGATCGAGTGGGATAGCTAGGATTTGGAAGATGATAATGGTGGAAGGCGAACAAAGAGAATTATAACACTATAAGACTGAAGCGTATGAAATGCAAGGTCATATCAATGAAATGATACAGTGTGCAGAATTAAATGTGGAAGTACGACTGGCAATAAGTGACTACAGTAGCACTAAATATCAAAGATCGGTGTGAAATGTACCTCAGGTGTAGGAAATAGCTGAAAGAGCACTACACATTAGGTGGTAGCTCAACCTCAACCGACAGTAAGTCGAAAGGAATTGAGGCAATCATTGTGAAATACATAGCAGTATTATACACAGTAAAGTACTGTGGAGGTGAATAGAAAGTTCGTAACTCACCGAAATCGCGCACGGGTAAGAGATACACGCGTTGGTTGAGAAACCATGGTTACCAAGATAAAGGTAAATAATTGGAGGTGTACAATACAGTATGAATAACGAATGGACAGGCCAGAATCGAAACCGGTTAGGAGTTAAGAAAACTCCAATGAGAATTCTTGGTAAAGGAACTAAACCGCTAATATGGTCAAGATCCTTTAACAGACCGCGTGGTAGTTAAAACACTTCATGACGGCAGAACATTTGAAGCCAATGTTCAGGAATTGATTACGTGGGCGTAATCCCTTTTAAGGGGGGTAGAGCGCAAAGCCGCTTAGTGTGGTTTTACCGTACAAGTGTACGTGAACTATGTTGTGCATAGCACAAAAATAATTGGTTATGATGGTTGGTTTGGTTAAATGGTGGTATTTGCGCACAGAAGATGCGAAATACCGTTGTGGTAGGTGAGACTACCCTGTTAATGGTTGTGGGTTAGTACAAGTGTTAAGGAGTAAATAAACCCCTGGGGGAACTAAAACCCCAATGGTGTGGTTTGCATAATACCAAATGTGACACGATGTATTGTATTTTGATTAAAAATATGTATTATATATACAGTGTGGTGATTTATGAAGGGTATGAAACTGACATGGAACCTAGTAAGAATTAGATTCCCTAGGTAACTTGATTAAAAGAAAATGGATATAATTGATGGACTGAGTTCTATCCCTTGGAGATGTGATGATTATGATTAGAATGATTGAAAAGATAGAAAAGGGAAATGTGTGTATTATTTGATCCTTGAAAATGAAGTGGGAGGTGGAACTTGATTGCATGTGATCAAGGGAAGCCGAACACAAATTGGGTGGAAGAATAGTTCAACACTGATGCTGATCACATCAGGGTTGGATGACTCTTGAAGCTCCCTATAAGTGGTCACAAGTAACACACTAAGAAAGGATGCAAAGAGCATAAGTTGGACTTGGAGTTGTATTGAACTTTCAAAAGGGTTTTCAATTGGTATTTCAAGAACAGTGGATTGATATTTTGAATAAAGGATTCTCTTGTTTACTTAACCTGGTAAAGAATATTTTTTTTGTAGTACTTGCTCACGAGCTGAGGACGTATGAGGCCTGTCTTCGGACCGGTGACATGAGAAGTACATATGTTAAAACTTAAGTGAATGTTTTGATCTCCCAAAGGAACGGGGACCAGAAGGTGTCCATCACGACCGGGTTCTGCGGGGATCACAGTGTATATGTACTCAACATGGGACTCGAGCCCATAAAGAGATGGAAAAGGTATTTCTGGTTGTTATACATGCTAAGGCATGTGTGTGGTGCGAGTAATAAATATTACTTTGACCTTGAGTCTTAATAGGGTGAGTTCTGAAATGATTATGTTACTTGGGCCTATGAGTCAAAGGTGGTTATGTTACCCAGACCTGAGAGTCTAAGGGTTGTTATGTGAGTACATTACTGTTAAGGTACCCGGACCATTGAGTCTGAGGTAATCATGTGAGAATGATATGTTATGGATGGATGTGTATATGTACCCGGACCGTCAAGTCCGAGGTTGTGGTGTAAGGTGTGTTGGTAATGGAAGTTTATCTTGAAAGTAATTCCCGTATTCTAATCAAATGATGTGTTGGGAAATGTGAACTTCGAGGACGAAGTTCTTTTAAGGGGGGTAGATTGAAATACCCCAAACCTTCATATGTTGGTTAAATGTTAAACTATGGTATTCAAAGGCTAAAAAGTGCCTTAACAACGTCAGTGAACAATTAAACCAAGCAAAATACAAGGAAACACCTTAAGGTCAATTTAAGCAAATAATTGCTCTAGACTTGGTTAACCTTGTATAAAACCTAAAGGTCATTTCAAGACCTTGGAAATATGTTAATGAACATATTAAATCAATTACTGAAGAAAACCAAGCTTGAAAACAAGTTAAAACACAAAATGTGCTTTAAGGAGTCTTAAAGCACATTTTTGGAAAATTGTCTTGTAAATGAGTTTTGAATGGCTAGGTGTCCATCATTACTCTTAAATAAATATGTGTACTAATTTGTAACACATTTGGAGGTCTAGGTCAATGGGAAATAAAAAATTTCACATCTATGTGCCTTGTTTTAGTGAATAGTAACTAAAATAAGCTAGTTTGTAACATATGTTACTATAAGTAATTAAATTGACAAATGAAGACTAAAATACCCCTAAGTTAAGATGGGGGCCGGTTTTTGTCATGGTGAGTCACCAACATGTAAAAGGAAATTAAATAATGAAGGGTAGGAAGGTAAAAGAAGAAAGTTACCTTTTATAATGGAAATATCTTGTAAAAGCAAGACTTATCCTCATCTTCTCCTTTCCTTCTTCATTTCCCACGTAGCAAACCTCTCTTCTATCTTCTTCTTCCTTCTCCATCGGATATGCTACAGCTCCAGCACCATCTTCAAGCTTTGACCACATGTAACTCCTAGCTCCATGGTCCAAATTTAATTTCGAGACCACCGTTCTTCTAGTTGGAGCAAGCTCTACAACCTTGTCTTTTCAAATCTTCAAAAGCCTCATTTCGGAGCCATGGAGATTCACCATGGATGGAGCTTGACCACATCTTTTTACACCTTGTTGTTCTCCTTTGCTTCAAGGTAAGGAAACTCAAAGAAAAATGAAGTTTCCCTCATGTTTTGGTGCTGTCCGAAAATTCACCATTAATGGTGTCTTCTCTTGTTCTTCCATAGCTTCATTTCAACCTTTCATGGACTAGGTGAAGTCCTCTCTTGATATATATTCAAGCTCTCTTTCCATTCCAAGGTAAAACAATCATTTTAATACCTTAAGATAATATATGTAACTAGGGTTACAATGAGATGAAGCTTAAAGCTTGTATACTCATTATATGTTGTATAATGTTTAAAAGTTGACAAGCAACTAAGCTTGGCCGATTTTTAAGCAAGGAAACAAGGAAGAAGTTTGTGTGGAAAAAGAGGAAAAATACTATCTCAAAGTGGTTTAAATGCCTTAGGAAAATGAGCTTGATTTGCTTAATAAAATACCTAAGGAGCCAATGGTAAATGAGCTAGTGAAATGCTCTCAAAGAATTATTAAGGGAATATGTTTTGTTGGGTGTATTTGCAGGCCAAAGGCAATATACTTGTGGAAATTCAGTGTTTAAGGTTTATGTTATTTAAGGGCCTAAGTGCCAAGCAATTTAAGTTATGCACTATATTGTGTTGTGGTGTAATTTGGTGAAGGTTGTGTGTGATGGTGTTCTTGATGGATTTAGGTGATCTTGAATGTTTAAGGGTAAACTATGAGTTTTGGAATGGTGATATGCTAAGAGAACCTATGGCGAAAATTTGTAAAATGTATAAGGAGTTTTAAGTGTTTAAGTGAACTATGGTGAACTAGGAAATGTAAGGAATGGGTAAATGTTTTGCTAAGGAAGAAAACATGCATTAAGGTGTTCTAAGGTGCTACAAGGACTTAGGCATTATCTTGGAAGTTTTAGAAATCTAATGGGTGTTCTTAGGATGTGTTCAAGTCTCGGGAAATTGGTTTAAGGTTTAGGTAATGTTGGTGAATATATAAGGAAATTGAGTAACAAGTTGAACATGAAACTAGGGATGTTTAAGATGATATTTTGGCATTAGAATATACCTAAGATCATTTGGTAAGTTTTACAATTAATGGAGGTGGAGAACTAAGGTAACAACCATTGAAAAATGACATTTTAACAATTCTGTAGGTTTGGTCCGGAACTTAGGTTATGGTTCAAGTCCAGGACCATATACCAAAAACAGGTCGAGGGTGGAGTACTGGCTTGGTCCGGGACTTGGGGTGAGTACAAGGTCCCGGACCACAATATGAAATACACCGAAGAATGTTTGTAAGTGTTGGTCCGGGACTTAGGGTAAGGACCAAGTCCCGGACCACTCTAAAATTGTTGTTTAAGGTTGGAAAATGGTGTCTAATGATGGGGATTGATGGATAATGATGTTGTAAGGTTATTAAGGACATGTTTGGTGAGTTATAATGACAATTTGGTGGGTGGGAAGTTGGAATAAAATGTGAGAGTAAATCAAGTTAAAAATGTTAAGTCATTTAACTAGTTAACGGGGATAACTACGGTCGTTCGACGTTACACAAACATGTTGCCCCAATGTTAATGAAAACAACTTTAATGTACCAGTTGTTCGAGAATTGTTCGAGGAACGTAAGTGGACATGGTGGAGTGGACTCCGGAGACAGGTATGGTTTTCTTGCAACCTGTGTACCGGATTACACACGGCTTGAATGCCAATGTGTTTTTCTGAGTGTTTGCCACCTTGTAAGATAAAACATGGAATGAGTTTATAGTAATTCATTTATGTGGCGCAATTGGTCCCGATACCGTTTAACCTCAATAAGTGTTAAACCTTAGCCAACTAAATCTAGGGACACATGAGTTATCGGTATACGGATTTAACGACCCAAACCTTGGGAACGTTCTAACCGCGGCTATGCGTGAGTTAGTTGTGTATGGTTATTGTTTGCAAGTGTGTGAACCTCCCTTGCGTGTTTAACTCGGTTGATACCATATGGTGTGTGGATGTGATAGGTTCCATAAAGGAGCTCTAATTACTTAATTATAAGGTTTTGTGTACTAATGGGGGGTGAGGAGACCGGTCATGTTCCGGCCACGCGTGTGATGGACGGGAGTCGATGTCATACCCGGTTCGACTCTCTTGGTGTATGTTTGGTTGTTTACTCATTGGGTTTCCAACCTTCCCTTTAGCTTAACCAAAGCTATATTACTGACTCACGTCGGTTTACTGGGGCATACAATGGTGGTTCGGTGTGCTTGGATGACTATATCCGACACACCTTGGGGTTTAAGTTAACCGTTCCATATAACAGGACGGTAACAAGGTATGTAACGAGCTTATCATGAGTTTGACAATATTCTCTAGGCTCTACAGTAAACTAATTATGGTAGGGACGGTTCCTAAGAGGACCGTACCCGTTATGTTATGTGTTGTGTTGTACTGCAATCGCTATAGCGATGCGGTGCTATAGGTTGTAAATTATGGAATATGTGGTCATGGATATGAAACATAGTTTAAATAAAAGGTGTCTAAGAATAACCCGATAATGGGTAAGTGTCGTCTATTAAAAGAAGTATCTCCGTTTAGAGGAGAGCCACTTTAAGGTTAAAGGTAATAATGGATGGTTGTTATGTGTGGATGTGTGGATGTGTTGGCATTGTTGAGCCCTATAGTTGGGAGTATGCAATGTGTTGTGTGTTAATGGTTTACATGCGTGATTTAAATATAATCAACTGCATGCTAAGACGACAATTAGTTGTGCGTGGCCCGGTAGCATGCGGGCTGCGGGATTACCATACCAGCAAAGGTGCTGAGCCCCTTGGGGGCCACCCTTTTCTTCTTTTCTATTTCAGGTACAAGGAGCTGGAAGCCGTTCGAGAGTAGGACGGGTGGTTGTTATACATGGGAGCTTTTTAATGGGTGTATGTATTGTAGGTGTAGTAAGACCGAATTTGTTATCGGCATTGGTTAATGAATACTCGGTACGGTGGGGGATGTATGTGTAAAATAGTTGTTGGAAATGGAATAAGGATTGTATTATGTAGTTGCTCGGGAATCTAGTCCATCAGACCGATACAATGTGTGTGTTAGCCTTGTTAGCCACGTAGGTGGTTAACGGCGTGTAACACCAATGGATTAAGTGTTGTGTTGGTTTATGTTTTCCGCTGCAGATGGTTATAAAGTGTGTTGTTGTGGTTGGGGTGTTACACGTTGTGCATTCCTCTTGCGCTCAGTAGATAATTCTAACTGATGGGACCACCACGCTTCTGCTACGCAACTCTGATTAAGTAATGTCCAATCATTCTGGGATAGTCTTAAATGTGCTTCATAGGTGGTATGTTTAAGTTTATTAATATACATATGTAGGGTTGATGAGTTGTGTTCATCATTACCTTCATTTGGTTGTCATTGTTGATCTTGCCTGGACTTCTGTCCGTTTACGAGGTATGACCCCCAAGAGTCTATGCATTCTCTGACATGTTCTATAGTGCATTATTATGCTTTAATACTTGAATTCCGTATGTATGGGTGAAGGTGATTTACCATCTTGTTAGTTGCCGATATTATCTCATGGCTTGTTTAAACTGTCGTGTCGACCATAAGGTCTATGGACTCTAGTTCATATGCGTGTGTAACACACTTCCAATTTCTTCATTGTATATTCTATTACTGTACGTTGGGCTGCCAATAATATTGTAAGGTTCACCCTTCTTGTGATGCTCATGTGTATGACATGCATCTTCCAGTATCCTCTTTGGGTAAATTTTCTCTGAGGTTTCTCTTTCTGTGGCATATACTGTAATATAGTTCACCTTCCATGTGGGGTACCTTCTTGATATATTGCTACTTACCTGTCCAATTTAGGATTATTTCCTTGTCAAGTCCATAAGCTCTCACACACTTGGTTGAAGCATTCTTCTTTCCATGGGTCGTTACCCTGTTAGGTTTTCTGATATATTCCCCTTTTGGTAATGATTGTGTCCTGATAGTGGGGTTCATCATCTCTGTCGATGTTGCCGGTGCATACTATAGTTCAGTTGTTGTAGCTGTAAGGCTGTAGTATTTTCTTGGTCTTAAATTTGTCTTCCACTCGTCACCTCTTGTAGTTGTAGTCGTCGGTGTTCGGGTCTTAAGTTAATACTGGGCATATTAAAGTTCCTCTTCTTTGATCTTCGTGTCATCATTTTGTGATTCTGGTATTTGAGTTTACTGTCACATATCCGGTTTTCATTTTCAATGTAAAGTATGAGCTACGGTCGAGTTGTGTGCATCTTGTATATAATATTAAGAGATTTCCTGTTATTATTGGTTCACCAATTGTCGGTAGTACATACACGATCTCTATCGTCTGTTCATCAGGTATACCACAGTAGGGTTCCCGCTAAGGTTTCTAACAAGGTACAGTTTTCTCGCAATTCCACATGTTTTTGCGGTTTATGAATCAACTCATGTGAGTATTAGTGTAATGTTTCTACTCTTTATATTCTACCATGCTTATAGGTAGGTTCCCATTTAATATACTGGGTTTGAATTCATAAAGAAAGACTGGTAGTCGATCTTTCCCTTCAGATGGCAAAATGGCCATAACTTAGAAGGTAGCTTGAGAATACTATCATTATAGGTAAATGTCTCTTGATCTCATATTTAACTTATTAACATAACTCATGGTATAATAACAGTTAGTATTCTCTCACAGTCGACTTATTTTTCCGACTACGTGGAGTTGTTTTAGCCATTTAATCTCTTCAGGATAACCTGGACAATTTAACTTTTAACTTACACCTTCTATATCTCATATACTTTATTAGTCGAAATTTTTATATTAGAATTAAGAATAAATACATACTTATCACAGAAATATTCGTGACCACTTGTAGGGAGTCTCAGGAATCATCCAACCCTGACGGGGTCAGCGTCAATGTTGAACTATCCTTTCACCCATTTTGTGTTTGGTTTTCCCTTGATCTGACCAGGATCAAGTTCGACCTCCCACATCAAATATCAAACAACCACATAATTATCAATTTCCAAATTTTATCTTATCAAGACTTTGTGATGTGGTGATTACTACATGTACATTTTCCCTTGACTGTTATACCACTATTCTAATAACTGTTATAACCTATACTCAAAATTAGTGCATTCCTTAATCCCCGGAACTAAGTTCCATTGATCAGATCATCAAGCGGGGAAGCCAGTTTTTCCTCTTGGCATAAAAGATAAATTCTTATTAACACATCTGGACACTTACAGCCTACTAATTATTTCATCAATCATTTGACTCTTAAACCCATAATACAAGCAATGCTTTCAGTTATGGACTTGGATGCCTTAGAGTACACTCTTCTCTTTAAAAGGCTTATCTAATATATAACTTATCAGGGCTTGATTATTGCTTACACTTGGTTATCATTACTTGAAACAAAGACAGTCACAATTAAACTCTAAGGAAAAGTTCTTATAACTCGATCAACAATTACGGTTTCATAAAGTATTATTTCCTCCGCCTTAGCTTGGTTTTTTCTTATTCCATTTAAACTCCATGAATCAGGTGAATCATAAGTTCAACCTAGGCTAGGTATCTTTTAATATTCATACCTTTTCAAACTAAGGGTTTCCAGTTTGAATCCCACAGTTTGGTGACAAGACAATTAAAGCTTATTGTTTATTTCTATCTCTTAGAAACGTGGTTAATCCACAACTCAATGACTTCCAAAAAGTTAACATAAAAACACTTGTTACAAGCCAAGGGTGTGTTCTCCTACTTTAAGTTTAACTTCCACTCACTTTTAGTGTATATATGAACTCAAACTCTTAATATAACTTACACTGCTCTATTGCTAGTGTCAAGGAGAATTATTCGTTACCATGTTCATATTAAAATTTATATTATATTGGGAGTTGACTTTATTTGAATCCGTGCGCTCTTTACTCGCATTTACTTATTGAGCTGTCATATAAGACATATGCTCGTATAGATCCACAAGGATAGTGTAGGACATGTGCCTCACAATAGGGTAGGTATATTTTTTTATCCTTAGCCCTCTGCAATGTATCAATGCTCCTCAAAAATTTTAGGTTTACAACCTATAAGTTATATATATAGATGTAGTATTTGGTATTGCTAATTTGGTAGTTCTCCCGACTTCAAAAAATATAGATTCAAAGTTTGTTTCTTCCCTTTATTAATTAGGAGTCCAGCACTGTCACTATATTGATACTAGCTGAGACCCTTGGTATTTGCTTAGGTATTTAAACCCGTGCCTATCCTTGATGGATGTTTAGTTATATATTTTGAGATTCTGTTTCTCTATTGTCATATTTCAAGGTTTCGCACGATCTTCTCGTGAAGTTAATAAGGGATTGTAAGATTTTTTTAGTCCCACACTGGGCGGTAAGCTCAGTGCCTGGGTATCCCATAAAATTCAGTGTTTGCTCTTCACGTGTAGGTCTTCATTCATCTTTATTTGGTTTACTGGAGCAGCACTTGTTGTAGCAAGTACGCCATACAGGTTGGATCATCATGCAGTGTATGTCCATTGAGATATATATTTATACTTGGTGGTATTGTCAGCCTTTCTGGTTATCATTGGTATGGCGTCACTGTTATTCATCGTCAGCTTCCGTGTGGATGACAGTTGGCGTTGTATGTTCTTCAACAAACCCTTTTGACAATTCATGTAGTCTTAAGTATTTATGTTAATTAATGTATTCCTTTTTATGACATCTGCTCGTTATTTAGGTAGGTCATAGTTTGTAGTTACTGTAAGTTTGGACAGTTGTTAACGCCCTTCGGCGGACCAAGTAAAAACTAACTTACTATTCCTCACTGTAATATCTCACACCCTGTATCCCAAGGCTAATTGTAACACCCCAACTACAAATACAATACTTAACAATGGTTGCAGCGGAATTAAAACTCAACACATAACATAATCCTTGGGTGCTACACGCCGTTAACCACCCACGTGGCTAACAAGGCTATTACTTACACAATGTACCGGTCTAATGGACAAGATTACCGAGCATTACACGTTACATTACCAACCGTTTCTAAACCGAAATACTCACATTTACATTACAACTGTACCGAGTCTATACCTTCATCTACCGATTATCAAACTTCGGTCTTACATCTCTTACAGCTACATAAACAACTATATACTATCCATGTTTATACAGCTACCCCGTCCTACTCTCAAACGGCTGCCAGCTCCATTGTACCTGTAAAGTAATGGGGGCCCACAAAGGGGTCAGCACCTTTGCTGGTATGGTAATCCCGCAGCCCGCATGCTACCGGGCCACGCACAACTATTTGTCGTCTGAACATGCAGGGTTTTTATTTTAAGCACGCAAGAAAAAATTAAAACACATAACATACTTATAAGCACACACATCCCATAAAAAGGATACACATAACATTCACACATCACATTGGTTAGATCACCTTATTGTATTCCTTGTCCCTTGAGGGCTCTACCTTAACGAGACTTATTTCTTACTAAGTAACACTCGCCGAATTGATCGAGCTACAACTATTTCTTTCACTGAATTTGAGTTGATTTTGGTTATCAACTTACACAACATTACCGCACATTTCCCGTACAACGCGTATACAACACACCACCGTTCTTCTTAGAGAACGTACACTTACTTAAGGTGTGTCGGACTAAATATAAGTCCGCACACCGTACATATTTGCTCACTTAGATGGGTCGGTCTTAATATAGACCCGTACATATTATACACATATTCCCCTAGTCCGACGTGAGTCAGATAAATAGATTTGGTTAAGCTATCCTGGTCTTAATATAGAACCGTACACATTATACACATATTCCCCTAGTCCGACGTGAGTCAGATAAATAGCTTTGGTTAAGCTATCCCGGTCTTAATATAGAACCGTACACATTATACACATATCCCCCTAGCTCCAATAATGATGAGTTAGGTAAGCCTTGGTTAAGCTTGTGGGTGATTGTGATCCAAGAAGGAAAAACAACCATAACATAACAGAGTGGGAGTTAATTCAAATATATACATCAACTCCCAAACAACGCGCGCGACCGGAACGACCGGATTCCTCACCCCCCATAGTATATATACATATTAGTTAGAAGTTCCTTTATGGAACTTATCACATACATGCACCATTTGGTGTTACAAGTTTGGTTAATCACACACAAGGGAGGTAATATCCCATTCGACAACATGGATAATAACATTCATAAATGACAACATACAAAACGAAGTCACACACCTCAAACACAACCACAACATACACTAACGCACGGATAGCCGTAGTTAGAACGTTCCTGTAGGTTGGGACGTTTAATCCGAATACCGATCTCTTATGTGATCCTAGAGACGGTTAGTTACGGTTTAAACACATAATTAAGGTTAAACGGTATCGGAATTATTTACGCCACATTAATGAATTACTATAAACTCATTTCATGCTTTATCTTTGCAAGGTGGCAAACACACAGAAAAACAAGTTGGCATACAAGCCGGTGTAACCCGGTAGGACACAGGTTGCAAGAAAACCATACCTGTCACCAAGGTCCACTCTATTGTGTCCCCCTATGTTCCTCGAACAATCCTTGAACAACTGGTAACAATGCAATTACTTTCATTA
The DNA here is from genome assembly GCA_023374045.1 of Limonium bicolor. Taxonomy (NCBI): domain Eukaryota; kingdom Viridiplantae; phylum Streptophyta; class Magnoliopsida; order Caryophyllales; family Plumbaginaceae; genus Limonium; species Limonium bicolor. Next base: position 370,369,085 of record CM041778.1, read on the forward strand.
ACATTGGGGTAATATGTTGTTTAACGTCTATTGCGCCCATAGTTAACCCCGTCATCCCGTTATACTTAATTTACTCTTGTGATCTTAAGTTTACAACTCTCACACCAAACCTAACACTTGTTTACCCACTTTAAGGCCTTTACATGTCACCAAACAAGGCCTAAACATCATATAAAACCATTACCATTCAATCCCCCATCATTAGGAGCCTTAATCAATTTTTTTGTGTTTCTCTGGTATGGACCGCCCCTCTGGGGCGGTCCCAGGGGCGGTCCACAACAGAAGCTACCCGTTTTTTCGTTTTCTGCATTTCTGCGCACTGGACCTCCCCACAGGGGCGGTCCCTAGGGGCGGTCTAGAACAGAACCCATTTTAAAAACCGTTTTCTACACATTCTGAGCTCCAAATTCATCCAAATTTTTTTCCACTTATTCCACAATCTTTCCACATGTTTAAACACCTTAAAACATGCATTAAACCTCTCCAAATCATTGGTTAAACCCTTACTCCAATTCTTGCTCAATTTTCAACAAACCAAACTCTCACATTTTGCATTCTTTACACTATTTTACATTTCTTACTTCTTCTTGCTTGTTTCTACCTCTCATCAAACTTACCAGATCACCTCATGACCATTTGCACTTCTAGAACCCAAGCCCCACTTCATTTCAAGATTACAAGCACTAACTCTTTTTCTTGAAATATCAATGCTTACCACACTCATGTGCTACAGATTTTATACACTCACATATCCATTCTCCATGTACCATTATAAGGCTCTTAAACCACTCTACTCCACACTACAAACACCTAAGTCCTCCCATTCACCAAGCCACCATCAAAACACTCATTTCCTACCAAAATTTCGCCATAACCTCCCCTTAATTTTAACATGTTCCCACACATTACTTAGCTCACCAAAGCATTCCAACCATCAACTCATTCAAGGCACTATCCCACACATCAATTCCATCATTTTAACAACAATCACCTCAATGTACATAACTTTTAAAAGCTTGGCTCTTAGGCCCTTAAACAACATTAAATTTAAACACTGAATTTCCTCATATTATTAGCAACACCTGCATTACACTCAACATTTATATTGCACCAAAATAACCAAATTTCCTTAGAACACCACATAAGCTTAAGGTGAGTTATTTATTTGGGATTTTCTTCCAAAACTTCCCCATCCCAAATTCTACAATAACCAAGATAGTTATTAAGGTAGTTTCTTACCTTAAATTCACAAGTCTCTCATTAATTCTCCTCTTGCTCCCCATCTTCCCAATTCGGTCAAATAGGTGATGGAGTTACCAAACGCCATCCCAACATCCAAATCACATCAAAAACACACAATTAAAATTCTAACCCTCAAGATAACACAAATTCAATTAAGGGCTTAAAACACAAGGTTAGGGTTTACCTTTTTGAACCTTTTTAAGAGGGGTTCTCACTCATGAATCAAAGAGGGAATTACTCCACCATTGGAGGGTTGAATCAAAGCTCAAAATCAAGAAGAAAACAAGGTGTTACAAAGAGCAAAAATTGGTCAAGAGAGAAAGGTGAAGAAAAATGAACTTTCTTTGGAACTTTTTACCTTAGAAGAAAGAGGAGGCTCCAAGCTACAAGGTGGTGCCCTTTTCTCTTCAAATGGGCAAAACCCACGAAAATGGAACTCATCCTTTTCGAATTTTGAAAAGAGAGGTGTGGAGCTTGAAGAGGGGAAGAAGAATATGTGCTCGGTTTTTCATTTGGAGCTCTAAAATGACTTGAGCATGGAGGGAAAGGGAGGCTGCCATGGTTGCTGTGTGGAGCAGCTCAAATCGCCAGGGAGGGGAGGAGAAGGCAGCTCACGATGAGAAGGAAGGAAAGAAAGGAGAGAGAGAAGGAAATGGGAGGAGAGAGGTAAAAAAATACTTTATGCTTTTTACTTTACTCTCTCTTCCTTTTGTTTCTCTTTCTTTATTTGTGTGTGAGTGAGGGGGATGACTCACTAATAAAACCGGCCCACTATTATATACACACTGGAGCGTTTTTCGTCTTTTACAGAAACGCCCGTTATTTTACCCGGTTTAGCACTATTCACCAACCGGACCCGTTTTCCAGAATTTTCTCGTTTCTTTTATTTTAGTGGTTATTAAGCTCCCATTAATGTTTATTTATAGTTATATAATCAACTATAATTTTTACGGGGTCGTTTAACTGTTTAAAGTCACGTTTTCGGGTTTTCTCGAAAAACACGCTTTAAGACTCCGTTAGCGTTTTAACGCATTATTTGGATCCGTTTCCTTCCGGAATTTTCCCACATGTTCTTAGTGTGTAATTAGGGTATACAAATATATTTATAACCCTAGTGAAGGTTATATACCTCCTAAATAATTAAACACGTGTTTTCACGTTTTGTGACTTTTACGCATTTTCTTTTTTTTTGGTTTTTATCTCTTCACCAACGATCTTAAGGACTTAATTAGCCTTAGAAAATCATAATTACATACTTAATTAACATGTTAAGGTTTTGGGGTATTTCACTAATTTCGGTTTGTATTCGGTTCTCAGAGCGTAACTACGCTATGATACCACTTTTTGTAACACCCAAACCCGAAAATCCACAACCTGAACGATGATAGCTCCCAACTTCAACTGGAAATGCAGCGGAATAATACATAAAACGGTGGTGCTACAACGCCGCTAGTCACCCATGTGACTAACAAGGCTAACTCCAATACAACTTACAAATGTTACAGTCTGAGCGTTGAATATAAACAGCTTAAAATAACAAAAACCAATAGTAAAAGTACAGTACTGTAAAATGATACCAGTAGTAATAATCCCCTGTCTTAATTCTACCCCACCTACACTTGATCGGGCAAACTCTTCTTTCTTCAGGTACCTGTGAATGGTTAGCCATGAAACGGCTCAGCAAAATAAATTGCTGGTATGAAAAGCGTGCAGCCCACAAGCTACTAGGCCACACCAACTACCTTGTCGAATACATACAGATCGTTTTTTCCATAAAGCTGTAAACACGCAGCATAACATATCATAACAAGTATCCATACAAGGACAACAATGTCACACAACAAGACTTCAGAAGGTCAAGTTAGATGTTCTGTAATTGCTTGACAGTAGTCAGATCCACACAATGGACTAACATGTATAAGAGTACCTCCATACAGTGGAGGTATAGTGACCTCGTTAAACTCTATCTTCATAGAGTAAATTGGTCGGGTATGATAAACCCTTAGACGAGATGGGACTCTCGTACAAGTAGGTGGGTAATAATTCCCTCAGAAGATAACGTAGTTAACTCCTGTACTAAAAGAGGTGGGTATCGTACCCTCGAGAGAAATGAAGCCTTTCTCCCAACTTAAAAATGTTCTGGTACGGTCCCGATGAGTGGACATAGAGTGCACCCAAAACTTCCGTCGCGACGTATATTTTAATAGGAGACGACCTGAGACAGGTACAGCTCCTGTAGCATGCATGGCCAGATACAACTGGGCTCCTCGCTTCTTGTAGTATAGAATTTGTTAGATGTCACACAAGAACGTTACACAAGAACACAATGTGTATTGTCAGTTATCACGTTTAGGATAACGACGTTTGTTTAAAAGTGAAGTTAGTGTGAAACTTGAGTACAAGTTCTTGGTATAATAATACACAGGTATTTAATCCACTGGTAATGTAGTGTTGTATGCGTGGAACATACACGTTACAGTTAGTATAGTTCACCACATTAAATAACACAACAGTGCACAAGAGGTAATACAACATTTTACACAATTATCTTGGTCGTTATTTCAAACAACAGATAGCACACAAGCCGGTATAATCCGGTAGCAAGCAGGCTGCAAGAATCCCATACCGTTCACTGTAGATTGTACTTGTTTAGTTCCCGGTCAACGTCTGGTCAAACAAAGTCCTAGAATAGGATTAACTGAGAGTGTTAATTAAGTTACTCTCGTATAATAGTTTATTGTATCATGAAATGTCCTCGTACTCGTTATTCATGTGAGGTTTATTTTTCACACTTCGATAATTTCTTTTTAACCTCTTAACCTTATTTATGTTTAAGGGTTTGCATATATAATTTAAACCATTGTAGTCTTTACTTATAAGACTTACATTGTATGGTAATTCCCATTTAATTACCTCCAGTATCTATATACCGCTACAATTATTTCTCTTAACTTAAATAATTTCCTTGACACTACAACAATATTGGTCAGTTGGGGCAATTTGTTGACTATCAAATAGTGCACAACTAAACTTGCACCTAAAAATATAATCAAATAGAGTAAGTTTTAGTCGCACTATTTGTCTACATCAAATGGGGGACAATAAAAAGCTTGCACCAATAGGTAACATTAAATAGGGCAACATTAGAACTCACCCTAATACATGTAGTATGTTGCAACTCCACATAACGCAGCGTGCGGTAAAGATTATCAATTGGTGCAAGTTCAACCAGTGCACTAATTGAAGATGTCAAATAGTACAATTTTAGGTTGTCGCACTAACAGGCATTGTATCAATTGGTGCAACTATCAAATCACACTAATTGATTATATCAAATAGTGCAACTTTAATTTATCGCACTAATAGACATTGTATCAATTGGTGCATCTATGCAAAGTGCACTAATTGATTATATCAAACAGTGCAATCTTCAAAGTCGCCCTAAAAGACATTATCAATTGGTGCAAATTTATATTTGCGCACTAATAGATGATATTAAATATTATGAAAGATATTCAAAAAAAAACCAAACCTGAACGTTTTCATCCGGCACATTACCGCTCTTCACCGTAAATCTCTCACACTTACTACTTCTCTCCGTTCTCCCCCAAATCTAACCCTTTTTCACCGTTCTTCTCCGAATCTTCACTAGCTCCATATCTTCTCCAACGTTCTTCATCGTCTTCTTCAAATCTTCTCTTCCGTCCATCTCGAGCTCCACTTCCTCTTATCTTTCATACAACTCCATTTCAAAAACTACAAATAAGCAAATCAACGAAGCATCTCACATCAACGGGGAGTATTCCGACAACTACTAAATCGCGTCATGGACGTTACTAATGTAAACACCCCTCTTCCTGTTTAACGTCGTAGATTTTGATTTTGCTTGTTTAATTCTCTGATGGACCATACCAATAGGGTTTCATGATGGCATGTGTGGCATCGTAGAACCCTAGATTGGAGCCAGATGTGTGGACATTCAGTTGTACATTGTAAGAACTGAAGTGTGATGAACGGTGCTTTATTATGCATTCTTTTCTGATACCGATGTCTTCTGCATTTCTGGTAGTAGTGCGAATCAACATCTTCTGTTTTTTTAATCAACAACTTCTGCATTTTCTTCTTCTAACCTACCGAAGGTATTGTTGAAGACCACCGTTAGGCAAGTGCTGCTATGAATTGTGCACCCCGACCATCGTTGAACCACTCCTCTGGTTATATGTAAATATCCTTTTCTTCATAGTAATATACTAGCCGCCTTCTCAATCTGTTATCCTCATCTTTTCATTTAATTGCATCATCATTGGGTATGAATGATTGGATGGAAACTATGAATCAGTACTTACACTTTTTTTGCATTAAAGAATGCAATTAATTAGCAGCATTGTGCAATTGAAAAACTTGCCGAGGAAGAGAATACCAGCAGCAGAGTCCGTGTGGATACCCTTGAAAGAGTGAGTCTATAGGCGCTCAAAGCAGCCCACTGTAAGTAAATTCTACTAGTATTTTTTATTATTTATTTAAATTGCTTATGTGTTGTTGGTCCTTAAGTTCTTGTAGTTGGAAATGCAGTGACTTGGTTGAAGCCACATGCACAAATCTCAATCAGTGCTGCACTACATATAATGTGCAAAAACTGAACCATAAACAAAGTAATTTCTCTGAAGCAACAATTTTTTAAGAAATAATTTGTACAGTTTTCCTTCAATAACACAGATGATCAACGGTGGATGTTAGTTACTTTGTAGTTGATCTGTTGTTTGCAATTTCATTTAACATATGGTTTCCTTGTTCTTTTGGATGTTATATATAGTGGCTATAATTTTTTTTTTTTTTTTGGTATAAACAAGTATTATTCACATGTCATATTGTATTTGTCCAAACGACATAACAATTTATAAATTCGTCAATGACATTTATTGGTCATATATAAATTAATTCTCCTCTTAACTTTATATTTAATATACTATAAATTCAAATATTATTGGCGTTCCCACATTAAATTCCTTATATTCATTTCCTTTTGATTTACTTGAAAATCTTAAATGTATATATTTTATACACATGTATTATTTATGATACATATTTATAATTGTCTAAATGACATAACAACTTAATAAATTCTCAAATTATATTTACATGTCACACATGGGCATATTTTTCCCATATCTTTTATTAATTACAAACCATCCCCAAATAATATTATTTCTTTACAAATAAATTACTTATTCCTTTATAACATATAGTTTTAATTTCATAAATCCTTAAATCATAATTCCCTTTTCTCAATCTTCTAAATATCCATATAGGACCTACAAATATTTTTAATCCCATAAATACACTACACTTTTTGGTTATTATATCATAACCTCATTTATTTCATAAACTTTACATTATACTCCAAAATACATTATATTACATAGTTTTATTTTCTTAATTAATTATTTCTCAAAGCCACCACTATAAATTCGGTAATTAATATTTGAACACCTTAACTTTTATAAATCACCAATTAGCCACATTAATTTTCGGCTTTGCCATTTAATTTCTTATAATTACATTTTAACCCCAAAAACTTTATAAGTTACATATCCACTTATATACTATAGTTTTAATATTTAATTTCCTTAAATACCAAATTGACCCTTATACTTTTACAATTTACGAATTCGCCCCTATCAAAAACGGTTTTGCATTTAATCTTCCATAAATTACATAATCACCCCACAACTTTTATAAACTTATTATTTTATGTCATAAATCATTTTAACCCAAAGTTTTCGGTCAACACTTTGACCAAAGTCTAAATTCATACTTAATACATTAATATACCCAGAAATTCATACTTAATTCGGTTAAGCACCAAATTTTTCAGAAATTACAAAATAGCCCCAAAACTTTATAAATTGTTATTTTAACTTCAAAACACTTATTTAATTCACCCAAAACTCATAATATTAATTTATATACATGTATAGCTCATTAAAACCTATTTTTCACCAAATGAATTCGGTCATCATTATATGATGCCATATAATTTTCCAAAACTTGATTTATAACTTATAACAATTATACATAAATACATATGAGCTATATATCTCATGTAGAAATTATTGTAATGTCTTAGATATATTTTTAGCTCAAAATGGAGCAATTTCCTCCTTAATAATTCGGCCATAGATTAAACTCCTCATAAATAATTTTTTTTGTGACATAAAATTATACCTTAAGGTAATAACTTTAGCTTAAGAGTTATAATTATTTTTCTTGGTAAATAATCTCACTATTTTCGGCCTTATCAATTTGGAGTTGTGTACAAAATTTACGAGCTTAAACAAGGCTTAAAACATTAAGGATTAACTTAATAAACTTACTCTTAATCAAAGATGATTAAGTACTTGATTTCTCCTTGAATTCCCAAGCTTCCTTTAATGGAAATTGTAGCTCCAAATTTCGGTATAAACACATGAGAAGGAAGGGGTTTAGGAGTTAGATCTTAACAAAGATCTTAAGTAGATTTATAAGTAGTTTTCAAAGATTTACCTTAGGAATTTTACCTTATAATTTCGACCTTGATAGAGTGGATGAAAATCCAACCTCTCCTCATGAAAATTGATGAAGAAAACACAATTAAATGTGTAGGAATTTTTGGACATAAGTATTTATATTTCTTAAAGATTTTCATGTATGAAATATACCTTAAGTTAACCTTGAATGCTCCTTGGTTTAATGTTGATTCAAGACACTTCTTGGAGCATATATTGGTGCCGAATTCTTGGAGTATTCTTAGAAGGATTTTTGCTTTAAAACTTGATAAAGAAAGCTAGGACATTAACATAAAAATGGAGTTAAAACTTAAGACTCCATTATTGGAGCTTGGAGCTTGAAAGGAAAAGAAAGAAAGGAAAGGGAGGAACACTTACCAAACGGCTGCAGCAACGAAATGAATGGCACAAGTGTCGTGAGTTTGTATAGGAAAGAAAGTGGTAGTTTTATTTAATTGTAGACATCATTTTTGTCATATTAGGTAAGGTCTTAGTTTATTGTTTTGCTTTTGCTTATAGGCTCCAATAAGTCTTCCATATAGCAATAATTTTCGGCAATGGTGGAATAAAAGAGTGGCTGAAATAAGTCATGGGAGACAAGACAATTACAATGTTAGGTAATGTTTTCCTTGGTTTGTTTGCTTCTGATTTTAGGCTTCAAAAGTCTTCCATATTTGACATGCTTTCGGCAATGCCAAAGGGAAAGGAAGGGCTGAAATTAATCATGTAAAATAAGACAATACAAACTAAGTTAGGTATGTTGTAGTTTAATGTTTTGTCTTTGATTTTTGGACTACAAAAGTCTCCTTAATGCATGCTCTTACGGCCATGGCAAGGAGGATCAATGGCTGATTAGTTTGACATAATATTGTCTAATACAACTTGCTTATTGATGTAGATTAGAGCTAGCTTTTGAGTATTTAATTCCATGGCCTAATATAAACTAACCTTATCTTCCTTTTTGTGCAGATTTTCATGAATGTCATGGCTGCATGGAGTGATATTATCTAGACTTTTAAATGCTGAATTATTTCTCTCCTTCTTGTAGGTATACGACAACATAGTGAAGAGGAGCTGGATGGAGCTTTTGGAATTTTAATCATGGAGACATGGGCATGTGGTTAGTTAGGTATAGGTTATTCTTTTGATTTTTATACGTAATATTTGGTCTCCCTTCCTCTTGTATGAGTACGGTGACATGGCTGGGAAGGGGCTGATTTATTTGACTATTTTGTTGTCTAAACATAGAATATTAATACCCTAGGTCTAAGTTTAGTTTGTAGCATTTATTTCATGATTTATATATGCTAATCTTATCTCCCCTTTGCTGCAGTTTTTCGGTAACATAGGGCTAGTTTGGACTAGTATTATTTTGTCAATATATTCTATAACGTGTGGAAGGATGACTCATAAAATTTACATGTTAAATAAGACATTTAAATCTGTCCATGTATTATTGTAACCGGTTTTATGTAGAGGAGCTACAGTTTTTTTTTTTGTCAATTGGGCGCATGTACACACATATTAAAGGGCGATTAACAAGCTTTTGTTTGATTATTTGCACATGACTACTGTAGTTTCTACTTCTTTGCTATAATGAGCTAATGTACTACCGTATCAGAAGGTGATTATTATAATCTTGTTTGATTAAAAGTGCAATACCGTCAAATGCTACAGAGGTTTTTTTTTCCTTATTAATTCTGTGCATATGCCCACGTTAGTTTAGGATTATTGCTACAGGTTTTATTTGGTAACTAAGAGTATGAACTAACTTAATACTGCAAGTTTTATTTGGTTAATAACAAGCTAATGCACTACCGTAACTCTCATGGTAAATGTTACAGATTTTTGATAGGTTATTACTAGTATGTACCGGTAATATATGGTATTGTACGTAGGTTTAATTTGCCATAATTGTATTCTCTTATATAAGTAGATACTGTTAGTTAATTGTTTTACTAAGTAAAAGTGTACAAAACAAGTCCCAAAAGGTATATAAAACCGGTTATCTGGTACCAATTTTTAACTTGTATACTTTGTGTTATATGTAATGATATAACATTTCTTATGTATTTATGGTATATAACAAGTATTAAGATTATGTATCACCAGTTGTTACATTGTTTGAACGCACATTTATATTTATTTCCACATTTATAAATGCTTAGGCATACGTAAAATATTTACGTTGCTCGTTAATATTTTTTTCGTGTTTTTACAATGAATGTTATTGTGTATCGAGTCGTATATCGCTTGTATGTATTTTTCCTGGGTGACGCTCTCTTAATTGAGCTTGTTTCGTAAGGGGTTTAATGCCCGTTAATGTTCGTACGTAAGCATTTATATGCGTACGTGAAGACGACATTATATTAGCGTTCGTGGAGCGAACGTTGTCGTGTTATAAGTTGAATAAACGTTCGTATTAATCTTTCCTTGTTGTCGCTCTCTTTATCGAGCTCGTTATGTAAGGAGTTTAATCCTTGTTAATAAACGTACATAAACGTTTGTACGAGTACGTTAATATGTTTAGTAAAATTACACCCGTTAGCGTTTATGGTAAAAACGACTATTTTTACGTAAGCGTTTACGTGCATGAATTTGCATGCGCACGCGTAATATTAATTTACGTAATGTTTGCATGCATAAATAAGCATGCTTAACTAAAATGATCTGTTTCTAGATTAATTCTTCATTATTTAACAGTTTTAAGGTATTAACTAGATTTGGGGTATTTCAGATGGTCTTTCGAAAAACCACTTGTATAGTTGATCATTTTCAAAGAAAAATGATGTTGCTCTTCTTTTTACTGTTTTGGCATCTTTTGGGTCTTCTGGAAGTATCCCCTCTTGAATATACCTGATGATAGGAGTCATCCATTATTCTTTTGAATGGGCCTCTTCCATGGTCATCATATCAATATCCGAGATCCCGGAAAACTCTCTTACTTGTAGCAGCACTTCCTTCGGTATTCCTTCTACTATACTGGCTAGTTTAGCAAGGATATCAACCTCCGAGTTTTGCTCCCTCATAATATGATTGAGATTGCACTTTGAAAATTTTTCCCTCAAGTTTTGTACCTTCATCATGTAGTGCTTCAGGTTTTCTTCTTTGGCCTCAAAGATTTTCTCGTTTTATCTTGCTACAAGCAAAGAGTCATACTGTATTTCCAAATCTGTAACATTTTTACTATAGTTAATTTTTTAACTTTTTAAAGAGAAAAAAAGAAGTCTATTTTGCTTGTAATTTATTATATAAAAAACCTGTTGCTCCCAAGGCGGAGGCTATTTCCAACCCTTGTATCAATGCTTCATACTCTACTTCATTATTCGTTACCTCAAACTCCAGCCTAACCGAATAGTTCATCTTTCTTTCATTAGGAGTCTGGATCATCACTCCCACGCCTGCCCCTGACTTACATCAGGCCCCGTCCACTCATACCTTGTAAGGTACCTCTCGTTTTTCCTTGTGTGAGAAGCTTGTTTCAGTGATGAAGTCTATCAACGCTTGAGCTTTTTTATTGCGACTCGTGGGGTATAATGTATTTCAAGCTGTGTGAGATTGGCTGTCTGAAATACCCCAAACTTAGATATGGTGTTTAAATGATAAACTAAGATATAAGGAGGCTAAATAATGCCTTAGAAACATTAAGAAACATTTCTAATCAAAGAAAATATAAGGAAACACCAAAAGAGCAGTTTTAACAAAAACGTGCTCTAAGCTTGGAGAGACTTGGGAGAGTACCCAAATATTGTTCTAAGACCTTAGTAATATCCTAATGGTCATTTTAAATCAATTACCAAAGAAAACCAAGCTTGAAAACAAGTTAAAACACAAAATGTGCTTTAAGGAGTCTTAAAGCACGTTTTTGAAAAATTGTCTTGTAAATGAGCTTTGAATGGCTAAATGTCCATCATTACTCTTTAATTAACATGTGTACTATATAGTATCACATTTGGAAGTCTATATCAATGGGAAATCAAAAATTTCACAACAATATGCCTTGTTTTGGGTGAATAGTGAATTAATTAAGCTAGTTTATAACATAAGTCTATATAAGTGAGACATTTGGACAACAAAGACTTAATTACCCTCATTAATAAAAGGGGGCCGGTTTCTTAGGAGGTGAGTCACCACCTTCATGAGTCATTAAGTAAATAAGAAAGCAAATGAGAGTTATAAAGTAAAATCACTATTCACCTTTTACATAAATATCACACTTTATTAGTTCTCTCTCCTCACTTCTTCATTCTCCTTTGTTTTCCCACGGTTTGAGCTGCTCTCTCCCTTCTCCATTCACGTAGAACTCAACCTCCATGAAAGCTCCATCCTTCCTTGGTCACATCTTACTCATTTTAGCTCCAAATCCAAAACAAAATACATACTCTTCTTAGTTAGCTCAAGCTCCTTCTTTCTATCTTTTCAAAACTTCAAGAGCTTCATTTTGGTGCCAAGTCAAACCACCATTAGAGGAGGAAATTCAAGTTTGGAGACTCCATTGGCATCTCCATTCTCTTAAGGTAAAGAAAGTGTAAGAAAATCTAGGTTTACACCATTTTCTTCACATGTCCAAAAATTAGTGCTCATGGGACTCCATGTTTATGCCTTGTTCTAGCTTGTTTCTACTCTTCAAAGGAGAGAGGAGGTCCTTCTTGCTTCATATCCAAGTTTGTCTTGAGAAACCAAGGTAAAACAATCACATTAATACCTTAAAGCATATTTTTAACCTAGGGTTTGTTCCTTAGGGTTAATGTGTTATCTAGTACTCATTGGAGTCATTGGATATTGGTTAGAACATTGGCAAGGAGATACACATTGGTGACCGAGATTGAACAAAGAAAAACCTAAGGAAGAAAGCTTTTTAAGCTTGTAAAAGAACAAGGTAAATTACTTACCTTAAGATGTCTTGTTGTTTAAGGGGATGGGATTTAGGTATATGATGAGTTTAGTGTAGAGTTTATATTGGGAAGGTGTTATAAAACCTAGAAGAAACAATGACTATACTTGTGAACTTGTGACTAAGGAGCAAATGAGATAAAGAGATAGTTTAAGAATATAAAGGTGAAGTACAAGAAGCATTTTATTTCAATGGGAGCCCTGTTGTGTGTATTCGCAGGTTGAAGGCAAATATATGTGGAAATTCAGTGGTTAAGATTATTGTCATTTAAGGGCCTAAGTGCCAAGTATTTTAAGTTTAAGCACTATATGATGATGTGGTGAAGTTTTAGTGTAGATTGTGTGTTAAGGTGTTGTGATGAGAATTTGTGTGGTATTGGTTGTTTGATGGAGAAAAACCATGTGTTAGGAGGTACTATATACTATAGAACCCATGGCAAAATGTAAAGGAGAGCTTAAGTGTTTAAGATATTCTAAGGGAATTTAATGACTAGAGAAGTACTAGGATGTTCTATAGGTTGTCTTGATGAAAAAGGGTGAAGTTAAGGTGTTCTAATGACTTATAATGACTTAGGTATCACCATGGAGGATTTAGGAATCAAGAGAATGTATTTGAGTATTTAGGACTTAGGCAAATGTTGGTGCACAACTAGGAAGGAAATAATGTGTTGATGATGGAAGTTTAATCTTGTGAAGGAACTTTAAGTAAATGCATAAAAGAGTTTTAGATGGTGAAAGATGCTTGGGAGATGATGTTATAGTGGTGAGGAAAACATTTGGAATAGTGGTTACATTAGGTATGAACCACCACCTAGAAACCTAGAGGAAAGCATTACAAGTGTTAGCATAATTACAAAGGAAAATGTATAATGATTAAGGTGAAACTGGGTGAATGATTTAATGTGTTTGGAGGATGCTCTAAGGTGGGTTTAAGGGTCTAAATGATGTTAGAACATATTGAATGGCTTGAGGAAAGGTTTAGTGAAGATTTGGCAAAGTTTGGGCATGATTTAGTGGCGTCCGACCCAGGGGTCCGACCCAAGTTTGGGTCGGACGACCTCTGTTTAACGCCAGGGAAAGGTTCTGGAATGGTCCGACCCAGAGGTCTTGGGTCGGACATGGGTCGGACGGGTGATTTTTAAAGGGCAAATAAGTTTCTGGAATGGTCCGACCCAGAAGGTTGGGTCGGATGTGGGTCGGACATGAGAGGTTTTAGAAGACGGAAAGTTTCTGGAATGGTCCGACCCAGTTGGTTGGGTCGGACATGGGTCGGACATGTAGGGTTTTCCAAACCCGAAAGTTACTGGAATGGTCCGACCCAGAGGGTGGGTCGGACGGTGGGTCGGACGGCCCTTAACACTTAAAAAAAGAAATTTAAATTCTAAGAATGGTAATAGGTAATAAGGTATACCTTTGGTAGGGTGGTAATGATTGTGACCCTAAGAACTTAAGGGCTTAAGCTAAGTTAAGTATAAATATTAATGTTTAAGGTTAAACTTGTAAGTTAAGTGGCAAAGACTTGAGACATTTTTGGATGGGAATCCTTAGGGACTAAGAGGGTTAAGTAAGGTGCAAACAACTAATGACCTAAAAATGAATGAATGTTTTAGGTTTGTGAATTGGGACCCCGAAGAAGAGTAATCAAACAACCAACGACGGTGAACGGTACAATCCTTCTTGTGACCTGCTTGCTAACGAGGTGTCCCTCGGCTTGTGTGCTATCTGTTTAAATTGCTATGACTAAAACAAGATAAAGCATGCAACCGGTTATATTTATCTCGTTGTGTTTGTGTTATCTTTACACTAACCCACGAGACTTGAGATTGTTACTAACCAAGTTTAGTACTTACTGAGTTAAGAATAAGAGTTAAGTTTGATGGTTGTTGGTTAATGCCCGTTAAGGCTTAGCTAGCACATGGTGTTTAAGATGTCTACTAACTAGAACTTGAGTGAGGAAACCCGGGACCAATCTCCGGTCATGCATGCTAAGGAAAAAGGGGGACGGTATCTGAATCAGATCCGCCCTCCGCTTAAGGACTTGTCTTTGGACTTGTAGCCTAGGGCCGGTTGCCGGCTCAGCTACGCTGGACTCCCGTCCAGAGTAGGTGGCATTAAGATGGTGTGGTGGGATCACCTAAATCCCAGGTTCGAATTAAGCTACAACCAATCTCTTCCAGGAAAGGTTTGTATACTGAGATTAAGATTAAGATTAAGGTAAGGTAAGGAACTGAGATTAAGGAAAGGAGGACTAAGGAGGGGGTTACTAACCCACTTGATAAGGGAACGCTTGAGTCATTCATTGTTTGTGAACTATATATGTTCATCTGCGGTTATTGTTATTGCACTTCATATTATGTTTGTGTATGTAATCAATTTCCATGCTATCGACAATTAGTCGTCGTAGCCCCGTTAGCTTGGGGGCCATGAGAGGGTGTACCAGCATTCGTGCTGACCCCCTCGGGGGCTATTTTTACACTTGTAGGTAAGAGACCCATGAGGACGCACTACGAGAGTAGGAGCGGTTAGACTTAGGGTGGGATGTTTATTTTGAGTTCGGGTTGCGCCTGTGCACCCGATTGTTTATATTAAACTGATGTAAGTTTGAGATTATGTTTGAGATACTAGTACTCGGTTGGTTGTGGTATTGTGAATGTTGATGTTTTGAGTTGGATAAGTATTTTGGATAAGTATTGTAAACGTTAAAGCCGGTATATTCTAACGATCAGACCGGGGCAAGGTCCAGGTGTTATTTATTTTCGCTGCGACGTATTCGATTAAGTGTTCAGTTTGCGATAACCACGATAGACTTTGGATGGGGTGTTACAAAAAGTGGTATCAGAGCGTAGTTACGCTCTGATCAAGAAATACCGGACATGAGTAACCACCGAGTTAGGATATAAGTTAAGGAATAAGTGTTGGGTTGGTGTGAGAAGGGTTAGTGAGTGAGTAGAGTCAGATGACCACTAATAAGTGTGGATTGTCTTTTCCGTCTATGGACGTTATAAATTTACTAACCAAAACAGTGGTGAAAACGAATCTAATGTGAGTTATGCTTGTTCAGATGGCAGGACGCCCTAGAGGAGGCCGAGGTCGCGGCCGGGGTGAGGATACTTCAGGGATACCTGGAGGGCAGACGATCACAGAGATCGTAGCTGCCGCATTAGGGCACATGGGCTATCAGCCTGGTGTGGGTGCACCACCTCCACCGCCACACACCTAGGGAACCAAACTGGGTGAAGAGTCTAGCAGATCTTTGACCGCGCATTTTAAGGGGGAGACCGATCCCGCCAAGCTTGAGGCGTACATCTCCGAGCTGGAGACCGCCTTCGAGACCCTTGATGTCCCTGCTGGGATCAAGGTGCGCTTAGCTGCTTTCTATCTGAAGGGGGCGGCAGGCGATTGGTGGAAGCTGGTGAGGGCCGAGCATGTGGCCAATCCAGAGTTCGGCTGGGAGCAGTACACCGCCTTGCTACGAGCAAAGTACTACCCCGCCCATGTCCAGACGAAGAAGCGCTTACAGTTGGATCGCTTAAGCAGACGGACCAAGATGACAGTGGACGAGTATTACTCAGAGTTCACTGCCTTGCTCCGTCTTCTGCCAGGTCTAGGGTATTCTGACCAGATCTTGGTGGACCGCTTCTATGGCGGGCTTAGCCATCGACTCCGCTACGGCATGGGGCCGACTAGTTACACTACCTTGCAGGTAATAAGAATGATTGAGATTTGAGTAAGTGATGAATAAGATTTAGATTATGAGAAATAAGTGTGACTAATACTATGGAAAAGCAGGAGTGCTATCATGCCGCTGCTAAGGTTGAGATTACCGTCCAGCTGAGGGACGAGGAGAACGCAAAGAGGAAGAGTGCTGGTAAGAGCTCAGAAAGTCAGGGGCAAGGAGGGTACAAGAAACAAAAGTACCAGCCTCAGGCCCAGAAAAGTCAGAACCCAAAGGGGAGGGAGGAAAAGGAGAAGGCTTCGGAAGAGCCATTGAAGCTGACATATGCTATTGCAGCTACACCCCTGCGCTCTAAGGCGCCAAAGGGTAAGGAAATTGATATTGAATGAGTTAAGAAATAAATTAGTAACCGTTTGAGATATGAGAATTGACAATATGAATCATCAGGGTCTGAGCCTAAGAAGGGAGCCGGTGGTGGCTACCAGCGACGCTTCATCTGTAGATGGTGTCACAAGGACCACCCCGGCTCGACTGTAAGGGGAATAAGGTGGAGTGCAACTTCTGTGGAGTCTACGGGCATCGAGCATATGAGTGTTACCGGAACCCTGCCTGCAGAGCCTATAGGCCCGATACCAGGGCAAGGGCAAGACCGATCAGGGAGCTGGATCTGACGGTCAGAGGAAGGTGCAGCAGCCAGCGGACAAGACCACGGGTGACCCAAAACGGGGCCCCACTTTACACATGGTGGACCGGGACGATGAGCCTGAGCCCTCATCGAGGCCAGGTACCTATAACCATTTAGTAACAAAACTACCTGCTTACCGCTTATCATGCATGTTTGGTGAATAAATGAGTTAAGTAAGAATAAGATGACATTAGAACTTAAGTAAGATATAACCTACTACCACTTTAGGAAGATTCAACATCTGCTACCCTATACCATCTACATCTAGCCGGAGCACACCGACATCGAAACCATACACTTTCCAACCGAACAATGTCAGGTTTATCCGCCCAGGTATGATTTTATTAGGGGATACCTGACACCCGAAGCACAAATAGCCATCATCAGGAGAGCAATCAACTAGGAATGGGACCGGGAGGTTTTTACACACCGGAGTACCCAGGGGGAGCAAGGATGAAATTAAAGATGATGAGCTTGGGCAAGGATTGGAATCCGTATGCCAAGAATTACCAAACCATGAGGGAGCAAGATGAGTCTCACCACCGGGAATACCCGAAGAGTTCCATCCAGTTATTACACAAGTCGTGGAAATCGCTCAGCAGTTGGAAGCTGAACCGATTCCAGATATCCAGGCAGACATTTGCATTGTAAACTTCTACGAAAAAGATGGGAAACTGGGACTACACCAGGATAAGACGAGACAACGGAGTCCCTCGAAAGAGGGTACCCGTAGTGTCTTGGTCCATTGGAGATGATGCAGAATTTTTATACGGCGAGCAAAGCTGCGGACCGTGCAGATAAGATAGTACTTAAGTCAGGTGATGTATTAATTTTGGGAGGAGAATCAAGGATGTTTATACCATGGGATTAAGAGAATCAACTGAATACAGCACCATCAGCAGTAATCAATGCAACACATATGAGACCAGGAAGATTAAACCTAACCTTTAACAATATTAGCCATGTAATGTTAGAATGAGATGAGAAATGAGATGTAAGATTGAAGCACATGTTGTAACAGGATGGTCATGAATAAAATAACAGTGTTGTTCATATAAATTGATTACGACTCTTGTTATACCATCAATACTCATGGAGCTTGTGAACACAATTAGGTTATGGACTCGGTACGAAGGTGCACTAAGCATACTTACAGAGGCACAGGCCGACGCCAGCGGTACTATCCTCACCGGCACCTTTCCGATCAATGGGATTGAGGCATCAGTTCTCTTCGACTCAGGGGCCTCGCATACCTTTGTCTCTGCATCATTTGCGAGCAGGTTGGGGCTAGACGCTGATGAGCTACCCGACTTCACGGTTACGCTCCCGTCTAAGGAGAAGGTTCGTTGCACTCGTTACTACCGAGGAGCCACCATCAGAATTAAGGGGGAAGACTTCCCAGTCAGTTTCATTGAGTTCAGTAAGCTAGGATTTGATGTTATCTTCGGGATGAACTGGTTGGAGCGGCACAAGGGACGTATATCCTCTGCGCCGAGCATAGATTGCTGCTCAGGAGTCCGTCTGGGGTAACATATCATACCGCCAGAGGCCCAGAGAGCCTTCGACTAAGATCATCACCGCCATGGCAATGCACAGAGAGTTAAGAGAAAGGAAGAAGAAGTATACCTCTGCTATGTACAGGACATAGAGAGACCCTGAGTTCGACCCCGACTTACCGGTAGTGTCGGAGTTCCCCGACTTATTTCCACGGGAACTGCCCGGCATGCCACCCACTCGGGAGGTAGAGTTCACCATTGAGCTGCTACCTGGTACCGACCGATAGCCAAAGCACATACCTACCGTATGGCTCCGGCAGAGATGACTGAGTTAAAAGAACAATTGAAATTTGTTGGATAAGGGATTTCATTAGACCAAGCGTGTCACCATGGGGAGCGCCAGTCTCTCGTGAAGAAGAAGGATGGTAGCCTCCGCCTCTGCATCGACTACAGAGAGCTGAATGCAGTGACAGTGAAGAATAAGTACCCACTACCCGCATCTGTTGACGATCTGTTCGATCAGTTGGGGAGCATCTGTGTTTCCAAGATTGATCTCAGATCGGGTATCATCAGATAGCCATTAAGGAGGGAGACATTGAGAAGACGACATTCCGGACACGATACGGCCACTATGAGTTTACAGTGATGCCGTTCGGTTTATCGAACGCACCGGTGAAGTTTATGGATCTGATGAACCGCTTGTTCCGGGAGCAGCTGGACAAGTCGGTTGTGGTTTTTATTGATGACATTCTGATATATTCAAAGTCTAAAGTTGAACATGAGGAACATCTGAGGAGGGTATTGGAAATACTGAGGGAGAACCAGCTATATGCTAAGTTCTCCAAGTGTGAGTTTTGGCTTGACCAGGTTTCCTTCCTAGGTCATGTCATCTCAATGCTGGGATCGCAGTGGATCCAGCAAAGATTGATGCCGTACGTACCTGGCCAAGGCCGAAGACTGTTACCGACATCAGGAGCTTTCTCGGTCTGGCAGGCTACTACAGGAGGTTTGTTAGAGATTTCAGCAAGGTCGCGAAGCCGATGACCATTTGATGAAGAAAGACGCACCATTTCTGTGGACAGTTGACTGTGAGAGATCATTTCACAGCGCTTGAAGGACTCACTGAACCACTGCAACCGTACTGACCATTCTAGACGGTACAGGGCTTTGAGGTTTTATTGTGATGCATCCGGCAGAGGGCTGGGTTGCGTGCTCATGCAACATGGCAAGGTGGTGGCATATGCCTTAAGCCAGTTGAAGAAACATGAGGAGAACTACCCCACACATGATTTAGAGCTGGGAGCGTAGTCTTCGCTTTGAAGATTGGCGCCACTACTTATATGGGTTAGTGTCACGATCTACACCGATCACAAGAGTTTAAAATACATATTCACTCAGAAGGAGTTAAATCTTCGACAGAGGAGATGGTTGAGTTTTTGAAAGACTATGACATTGACCTCCAATACAAAGAGGGGAAGGCCAATGTTGTAGCAGATGCCCTGAGCCGTCGAGCACACTCACCATTCGCTAGTTTCTTTCTCCAGCTTGGTTGATGAGGTGCGAGAGGCTCAGAGGACAGATGAGTATATGAGAGAGGTCAGACAAGCTGACAGATGGTACCTTTGAGAGTCAGAAATACGACTTCAGACTTCATGATGATGATCTGATCAGACTTAAGGGCCGATTATGCATACCACGAGGCAACACGGATCTGAAAGACCGTATACTTAGAGAATCACTCTGTTCTTCAGTTTCCATCCATCCGGGAGCCTCTAAAATGTATAAAGACATGAAGAGATACTTCTGGTGGTCGGGGATGAAGACAGATGTTACCGAGTTCGTCTTGAGGTGTCTCACATGCCAGAAGGTGAAATTCGAGCACCGACGACCGGGCGGAATGGTACAGTCGATGCCAGTTACGGAGTGGAAGTTCCATAATATCTCCATGGACTTCGTAGTTGGGCTTCCACCTGCTAGGGGAGGTCTCAACATGATATGGGTGGTGGTGGATCGCCTTACCAAAGTAGCCCGATTCATACCGATGAAGGATACTTGGAAGGTGACCAAATTAGCTGAGTTATTTGAGAAAGAAATCATGAGACATCACGGCATACCAAAGACCATAGTGTCAGATAGGGATACCAGATTCCTTTCGAGGTACTGGAGAGCTACCAGAGAAGCGTTGGGTACAGAACTCAAGCTGAGTACCGCGTTCCATCCTCAAACAGATGGTCAGACTGAGCGTACTATTCAGACACTCGAGGACATGCTGAGAGCATGTGCCTTAGACTTCCAGGGCAATTGGATTGACAGATTGCATCTGATCGAGTTTTCATACAACAACAGCTATCACGCTTCGATCAAGATGGCACCTTTTCAAGCGTTGTACGGTAGACCATGTCGTACACCGCTCTGCTGGGATGAGTCGAGTGAGACGGTCATTATAGGACCAGAGTACTTAGAGCAAGTTAAGGCTGAAGTTCAGCAAATCAGGGAGAACATGAAAGCTGCTCAAGATAGGCAGAAGTCGTATGCTGATGTTCGACGACGGGACCTGGAGTTCGCAGTGGGCGACCAGGTATTTCTGCGAGTTTCACCGATGAAGGGTGTATTCAGGTTTGGGCAGAAGGGCAAATTAAGCCCGAAATTTGTTGGTCCTTATGAGATTACGGAGCGGGTGGGCCCGGTTGCTTACAGGTTGAATTTACCTGCTCAGCTGGGTAAAGTGCATGATGTTTTTCATGTTTCACAGCTAAAGAAATACATGCACCACCCCTCCCATGTGTTAGAACCTGAGAGGTTGACTTTAGAACCAAATATGAGATCCATGGAAACTCCTCAGAGAATCTTGGACAGCAAGACTAGGGACACTCGCCACAAGTCAGTGCGACTGGTGAAGGTTCTCTGGTCTAACCAGGATGTCGAAGAGGCCACGTGGGAATTAGAGGATAAGATGAGGGCGAAGTACCCTTCTTTATTTACTGACTAGATCGTCTGTATAGGGTACGGGGCGTACCCCTTTTTAAGGGGGGGTAGAGCTTCCTCGCTTTTGAGTTAGGAAACGATCATGTTTGTCGTTTGTTTGGTTGTTTAAGATGTGAATTTGTGTAAGTTGCTACACTTCGGTGTAAGTTTGAGTTATGTATGATACTTATGTATTGTATTTGAGATTGACCTTTGAGTCTTGAGATGTATGAATGTGAATATAAGATGTGGTATTAAGATTAAGAGAACTGTGTACCGTGAATGGTTAAACACATGTGTGAACTTTGAGGACAAAGTTCTTTTAAGGGGGGTAGATTGAAATACCCCAAACTTAGATATGGTGTTTAAATGATAAACTAAGATATAAGGAGGCTAAATAATGCCTTAGAAACATTAAGAAACATTTCTAATCAAAGAAAATATAAGGAAACACCAAAAGAGCAGTTTTAACAAAAACGTGCTCTAAGCTTGGAGAGACTTGGGAGAGTACCCAAATATTGTTCTAAGACCTTAGTAATATCCTAATGGTCATTTTAAATCAATTGCCAAAGAAAACCAAGCTTGAAAACAAGTTAAAACACAAAATGTGCTTTAAGGAGTCTTAAAGCACGTTTTTGAAAAATTGTCTTGTAAATGAGCTTTGAATGGCTAAATGTCCATCATTACTCTTTAATTAACATGTGTACTATATAGTATCACATTTGGAAGTCTATATCAATGGGAAATCAAAAATTTCACAACAATGTGCCTTGTTTTGGGTGAATAGTGAATTAATTAAGCTAGTTTATAACATAAGTCTATATAAGTGAGACATTTGGACAACAAAGACTTAATTACCCTCATTAATAAAAGGGGGCCGGTTTCTTAGGAGGTGAGTCACCACCTTCATGAGTCATTAAGTAAATAAGAAAGCAAATGAGAGTTATAAAGTAAAATCACTATTCACCTTTTACATAAATATCACACTTTATTAGTTCTCTCTCCTCACTTCTTCATTCTCCTTTGTTTTCCCACGGTTTGAGCTGCTCTCTCCCTTCTCCATTCACGTAGAACTCAACCTCCATGAAAGCTCCATCCTTCCTTGGTCACATCTTACTCATTTTAGCTCCAAATCCAAAACAAAATACATACTCTTCTTAGTTAGCTCAAGCTCCTTCTTTCTATCTTTTCAAAACTTCAAGAGCTTCATTTTGGTGCCAAGTCAAACCACCATTAGAGGAGGAAATTCAAGTTTGGAGACTCCATTGGCATCTCCATTCTCTTAAGGTAAAGAAAGTGTAAGAAAATCTAGGTTTCCACCATTTTCTTCACATGTCCAAAAATTAGTGCTCATGGGACTCCATGTTTATGCCTTGTTCTAGCTTGTTTCTACTCTTCAAAGGAGAGAGGAGGTCCTTCTTGCTTCATATCCAAGTTTGTCTTGAGAAACCAAGGTAAAACAATCACATTAATACCTTAAAGCATATTTTTAACCTAGGGTTTGTTCCTTAGGGTTAATGTGTTATCTAGTACTCATTGGAGTCATTGGATATTGGTTAGAACATTGGCAAGGAGATACACATTGGTGACCGAGATTGAACAAAGAAAAACCTAAGGAAGAAAGCTTTTTAAGCTTGTAAAAGAACAAGGTAAATTACTTACCTTAAGATGTCTTGTTGTTTAAGGGGATGGGATTTAGGTATATGATGAGTTTAGTGTAGAGTTTATATTGGGAAGGTGTTATAAAACCTAGAAGAAACAATGACTATACTTGTGAACTTGTGACTAAGGAGCAAATGAGATAAAGAGATAGTTTAAGAATATAAAGGTGAAGTACAAGAAGCATTTTATTTCAATGGGAGCCCTGTTGTGTGTATTCGCAGGTTGAAGGCAAATATATGTGGAAATTCAGTGGTTAAGATTATTGTCATTTAAGGGCCTAAGTGCCAAGTATTTTAAGTTTAAGCACTATATGATGATGTGGTGAAGTTTTAGTGTAGATTGTGTGTTAAGGTGTTGTGATGAGAATTTGTGTGGTATTGGTTGTTTGATGGAGAAAAACCATGTGTTAGGAGGTACTATATACTAGAGAACCCATGGCAAAATGTAAAGGAGAGCTTAAGTGTTTAAGATATTCTAAGGGAATTTAATGACTAGAGAAGTACTAGGATGTTCTATAGGTTGTCTTGATGAAAAAGGGTGAAGTTAAGGTGTTCTAATGACTTATAATGACTTAGGTATCACCATGGAGGATTTAGGAATCAAGAGAATGTATTTGAGTATTTAGGACTTAGGCAAATGTTGGTGCACAACTAGGAAGGAAATAATGTGTTGATGATGGAAGTTTAATCTTGTGAAGGAACTTTAAGTAAATGCATAAAAGAGTTTTAGATGGTGAAAGATGCTTGGGAGATGATGTTATAGTGGTGAGGAAAACATTTGGAATAGTGGTTACATTAGGTATGAACCACCACCTAGAAACCTAGAGGAAAGCATTACAAGTGTTAGCATAATTACAAAGGAAAATGTATAATGATTAAGGTGAAACTGGGTGAATGATTTAATGTGTTTGGAGGATGCTCTAAGGTGGGTTTAAGGGTCTAAATGATGTTAGAACATATTGAATGGCTTGAGGAAAGGTTTAGTGAAGATTTGGCAAAGTTTGGGCATGATTTAGTGGCGTCCGACCCAGGGGTCCGACCCAAGTTTGGGTCGGACGACCTCTGTTTAACGCCAGGGAAAGGTTCTGGAATGGTCCGACCCAGAGGTCTTGGGTCGGACATGGGTCGGACGGGTGATTTTTAAAGGGCAAATAAGTTTCTGGAATGGTCCGACCCAGAAGGTTGGGTCGGATGTGGGTCGGACATGAGAGGTTTTAGAAGACGGAAAGTTTCTGGAATGGTCCGACCCAGTTGGTTGGGTCGGACATGGGTCGGACATGTAGGGTTTTCCAAACCCGAAAGTTACTGGAATGGTCCGACCCAGAGGGTGGGTCGGACGGTGGGTCGGACGGCCCTTAACACTTAAAAAAAAAGAAATTTAAATTCTAAGAATGGTAATAGGTAATAAGGTATACCTTTGGTAGGGTGGTAATGATTGTGACCCTAAGAACTTAAGGGCTTAAGCTAAGTTAAGTATAAATATTAATGTTTAAGGTTAAACTTGTAAGTTAAGTGGCAAAGACTTGAGACATTTTTGGATGGGAATCCTTAGGGACTAAGAGGGTTAAGTAAGGTGCAAACAACTAATGACCTAAAAATGAATGAATGTTTTAGGTTTGTGAATTGGGACCCCGAAGAAGAGTAATCAAACAACCAACGACGGTGAACGGTACAATCCTTCTTGTGACCTGCTTGCTAACGAGGTGTCCCTCGGCTTGTGTGCTATCTGTTTAAATTGCTATGACTAAAACAAGATAAAGCATGCAACCGGTTATATTTATTCTCGTTGTGTTTGTGTTATCTTTACACTAACCCACGAGACTTGAGATTGTTACTAACCAAGTTTAGTACTTACTGAGTTAAGAATAAGAGTTAAGTTTGATGGTTGTTGGTTAATGCCCGTTAAGGCTTAGCTAGCACATGGTGTTTAAGATGTCTACTAACTAGAACTTGAGTGAGGAAACCCGGGACCAATCTCCGGTCATGCATGCTAAGGAAAAAGGGGGACGGTATCTGAATCAGATCCGCCCTCCGCTTAAGGACTTGTCTTTGGACTTGTAGCCTAGGGCCGGTTGCCGGCTCAGCTACGCTGGACTCCCGTCCAGAGTAGGTGGCATTAAGATGGTGTGGTGGGATCACCTAAATCCCAGGTTCGAATTAAGCTACAACCAATCTCTTCCAGGAAAGGTTTGTATACTGAGATTAAGATTAAGATTAAGGTAAGGTAAGGAACTGAGATTAAGGAAAGGAGGACTAAGGAGGGGGTTACTAACCCACTTGATAAGGGAACGCTTGAGTCGTTCATTGTTTGTGAACTATATATGTTCATCTGCGGTTATTGTTATTGCACTTCATATTATGTTTGTGTATGTAATCAATTTCCATGCTATCGACAATTAGTCGTCGTAGCCCCGTTAGCTTGGGGGCCATGAGAGGGTGTACCAGCATTCGTGCTGACCCCCTCGGGGGCTATTTTTACACTTGCAGGTAAGAGACCCATGAGGACGCACTACGAGAGTAGGAGCGGTTAAACTTAGGGTGGGATGTTTATTTTGAGTTCGGGTTGCGCCTGTGCACCCGATTGTTTATATTAAACTGATGTAAGTTTGAGATTATGTTTGAGATACTAGTACTCGGTTGGTTGTGGTATTGTGAATGTTGATGTTTTGAGTTGGATAAGTATTGTAAACGTTAAAGCCGGTATATTCTAACGATCAGACCGTGGCAAGGTCCAGGTGTTATTTATTTTCGCTGCGACGTATTCGATTAAGTGTTCAGTTTGCGATAACCACGATAGGCTTTGGATGGGGTGTTACACTGTCCAGCACACTATTCTACCGGAAGCATTCAGATTGTTTGCGATCTGCTTTAGAAGCCAGTTAGTCTGGACGAAGATTCGATGTGATTGGAAATATGGCCTTGATTTTCTAGAAGCTATGACAAGAGTAAACAAAACTTTTTCAATGTTAGTAAATCTTGTCTCGGTGGAGGTTAAAATTTTCCAGGTGTAATATACTGGAATCTCCCTTCGTGCCTCCTTCAACACCTAGACAGTCGCCACATCCCACTCTGATACTGATAGATTTATGAATAAGTCCTGGCCTGGGGCAGGAACGTCTAGCTTTGGAAGTTCTTGGAGCATTTCCTTTATTCGCTCAAATGCCTCCGCATAATCTGAATTCCACTAGAATTGCTTATTCTTCCGGAGTACGTTGAAAAAGGGGATGGACTTTTCCTAGAGCTTAGAACAGAATCTACTCAGGGCAGTGAGTCTTCCACTCAAAGCTTGCACATCTTTGATACTCTTTGGTTGGGGAAGGTTCAAGACTGCTAGAGTTTTTTCCGGGTCAACTTCAATTCCTCTTTGTCCCACTATGAAATCTAGAAATTTCCCATGGGTTACGCCAAAGACACATTTCTTAGGATTCAACTTGATTTTGTACTTATCCAAAGTATTGAAAGTTTCTTCCAAATCATTCATATGTTGTGCTATTGTGTCGCTTCTCACCCCTATGTCATCTACATAGGCTTCGACGTTCTCGGACAACTGCCCCCAGAATACTTCATCAATCATTTGTTGAAAAGTTGTTCCCGCATTGTTCAACCCGAATGGCATGACCTTGTTACAGAATGTACCGGACGAGGTGATGAAATATGTTTTTTCTTGATCATTTTCGTTCATCATTATTTGATTGTATCCAGGGAATGCATCTAAGAAACTCATTACATTGCTTTAAGCTGTTGCCGTCACTAATTTGTTTATGGATGGAAGCGGATAAAAATATTTTGGACAAGCCTTATTTAAATCTGTGAAATCAACACACATCCTTCATTTCCATTTGTTTTTTTACCATTACAGCGTTTGACAACCATTTTGGATAAAAAAAAACTTTCTTGACCCAACCTGAAGAAGCTTATCCACTTCTGCCTGAGCCGTCTCGTCCCTTTCTGTTCCCACTATTCTCTTTCTCTGTCTGATGGCCGGGATTTTGAATCAACGTTTAAATTGTGCCAGATAATGCTGGCGTCCACCCTGGGCATGTCTCTCGGGCTCCAAGCAAACGTTTTTCTTCTTTTTTCCCAAAAATCTCATTAAACGAGTCTGTTCACTACAATCAAAGGCATTTCCAATTTTGAAAAGTTTAGAGGAATCAAATTTTAAAGGTACCGCTTTTGGGAGATCCAGTGGGTTTAAGGCTCTTTCTGATTCTCCTAACCGCGCCCGAGCCTTTACTTCTCCTTCCTCGTATTCTCGAGAAGTTTCGGTCTCCTTTACCACATCATCTTCTAGGAATCCCCAGTAATCCTGACTTCGCACACCCGTGTGGATTTCTGGCTTCCGGGAATTGGCACTAATCTTCCTGACCTGGTCATATATTTCAACTTGAGGTAATATGTGCTACAAACAGCTCTAAAGGCATTGATGCATGGTCTCCCCAAGTATACATTGTATCCTGGCAGGTCTCTTAAGATATACAGAGTTATCTTTTCCGTTCTCTTGTGGTCCTTCTAACCTAAAGTCATGGTAACATCAATGCTACCGGAAGCCTGCGCCGTGATTCCTCCTATAAAGCCCCCGAAAGTTGCAGTAAGCGGTTTAACTTTTTCTTCCGGTATTTCCAGCTTCCGGAATGCTTCCAGTGAGATTTTATTCGCTCCAGCTCCACTATCGACCAAAATATTGCCCAGCATCATGTCGTTGATTTGGGCCTGAATGACAAGGGGATCATTGTGTGGAAAATAGACTCACACCCCATCATCTTCAGTAAAATATATTGGCGGTAGGGGCTCTTTTCTTGGGAGCATTATTTCTGGCAACTTTTTGTGAACCTCGTGCACATACCTTTTCTTTTCATTTGCAGAGTATGGCCCTTTCTCTGAAAATAATCCGGTTATAACACCAAACTGAAAGACTTATTGTGGTTTACCTCAGGATGGGTTTCCTCATTCTGACCAGTCATGTTTCCCCCATATCGTTCAATTCTAGACCGGTTCTGATATTCGTAGTTGTTTCTTTGTTGCTCGGTAGCTTATTGCTTTTGTCTCAAATGTTGCCTTTTCTGCTCATCAATCTTATTTAATTCCCTTGACAATGTGGCACAATTAGTTGCTCGGTGGTTATAGTGGCCATGGAACTCGTAGTATGCCGTCGGATTTTCTCCTTGAGGAGGGTTCTTTGAGGGCGACAAGTATCCTTCCCTAACTGTGACCGCATACCGGCCGGGCGCAATCGTGATAGCTCTTGCCCCATATGTATGTTTGTTACTGGTGAAGTTAGAGAAATCTTTGGCGTAAGGCTTATACCTCGCCCCCTAAGCCTTGGAATAATGTTTGTAACACCCCGGATTTTCTAGCCTTTTATTTAATCAATTATTCAAAAAAAATTTAATTTAATAGAGCAACGGAATTAAAACCTAATCCGGAGTATTACTGCCACACTCGCAAAGAAACGAGTGCTAAGGCCTAGACAGTTAACTAAATAACTTAATCATTCTTTTTGGTAAGAAAGTCCAACGTTCATAATAACAATTACTTACAACTATAGAAGTCTCAAAGTTTAAAACAAAATTCAATTATAAATAACTAGCCTATGCCGAGTCATCTTTCCAAACCCCATACACATCATCAACACCTGTGGCAGAAATCCAAACAAACATACAAAGAGCCACCATAAAGTTAGAGAAACTGAGTAAGCTACCACTTCACTTTGTAAAAAAACATTTTCTCTTGATAAATCGTTTTTAACAATAATAACACACAACAAACAAATTATCATTCCATAACACTCCTGAATATTTCATGTATGATTCTTAAAAAACTCAAGAACATAATATGCAGGTTAGCGCAGCTGTAACCTGGATCCCAACACGTAACCGGGAATCCAAAATCATCAATATATTAGCCAAGTTAATTTAATTATCTTTATGGTCCCAACACGCAACCAGGACAAAACAACATTTCTCACTTTTGGGTACAACACGCAGCTGTAACCCAGACCCCAACATGCAGTCTGGAATCCAACTCGTCACTAAATCCTTAAGTGTGCACACCCCCCAATATTACAAAAGACTAAGGAGTAGAAATAAGGCTAACTGTGTCCTAATGCGGCCCACAATATCTCAAACTCATGCGTCCTAATGCGGCCCGTATTTAACATCTCATTCATGTGTCCTAGTACGCCCAACATGTACCATGGTTTTCTCCCTTTTAAAACATTTGAAAAATATTATAATTCATCACTTAATCCATCATAATCCACATAGCCACAAATAAATTGTGCAATAAATCATGGTGATTAAATAATTTCATTTTCACACAACATCTCACAACAATTTCCACAATAATTCGAACTAATCACTTTTATAATCAAATAACCATATAACCATTGATCCAACCATAATATGCTCAATACGTTAATTCAATAATCATTCAGTTTCAAACCACGATCACACACACAAATTTCACATCCACTATAAAATGTTATTTTTACGAAGGTATTAAAATCTAGTGAACGCAGTAACTAGCCTGGTATTTGGCTACGATTCACTTCAACCAAGCACTCAATCAACTTTACTGCTCCTCGTTTGCAAATTCAAAGCCTAAAGATATCAATAATGGGTATTTTTCAGATACCTGAAGACCCTTTCTTTTTTTGTTTGTCTGTGAATGGAGTGCTAGACTGGGAGGTGCCTTTCTGTAATGTGTGTGTGAGAAGAGGTGGATTGTTGTGTGTATTATTTTTCCGAGTTTCAGAATAGTGAGAAGGAGTCATGAGAGATGAGGGAGAGTGATGGGCAGGTTGAGTAGTATAGCAGATGAGGATATATATATAAAGAAAGCTGGAAGGAAAAAGAGATTGGAATACATACTGATCAATCAATAAAGAAACTTAAACTCTTTGATTAAGTGAAAAACTAAAAGTTAGGAAATATAAAAAGTTAAAATTGATTCTCTAATTAAATTGGGAAATATCAAAGGACAAATCCAATAAGTTAAAATGGCTTATTAAATGTAGTAAAATCAATAATAGCATTAATATCGTATTATTATTATAACTATGTTATAAACAATAGTAACACCCTAGAAATACAAAAAGTTAGAATTGATTAATTAAATAAAATAAGAAAACGCCAAAGGATGCAACCGACTTATTAAAACTAACTTAGTTAGTGTATGTAATAAAATCAACACTATCATTATTATAATAAGTTTATAAACAAATAAATATACTAAAATAATATGAAATACACATGAATCATATTATTACATCAAAAATCATAACCGACGTATTTTGAATCGGGTTATTTATTAAAACGAATCATTTTTATTAAATACTATATAATATGCTCGTAAATTATAGTATAATCCTAGTAAACTACTTATTATACTTGCGAACTAATATACTAAACTATATGATAGATATATTTTGAATCAACAGTACTATTTTAATCATATCATTATTATTATAACTCCATTTTTTTAATGACTAAATATACCACGTTAACTAGAGAAATACGAGGATCATTAATAAAGTTACAATGGGCCTTTTTAAAACACGTTATTTATTAAAATGAATTCTCTTTAGTAAATAGTAAACGTGTAACCTTCATAATATATATATATATATATATATATACATATATATATATATATATATATATATATATACTATATTAGTACTCGTAAAACACTAGTATACTTGCAAACAATAATATATACTCATAACCTATTTAGTATACTTGCAAACTATAATATATACTTGTAAACTATATAATATACACTTAAACTATATAATATATGTTTTAAAATGTAGGGGTATTTCAATGTTTCTCCATAAGTGGCACCACGAGTGTAACACCCTGGATTCTACCTCATTTTAAAGTACACGAAAATACGAATCTAACACCGCAAACGGGAAGGAAAACAGACTTTAAACGAGTCTTAAAACTGAGAAATAAGGTCTGTCCAAACTTGTGTCCGGATGTTGAAGTTCGGACACGAGTCGAGAGTTAAATCAATTAAGAAAAGCCAGATGCTCGAACTTGTGTCTGGACGTTGAAGTTTGGACACAAGTCAAGATTTAAAACATAAGAAGTCCGAACATGTGTCCGAACATCAATGTTCGGACACAACTTCTGATAAAACCCAAATACGTGGTCCGAACATTGGTCAGGACATATAAGTTCGGACTAATGCCGAGACTTGCAAGCCAGACCCATCCTTGCATGTTGTCCGAACATGCAAGTTCAGACAGATGTTCGGACACCACTAGTGCTACGAAAGTAGAAGAACTTTTGGGTCCTGTCCGAACATGGATGTCCGGACGGACATTCGGACAGGTCCAATTCTGCAAAAGTACATTGAAAACAACTTGGTGAATTGCACTTTGATATTACAATTTTAATTGTAACTACTGATGAACAATCTATAAGCAAATATAACAAAAGTTTAACATCAAAACCACAGCGGAAATGTAATTCAAATCCAGAGCGTTACCGCCACACTCAACCCTATTGAGTGCTCAGGCTCATTATTTAACAAATCACCAAAAGTAAATATTCAAAATATTACAACTAATCATTGTATCTCAACCATAAGTCAACATTCCTAGCAACTATGTGGTAGCGTAATCCCAATCTCAAACCTCAACAATCCATACCTGCGATCAGAAAACAATATACAACAAGAAAGGTTCGCGTAAATCAGTGAAACTGGGTAAATTCTGCCTCACTATGTAAAATACATTTTGAAATTCCCTTTTTAACATCTAACCAATCGAACAGGAGAACTCATAAGCCAACAATCTAAAATCATTTTCCCAGCAATGACGATCAAAAGTAAAATCAACAAGGGAGCTTTCATCAGGAAACAACCACAACTTAAACACGGACGGTCACCTATGGGACCGTCATAATACCACCTCACCCTAAGTCCTTAAGTGCGCACACCCTCGAGAAGGTACTTCTGACCTAAATGAGTATATCATAGAGCTTGACTGTGTATCACTGTTTGCATCGCAATAATATATATACAAGGTACAAAGTACCAATAATTTATATGGAGCGCCTATGGGCCCCAACAATATACACGGTGCACCCAGGGCACCAACAAAGCAATATTTCTAGTGGAAAGCTCCCAAAACCATAATAAAAATCTCAGTTTCCAAACCTCAACCATCAATTCACAGCACGCGGGAGTAATTCCCAATTCCAAATCCCTAATTAGGGTTTCAAATCATCTTCCAATAATTGTAAACCACCCAATAAATCAACCATGAGCATAGAAATTTACCTGATTACTCACACCACTACGAGGATGGCTCAGCAGATTCACAACAGCACACGTCAACGAATTCGGGGTCTAGAATTGTATGAATCAGAAAACCACCAACCACCACTAAAATTAATAAAACCTTACTCAGGTAGTCGACCTTACCCTTCTAAGTCTAACTCGGCACCAAGGAAGAAACTTGAAGAAAACAGAGAAAGAACGAGAGATTTTGTATTTGGGAAAGATGAGCGTACTGCGTTGCGACATGATGATGGAGATAGGAGTGGAGGTAGTGGTTTAAATAGAATATTATTTGTAAATATAAAAGAATGATAATAGATAAATAATAACGTAAATGGTTTTACAAGGGGAAATAATTTGCTATTAAGTAATCAGTTAGGAGGGAATAAGGAACAAATTAAATAGTTACTCTGAAATAGGGTAATAAGTAAAAATAATTGATCAGTTAGAAAGAGATAAGAATGAACACGGTTTAGGAAGGGATAATTACTTTAGAAAGAGATAAATTAAAATTGAGTAATTAATTTAAACGAAACAAGGGGAACGTTGTAACGTCAGTAGAAGATGGGAATATTAGTATTAAATAATTTAGGAGAAGGAGAAGGAAGATATATAAAAAAATATGATTAATTTAGAAAAGAGAAAAGAGAATGTGGAATAATTATTTTAACTTCCCTGAGCCCAATAATAGTTACTAACATCGGATTAACCCAATAACTCAAAAATCGACCCGTTAAAATTAAACTTAATTGTATTAATTAGGTAATATGTATTTCCTAACTCAAAAATACACGGGTATTTCAACCGGGCTGGCCCCCTCCTCCTGGCTTCTTTTTGTTTGTGTTTTTGAAACTGGCCGCTAGCTCCTTAATGGATTTATAGTTGTATTGTGTTTGTACGTAAGTAGATATTAGGAGACTGAAAGCGTAAGGAAAGCATCTGTGTATATTGATTGAAGACAATTGAATACAAACCTAATAGCCGATAGAGTATATATACTGTTACTAGAGATAAATGTGTGATAAAGATAAAATTAGTTGATAAATGCTGCTGCTGAACTAATTAAAGAGTTCATATGGGCTAATCAACTAGCTAATGCTATTACTGGGCTTAAGGTTGGACTTGGCCCAATATCCCAACACCCCCCTCAAGCCGTAGGTAAGCAAGATTGCCAAGGCTTGACGTAGTATTGTCGCTCATTCCCATGCGTTGGATATGCTCTTTGTATCGTGCTCCCGGTAGCACTTTGGTCATCATGTCAGCAAGCTGACTTGTGGTATGAGTGTAGGTGAGATCTATCATGCCTTGTTGTATTTTCTCTCGAACAAAGTGACAGTCCAGCTCGATGTGTTTGGTTCTTTCATGAAACACCGGGTTTTTAGCAATGTAAATGGCTGATTGATTGTCACACTTGACCGGAACTGGTGTGATGTTGCGAACTTGGAGCTCATGTAAAAGGCGGGTTAACCAGGTCAGCTCTGCTGTAACACGTCGTAGTGATCGATATTCTGCTTCTGCACTAGACAAAGAAACTGAGCCTTGCTTCTTCGTTTTCCATGAGATTGGACTGTTCCTGAGAAATATGTAATAGCCAGATACTGATTTTCTAGTATTGGGACAAGCTGCCCAATCTGAATCACAATATGCGGTGAGATCCAACTTGTTATCCTTCCCTTTTGTCAACACGATCCCATAAGTAGTAGTACCCTTGATATAGCAAAGTGTATGCCGAGCTGCTTCCATGTGAACATCTGTAGGCCTCTGCATAAACTGACTTAGAGTTTGTACTGTGAAACTGATATCGGGCCTTGTGTTGGATAAGTAATTGAGTTTGCCCACGAGCCTCCTATATGTAGTAGGGTCACGTAACAGATTACCATCATCAGATAATAACTGTTTTCCTACCAACATAGGTCCTTGTCTAGTCTTTTCCTCTTGACAATCAAATTCTGCAACCAAGTCCTTACAAAATTTCCGTTGAGATAGGATATATCCATCCGATGTTGGGATGAACTCTATCCCAAGGAAATAGTGTAAAGTACCTAAGTCTTTGATTTTGAAGTTCAAATCCAGTGCACGTTTGATGTTGTTCACCTCTTCTTGCTTTTCTCCTATCACCAATATATCGTCCACATAAATGGCAATGAAAATTCTTCCTTATTTGCTATCCTTGAAGAATAGTGAATAATCATTTTGGATTGCACGAAATTCAGGGTCCTCAGAAAATTTGCTAACTTAGCGAACCATTGTCTCGAAGCTTGTTTAAGCCCATACAAAGATTTCTTTAGCAGACAAGCTTTGTTCGTGCCATCTATCTCGAGACCATCAGGGATTCTCATATAGACTTCTTCTTCTAGATCTCCATGAAGAAAAGCATTGTTGACATCTAACTGGTTAATGACCCATCCCTTGTTAAGAGCCACTACAATAAGAGCCCGAATTGTAGTCAACTTCACCACCGGTGAGAATGTCTCATTATAATCCAACCCGTGTCTTTGTGTAAATCCTTTAGCTACTAATCTCGCCTTGTATCTTTCCAAAGTCCCATAAGATTTGACTTTAACTTTATAGACCCACTTGCATCCAATGACCTTTTTCCCTCGTGGCAAGGTTACAATATCCCAAGTATTATTCTCTCTAAGAGCACGTAATTCATCTTGCATGGCTCTTCTCCAATGTTCGTGCTTGGCTGCCTCGTTATAAGAAAAGGGTTCTCTCATGTGAGCATCCTCTGACGTGTCGTGGCTACTAGTAAGAAAAGATGTGCAAGCGATTGGCCGTATATCTGTGAGACTTTCACAACCTGTGATGAGATTGGTACAAGTCTCCTTGTCGGTATAGACTCTTGCATCTAGGAGGTCCTGAAAAGACATAGTACAAATATAATCATCCAGATACCCTGGTCTGTGACTCGTTCTACTGGATCGCCGTAACCCAGACTCTTGAACACTAGTACTTGTTTCTTCAACGGGTGTCTGCTGATCAAGGCTGAGAGTTACTTCTTCTTCTGCCATAATAATATTATTTTGAGTAACCTGCGCATGGTCCGTTTGCAAGTCAAAGTTAGGCTCTGCGAACGGGAAGATATTAATGTGGAATTTCACATCTCTACAAACTTCTATCTCCCGTGTCACTATACTTAAAACCTTGTGCCCTTTCTTTCTTGGATCCTCACCAAGATACACACAGGCTTCTCCTCTTGGAGCAAACTTTCCTTCTTTGTTCTTAACAATTGTTTTGTAACTCAAACAACCAAACGGTTTTATCTGATCATAAGCGACCTTATGATCATATAACGTTTCAAACGGTGTCCCTCCTTTCAAAGCTTTAGTAGGAAGTCTGTTGATCAAATAGACTGCATGTAAAATGCACTCTCCCCAATAAATAAGCGGCACATTTGATTGAAAGAATATAGCCCTTGCTGTTTCCAATAAGTACTTATGCTTTCTTTCAACGACTGCATTCTGTTGGGGTGTGTGTGCGCAAGTTGTTTGATGCACAATCCCCTCTTTAGCAAAGAAAAATTTTCCTTCTTTTGAACTTCCAAGTTCCTTGGCATTATCTGTTCGTACAACTTTGACCTTGGTTTCAAACTGTCGTTCCATTAATTTGATAAAGTTGACTATTGCTTCCCAAGCTTCACTTTTCTGTTTTATGAGTTGCACCCATGTTACTCTGGTAAAATCGTCTACGAAGCAAACGAAATGTTTGTATCCGTTATAGGTGTCGGTTTTAAAGGGACCCCATACATCTATGTGTAACATTTCGAGTGCCCTCTTGGTTTTAATTGACGAATTATCGAACGGTAATCGCTGAGCTCTACTCTTATAGCAAATATCACAAGCGAAATCCGACACAAAATCTGTCTCTTTTATTAAACCCATTACAACCAATTTTCTAAGGGGTACATGACCGAGTTTCACATGCAATTCTCTAACTTTTGGGCTGATAACTCGTGACAGGCCCGCAACACCTTCTGCCTCGTTTTGGGCTTCACTGCACGTGTCTGCTAAATGTCGGTCCAATTGATCTGGATCCAAAACATACAGCCCTTTGCAACCAAGCCCCACTCTACTCTTTCGTCCCAAACGGTCCTGAAAATAACAGTAGCCAACATCAAATACCATGGCAGAACTCAGCTGCTCAGTTAATCTTCTGACTGAAACCAGATTAAACATAAAATCCGGCACAAAAAGCACTCCCTTCAACCAAAAATTTCTTCCCAGTTTGATATCTCCTATTAATTTTACAGTTTGAGGTCTTCCGTCTGGAAGGATTACCGTCTTCTCCCCCCGCAGATTCCTCCAATTCGCGAACAAGGAACTAGCTCCAGACATATGGTCTGTCGCACCCGAGTCTACAATCCATCTCCCTTCAAAATCGTTGTAAATACTCTTGCTTGTAAGACAGTATTTGTAAGTGCAGAGATTAGGATTACCTGAGAAGTTGCTGTAACTAATCTCCTCTGCCTTACTTCCAGATCCTCGAATCAACTCGGAAATTTGTTGTAGTTGCTTCTGTGTGAACCCGTCGCCTTTACTGTCTTCTCCTTCTCCATTCTTTTCTTCGATTCTTGCTGAATTTGCGAAGCCCCTCTTCTTGCGGGCTAAAACATTATCTCTACCATGTAAACTGTAACACTCCGCTTCGATATGCCCAGTTTTGTTGCAATACGTACACTTTTGCCTCTGGAAACAGTTTTCAAAAACATGACCGGTCTTTTTGCAGAGAGTACAGGTAGGCTTCTTCCTTTCAAAAGAACTTCTATTGTTAGGGTTTCTAACCTTGTCTGCGTTGGTGGTTCTGTAGCTATGGAACGACATGCCTTCCTCCCTCTGATTATTTCGCCCGCGCTGCTCCTCTTCTTGGATGACCAAGGAGTAGGCCTTTTCAAGACTGGGAGGTTTTTCCATGGCAAAGATTTGACCACGAATGGTCAAATAATCGCGACTAAGCCCCATTAGAAAATGGACAAGCTTGTCTTCCTCGTCACTCTGCTTGATGGACTTATTGATCCCGCAAGTGCATCCTCCACAGGTACATCTATTCGGCGGTTTTGTTTGCTCCAATTCTTCCCATATCTGCTTTAATCGATTGAAATAGTCTGCAACAGACTCATCTTCTTGTTTAATCTCCCCCAAATTCTGCTTCAGACGGTGTATCACAGTCAAATTGCTGTGTTGATAGCGCTCACAAACTTGGTCCCAGATTTCT
Organism: Limonium bicolor; assembly: GCA_023374045.1. Taxonomy (NCBI): domain Eukaryota; kingdom Viridiplantae; phylum Streptophyta; class Magnoliopsida; order Caryophyllales; family Plumbaginaceae; genus Limonium; species Limonium bicolor. The sequence goes on from CM041778.1 coordinate 370,406,752, forward strand.
TTTGGGTCGTCTGAGTAACGCACGCCTCCAATAACGCTCTTGCCCAGTGAATTTTTTATCCAAGACGCCACAAGAGAACAAGATCGCTCCCAGGCTGCTAAGCGTAAGGTTTCACTCTCCTCTGGTTTCTTGATCTTCCCAGTTACAAACCCATACTTATTTTTGGATTTGAGCGCAGTGACCATGTCACACTTCCACTCAAGAAAACCGATTCCATCGAATTTGATAGCAAGATTCAAACTTGGACTTTCAGCCGCGTGGACATACAAGGGGTCGTTGATGTCGATAATACTGCTGTTCGAAGATGCGGAAAGAGCCTCCTTTCCCTTTGCACCATCCGCCATGACTACTGATTAGGATTAGAGAGTGATTATGGAAAAATCTGTGTAACCTAATAGCTCTAGTACCATAATGGATTTATAGTTGTATTGTGTTTGTACGTAAGTAGATATTAGGAGACCGAAAGCGTAAGGAAAGCATCTGTGTATATTGATTGAAGACAATTGAATACAAACCTAATAGCCGATAGAGTATATATACTGTTACTAGAGATAAATGTGTGATAAAGATAAAATTAGTTGATAAATGCTGCTGCTGAACTAATTAAAGAGTTCATATGGGCTAATCAACTAGCTAATGCTATTATTGGGCTTAAGGTTGGACTTGGCCCAATATCCCAACACTCCTTTGCTTTATTCTCAGCAATCTCTAACTTTAGGAACTCGTGCAACATCTCTGCGAGTTCTCCGTGAGTTTTCAGTGCTTTGGTGGTCATTTTTCCAGCTAACCTTGGATGAGCTAGCCCATTTCCGAAGGCCTTCACCAATATCTTTTCATCCACATCGCCCACTTCCGCAACTTGTTTATGGAACCGATCGTTGTATTCTTTCACTAACTCTCCCTTTTTCTGCTTGATATTCATTAGCTCAATGGTATTTTCTTGGATTTTTTTACTTGTAGCAAATAAAGCTGAAATTCTTTAGTGAGTTGCTTGAAACTCGAAATGGACTGCGGTTTTCGAGAAGAGATCCAATTCAAGGCTCTCTTTGTAAGAGTTCATGGAAAAAGGTTACAGAGGGCTTGGGAACTGATCCCCTGAGTGTTTGTCGCAAATATAAACTTCTTAATGTGTTGCACTAGATCTCCAGTTCCATCGTACTTTCCTATCGTTGGCGCCACAAAAAATGGCGGAAGTTTGGCCTTTCTGATGCTTTCAATGAAGGGATACAGAGTCATATCTTATGGTATCTTCATCTTCTGCAATGATTACTGGTGATTTCTCCTTTCTACTTCCTTCTCCGCTTTTCGATGCATCTTTTTTCTTCAAATTGTCAATTACGCTAGCCATTTCCTCCATCTTTCTCTGATAATCCTGATCTCTCTCCATAAGCTCCTGTTGAAACCTTTCATTGCTTTCTACTATCTTTTCGTTATCATCCTGAGTGAAGCTCTTCATCAGATCACGAAGATATTATTTTGAGATGGAGTCTCCCTCAGCTTCAGCTACCTTCACTTTGCCTTTCTGGTTCCTGGTGCCATTTTCAGATTGAGAAGGTGAGTTTGTGGTTTAGATCATGGTTGTCTTTCGACTGTTCTTTTCCACAGACGGCGTCAAATGAAATGGAGGGAAATGAGCTCCGCCCCACTATCTCGTTCCTCACTTATATTCTAGAGACAAAGAGACAAGGATGCACTGAATAGCAAGAGTGTATTGATGTAAGCGTAAGTGTTCTTACAAGATCGTACCTTCTATTTATAGGCCCGTCTATGCTTTTTTTAGATTATTCTACAGCACGCTAGAACCTTCTTTACATACAAACTTTCTTTATATTTTTCTTAACTTATACATTTTAAAACTAACAGTTACCTTCTTTAATTTTGATCGCCCGATCGTTTTAGTCACGACCGGTTTGTGTGCATAATACTACCGGTAAAAATGTCTTCTTGTTGTGCTCGGAAGCCACTTGGTTGTTCCGACCGGTAGCGTCCCACTTCAGTATTTATATCCACAGTGATTGATGTATTTAATTATGCTAAGTACATGGTTAAGACAAGATTACAAGTTAGGGGTGTTACAGGGACCGATAGTGGTTTCACATGCCTACCATTCAGAGATAACAACGGATGGGGTGGACGTCCTCAAAGGTTCTTTACACGTGTCATGTCGGTAATCATTTCATACGTGTCGATATGGCAGATGATTCACCTATACCTCCCATTTATTTGACATGGGAGAGAGTTAAAGATCACTCAATTGATGGTTGGCATGAGCCATATCTTCAGCAGATTGCACTCTGGAAGGAGAAGTATCCACCACATCCACGTAGTGCTATGGTGTAAGTTTTTTTTTAATTAGTTTATTAGGAAAAGGATACACACGAGCCTCCTATTGTGAATTTTACATTCTTGCACATTAGTCATCTATTGTAAGTGCATATTCCAATTTTGTAGTTAGTGACAACCTATGTATTCTGTTATAATTTTCAACCAGACGATCCTTTAATCCATATGGCAGAAGATTATAAATGGATTAGTTTTTTTATTTATTTTCACTAGAGATTAGGAATAGATGAGATTTCTATAAGTCTTAATTTTACTACTGGTATTCATCACAACTTTAACTACTTTAGCGGTTTGGCCAGTTACTCGATATTCTCGATTATTCAATTCTTAATGTTAGCAATGTACAGCCGTCAACTAGCAATATTTTATTCTCGCGACCTTTTACTCAGCTACAAAATTTATTTTGTACACTGCAGAGGTTCCCTTTTCCCGTTAGTAAGAAGATAGTAGATTCATATAATCATGTCGTTCTTAACTAAAATAATAGGTAAACAAAGTAACAGTCTTAAAGCATTTAACACAACAAGAGTAAAATAAAAGATAACTACAGTGAAAGCAACAACTAAAAACAACAGTCAGCCTTAGAAGATAAACATCTAACACTATCTACCACCCCTTTGGAATGGTGGCATAGATACCCCCCCTGACCTTCCACATCCTCTATGACCTCTCCCTGTACCACCTCCCCTCTGAGTCTGCTGGGTGATTCTGAAGTACTGGACCTGTCCCAACATCTGATCGAATGAATGCTGAATCTGGGACAAGTCGTCATGAGACATCTACGCTAGCCATCCATCAAGGTGAGGGGGCTGAAAAAATACCTCGAATTTGTATTGAAAGACAATAAACTACAAGTACAAGAACCGTATGCCCTTAGTGGAAGGCTTGGGTGAAGAGGAAGAAGGAAGAAGGAAGCTACACAGAGCCGAGAAGGGGAGAGAAAATGCAAAGCCAGAAAAACAAGGAAAAAACCCGATGACCTAAACCTAGACACTCTACCGAAACATATACAGACTTGAGAACAAAGACTAAAAACACCCTCTAAACAAAACGGGGCGTTTAATACTAAAATGTTTAACTCTTAACAGCCCCCCTCAAAACAAGCAACCTCAAGGCTTGTTTTGCCAGAGAAGAGTTAAACACAACTAAAACACAAACTGATAAAAACAGACAACAAGAAAACAGGAGACTAGTGGAGACCACTGCTTAGCTACTCACATTTCCAACACCAAGCTGGCTGAGCACAGAGGGATAGGAATTCCCAGGCAAGACCTTTGTCATTACATCAGCTAACTGTTTTTCAGAAGATACAAAGTCCACACGTACCAGTCCTTCCATAATCTTTTGCCTCACGAAGTGGCAATCCACTTCTATATGTTTTGTCCTCTCATGGAAAACTGGATTCTTCGCAATGTGCACAGCAGCTTGACTGTCTGATTTGAGGGGAACCGGCTTAATTTCCTTCACTCCAAGCTCGTGCAACAGTCTTGTGAGCCAGCTTACTTCCGCCACTGCCTACCGCAAGGCTCTGTACTCTGCCTCTGTAAAAGAAAGAGCCACATTAGTCTATTTTTTAGATTTCCAGGACAGAGCACTCTTACCTAGCTCAACATAAAAACCACTAATGGATCTTCTGGAATTTGGACATCCAGCCCAATCCACATCACAATAAGCAACAAGCTCAAAATTTTCAGAAGAGTTAAGCATTAACCCATAATCCATGGTTCCCTTAATATATCTAAGTGTATGCAATGCAGCTCTCATATGTACATTTGTGGGTTTTTACAAAAACTGACTCAACAATTGAACAGAGAAGGACAGATCAGGTCTAGTATGCGTCAGGAAATTCATCTTTCCCACTAGTCTCCTATACACAAAAGGGTCTTCTAAGGGTTTCCCATCCTCTAACAACAACAACTTCATGTTCATTTCGAGAGGGCCAGCTGTCTTTCTGGATTTTTCACAACCAAACTCAGTAACAAGCTGTTCACTATACCCCTTTTGCATTAATATCATTCCAGATTCTGTCCTAATGAATTCTATACCCAGAAATCTCCTTAAACCTCCTATGTCTTAATTCTGAACTCCAAGTGCAAGCTGTCCTTTACTTTCTTGATCATACCAGCATCATTCTCAGTAAGCAACATGTCATCTACATATACAGCTAGTATGGTTATCCTCTCTTGGTCTTTTCTAGTGAATAAAGAATAATCATTCATGGACTGAACAAAACCTAAAGACTTAAGGAAACTACTCAGCCTCTCATGCCATTGCCTTGAGGCTTGTTTTAGTCCATAAAGAGACTTTCGTAGCTAACAAACTTTTCCCTTACCTTCAGTTTTGTATCCTAGGGGGAGCTCCATAAAAACTTCCTCATACAAATCCCCATGCAAGAAAGCATTATTAATGTCTAACTGTTTTATTTTCCATTTCTTCTTAACAGCAAGAATAACAATAGCCCTAATAGTTGTGAACTTTACCACTGGTAAAAAGGTTTCTAAATAATCTATTCCTAGCCTTTGGTTGTACCCCTTGGAAACCAGACGTGCCTTGTATCTTTCTAGGGTCCCATCTGCCTTATATTTAATTTTGTAAACCCATTTTGAACCTATGGGTTTCTTACCCTTTGGACAATCCATGATATCCCAAGTTTTGTTCATTTCTAATGCCTTGATCTCATCCTCCATAGCCCTAACCCAATTCTCACTATTTACAGCTTCATAATAGTCTTATGGTTCAATCTCATTTCTTTCAGCCAAACATAAAACATGACCGTTTTTATCATTGCAACGATTAAATGGAGATGTAACACGACAAATATGCTTCGGATGGCAAGTGTATGAATTTTGAGTAGCAACAATAGAATGCATATCCATGGAAAGTCTATTATAAAGCAAATTTGTAAAATGATCAAGAGACTTCCCTTGTGGGAGATGTAGAACATTCCCCAGCTGATAATCTTCAAGGTATCTAGGCATATGTCTTTCTCTGGTTGATCTCCTCAGCTCCATATCTCTAACTTCAGCTTGTGGCTCATTGATCTCTTCAATTTTTTCACCGCTTCCATTTTGTTCCACATCCATCTGTTCTGTCTCTTCTGTCATGTGTACTTTATTTTCTTCTCTGTCATGGGTTGAGCTTCTGACAGTATCATCACAATGGTTAGATTGCTCAATATTTGCAAGCATAAAAATTAAAAATTCATCGACTGGGGGAGCAGTAGCTATCTCATGATCCTTTCTAAGTGGGTACACATTCTCATAAAATTGCACATCCCTATTTATAATCACTTTCTTGTTATCCAAATCAAACAATTTGAAACCCTTTTGGTTTGTTGGGTAGCCAAGGAAAACACACTTTACTGATTTAGGATGAAATTTATCATGTATAGGTGCATTTATGTGGGCAAAAGCTAAACAACCAAAGCATCTTAGACTTTCATAATCTGGTGCTTTTCCATATAACACATCAAAAGGACTTTTACCTTTTAGAACATCCAAGGGCATCCTATTTATTAAATACACTGCAGTCAAGACACTTTCTCCCCAAAATTCTTTTGGTAAACCACTGTGGAACATTAGCCCCCTTGCTGTTTCTAAAATGTGCCAATGTTTTCTTTCTACTACACCATTTTGGTGAGGGGTATGAGCACAAGTCATCATTTGGTGTTGTATTCCTTTCACTTTAAAATATTCCATTCCACCCTTTGTTGCCCCTAATTCGTATGCATTATCAGTTCTTATCCTCTTAATTTTCTTCTTGAATTGTGTTTCAACCATTTCTACAAAATGCCTAATCACATCAAAACAATCTGATTTGTGCCTAATCATATGTACCCAAGTAGCACGTGAAATATCATCAACAAAAGTCAGAAAGTAACTGAAATTATCATGTGTTCTGGTCCTATAAGGACCCCATAAGTCTATATGCACAAGTTCAAAGATTTCAGTTGATTTTATTGTGCTAAGAGGGAAAGGAAGTCTGTGGCTTTTAGCCTTATAACAAGATTCACACAGAATTGTTTATTCCCTAAACTCTTTTCAAGCAGATTTAACTTTTTCAACTTTGCTATGGGCAAATGCCCAAGTCTGTGATGCCACAGACTAACTACATCTTTACAGTTGAAAGAATCTATCACATGCCTAGTATTACAAAGAGTAGAAGATATAGAAACTTGGAAATTGTTTTACACACAAAAAATCTTCATCTAAAAGATATAACCCTGCTGTCATCCTTCCCATAATGTGTTCAAGCTAGACTCACATTCCTGAAAAACACAGCAAGTATCATCAAAAAGATTTTTCCATTCAGCTGTTTGGTGAGTTTGACAATAGAAATCAGATTAAACTTAAAGCTTGGAACAACCAAAACATCATCTAAGACTAAGTTTCTATTTATTCTGACACTGCCTATAATCTTGACAGTTTGGAGGTGACCATCTGGCATACCTATTGTGTGTGCTTTTCCCAAGACCTTGTGATCTAAGAACTTGCTTAAATCACAGCACATGTGATCACTGGCCCCACTGTCCAAAATCCACCTCTTAGCTAAGTGGTTTAAAGTATCTGTGGAATTCATTGCAGTCTTTTGTGCTCCTAGGGCATGTTGTGAACTCTCATTAGTTAGAGAATCTCTTGTGTTCTCAAAGCAAAAATTCCTAGAGTTTCTATTTGTTTCACACAGATGGTAAACAGCTTTGGATTTGTCGTGCCTGTTTTTCAGGTTTGTAACAGAAGCAAAACTTTAAGGCAATCTGTTCCTAGACTCAGGCAAATTATCAGAACATATTACACTATTTCTAGTTTCAAGCAAGCTATTTAAACACATTGGGGTGGATTGACCAAGATATATATGTCCAGAAGTGATATAATCATCTAGAAAACATGTGACAGTAGTGGTAAAGTTATCAGGATTTAATATATCATCAGAGAGAGTTTTGGATGTTGTACCCACAAAACCGCAAGTTGTATTCCCTTGCTCCCTCTCTGTAGATTGGGTCTTGGCAATGTGTGACAGCAACTGATTGACCTGCTCTAGTGTGAAGACCTTTGCATTATTCCCTTCTTGTCCACTTTGCGTCTGTGCAACATTGGCATCCACACTTGCTGCAGTTGGCCTCTTGCCTTTTCTCCAAGACTGCGGGTATCCATGGATCTGGTAACATCGATCCATTGTGTGGCCAGTCTTCTCACAGTGTGTGCAGTAAAGACTTGTTTGTTTCGCGTCCTTGGGTGGGGGAAACTTACCCTTCTTGCTTTCCACCGCAAAAGATAGGCTGCTTTCCCCTTTTGCTGTCGAGCACACCGTCTTCTGGCGTTCCTCGTGAGTCAAGAGCGAATAAACTTGCTCTATTGATGACAGCGGAGACATCATCAGAATGTTACCACGAACAATGGAAAATCTGTCAGATAAACCCATTAATTGTACTACCCTTTGCCTTCGAAAAATTTCTTTATACCCCGCATCAGCTTGGCACTCACAATTAGGTACCTCCTGTGACGAATCCAACTCGTCCCAAATTTTCTTGATTTTGGTATAGTACTCCCTAATTGTGTCTCCTTCTTGCCTTGTCTCGATGAGGTTCTGGTGTAGAGAGTAGATCTGGGCGGTGTTAGATTCTTCGAAGCGGGTTGACAACTCTTTCCAGATGAGTTCGGCTATTTTGCAATACAAAACCGTGTCTCTGATGTCCTTAGGTAAAGCAGTCAGGAGCCAGGCCTTTACCATAGAATTGCTCCGATCCCATGCCTTACCTTTCGACTCTGAGTCTGTAGGTCTGGGAAAGCTACCGTTCACGTAGCCAAATTTATTCTTGGCGGTCAGGCCAATCGTCATTCCTTCCTTCCATGACCGGAAACCCTTCCCTTCGAATTTCGTGGTCAATAGGGCGCCTGGATTCTCCGAGCTCGCCAAAAACAACGGATCTAAATTATCTGTAACTTGCCCCGTCTCCACCTTCTCATTTCCACTTGGCTCTGTTTCCTCTTTGTCCTTGTTCTTGTCTTTACCGTCTGCGGACATTGTCGGAATCGATGGTGGCTTCTTGGAAGATATTCCTGTCGTAATACTAAGCGAACCGAAGATTTTCTTCTCTAGCTTTCACCTTCTTGTCCAAATCCCGCTCTGATACCATGAAAAAATACCTCGAATTTGTATTGAAAGACAATAAACTACAAGTACAAGAACCGTATGCCCTTAGTGGAAGGCTTGGGTGAAGAGGAAGAAGAAAGCTACACAGAGCCGAGAAGGGGAGAGAAAACGCAAAGCCAGAAAAACAAGGAAAAACCCCGATGACCTAAACCTAGACACTCTACCGAAACATATACAGACTTGAGAACAAAGACTAAAAACACCCTCTAAACAAAACGGGGCGTTTAATACTAAAACGTTTAACTCTTAACAGGGGCGGGAAGTACGGTTTCATCAGCTGCGCAATAGTCATTAGTGCAACCTATGGATACAAACATATGAAACATTTATAGATTTATTTGTAACCATTGATTGCTATATTATACAAATAAAATGATATAACCACTTAACATTCGGATCAGGAGGCGGGGTTGTAGCTCCATCAGAAGGGATGAGCTTCGGATGAGTCCGAGCGAGGTATCTACTTCCATGTCATCACAAGGGAAAACACGTTGTCCGTGTAGGAACTTTGTGGCATACATGCTGAACTGGCTGCTCCATAGCGCTGGCGATGCAACATGCTCAACCATGTAGTCTCTAGTGGTCCTCTTCCGTATTGCTATATATGACCATAGAGATGGAGTGGAGGGAACAGTCTGGACCATGCCGAACTGCCATAGACATCGGTTCGGATGGTAGGGCTCAACAATATCCATCATGTGTAGATGCCCAAACCATCGGGACCGACCTCGCTCCACGCATCCTCTCTGAATGGGGTCCACACAACCTTATAATTTAAATTTTGTCTCTATTTGTCAACTAATTCTAACAAGTTAAATAATAAAAAAACTTTCAATTCTTAAGTCATGGTACCATACCTGGTCGGGTGTAATGGCGTCCAAACGTCGTCGATACTCCACTAGTTGGCTGTGGTATGAATTATGTCGACCCTCAATCTTAGCAAACCTCGCCGCAGATGGAACAGGGGAGACAGTATTCACCATCAGACGACAACAAATACCAGGGAAGTACTCATAGATCCAGCACTACAACATTTTAAAAACTTTTAGTACTATTATTGACAATTTTAATTGTACATGCAAGGAAATCAAGTTGTTCCAACTTTATACCTGCAGTAGGGTAAGACACCTAGTGATGGTCTTCGTTTCAGCACGAGAAGAGACATCGAGCTGTCTGTAGAGATATACGAGTGTAGTAGCACCCCACGCATAGTCTGAGATGGAGTCGATGTCCTGTAGGTAGGGGTGGCAATTCGGGTTGATGGGTCGGGTTGAAGCTTACCCATACCCAACTCGATTAAAATTGTATTGACCCATACCCGACCCAAATATAATCGCGTTACAAATTTTCAACCCATATAAAATCATTGAACCCAAACCCGACCCGTTTAACCCATTTAAATATAAATACTCTGGTTTTTCTACAGAATGATCATTCGTCAATGGAAGCGTGCACATGATGGTCATTTAATTTGAATCATTGCTTGTCATTTTTTCAAATGTCAACATTTTGTTAAATGGGTTAATACCTTAACCATAGTCGTTATTTGTGCGAATGAAATGGTGTGAACGGTGGAGTTTATGCGACTAATGAATGACACAGTATTTAGGTTTTCAAATGAAGGGAAAATGTTGGATATAGATGGCCTAGAGAATATATTTGGATTTATAAAAAAATTATTTGTGTGGGCCTAAAGAAGTGATAGTATTTTTGTTTGCTATTATACTAATAGTTATAGAATTAATACATATCCAAGTAACATATGTTCATATTTATCAATTTATTTATTTTTAATTAAATTAAGTAAACGGGTCGGGTTGAATACGGGTTTGGACTTTTAACCCATACTCAACCCATATATTTAATATGTAACCCATACCCGACCCAAAAATTAAATGGGTCAATAATCTTAACCCATACCCGTTATTTACGGGTTGGGTATGGGTCAGGTTTTCAAGGTTGGGTAAAAATTGCCACCCCTACTTGTGGGGGCCAACACGTGTAGGGGCGCATCCTGTCATTCCTGACAAGGGAATAATGTGCAACCAAGCAAGTAGAACAGATAGCCACGAGCCTCGCAAGCGTATGTGGCATCTGCGTGGTCACACCACTCCCTAACCTTACTGTAGGGGACGCCGCCCTTGTGGCACCTATGCTCCTTCACCACATTGACTGAAGGAAGGCCTACGACCTCAGCGAGTGCAGCCAACACATGGTCCAAAGTCAACTCTGGCGGTGCTACACCTTCACGCAACTCCTCAGGGGCCTCAAATGCAACATCTCTCCCCTGAATCGATACACTTATAATGTGATAGATGTCATGTAGAGTGATTGTCATCTCACCAAAAGGTAGCTGGAAGGTGTTGGTGTCTAATTGCCACCTCACCACAAATGCAGATATCAACGCCAAATCAAAATATCCGTGGGAGCAGTCGTGAAGAGGCGCTAACCCATTGTCTCTCACTACCTCCTTAGTTCTCTTGTGGTAAAGGAGATCAGCATGTCTCTTTTCTAGTAAAGGGACTCTAGATACAAATGTCAAACATCCACGATCCTAGAGATATATCGCTTCTACAAGTTTTCTATGTACACTCTAATGTTTACATACGCTTTAAAAATTTGCACATTGTATATGCAATGCTTAATGGTCATACTTTATAAGTCTACACATTAAGGTCAATAACATAAAAGAACAAAAGTTAGAGATACATACCACTTCTTGTTATACATCAAGGGCAACATGTCCACCAAAGCTTCGTTGCAGGATGGCATCTGAAGGACCACTGGCAATTGAGACGGACTCCGGTGTGATGAACCAATCAGTGGGTATCCGACCCTCAGCTGGTGCGTCTCCTTGACCAACAGCAGGTGCAACATGAAGGGCTAAATAATGTTAGGCCGTCTGCTGGTCCACATCATCATCATTGGTGTCATCGTTGTCGTCACCATCAGATACGAACCGCCTCTTCGGTGACACAACTCCTGATGAACATGAGACAAACGGGCAACAATCAGGTGTGAAGATGAGGCAGTAAGTGACCATGATGCCGATGGTAGGTCTGTAATGTTCTTGGACCACCTCTCCGCCTCTATCTCATGTTTTTGGTTATTACAATCTGACCCTAATGTCATTATAACTCTTATATTATATTTTCTTTTATTTACGGTTCTACCCCATTTTATTCCTAAACTTTACAATCTAATACCTTAACCTCTATAAATTGAATTTCTAATCTTTTCTCACTAAATCTTGGTCAATTACTTAGTCACCACTAGTCTGGCCTTTCAATTACAGCCATGACCTATATTTTCCATAATTATCATCTTGACCCTTAAGTTTTTACAACTTAACATTTTATGTCAAAATTGTCATTATAACCTATAGTTTAATCCTTTATTTTATAAATTCCAATCTAACCACTAAATTACCAAAAATTATGCTACAGACCCTACACCAATTCGGTTTTAATCTCATACTTTCCTTAATTACAATTTTTCCCCAAAACTTTATAAATCTTATATTTTATGTTATAATTCATTTTAAACTCTAGGTTTCAATATTTTAACCTAAGTTTTGGTCAACATTTGACCTATACCATTTCCGCCCCTATTTACTCTTTTCTACCCATAATTTTATAAAATTACATCTAGGCCCCAAATATTCCTAGAATTTACATTTAATTACTAAATGTCATTTTAACTTCTAATTTTCTTTATTTACCAAAACACCCACTAACTCTCGGCTTTATTTTTTTATTTGCCCACACTAAACTTTTCTTTTTACAATATTATACTCATTAACTTAGTCATATTATACCTAACACATTTAAATACTTTTAATTACTTAAAAGGTCACAAGACTAATTCATTAAAGTCTCTAAATTCGTAACTACTTTTGTAGTTAATTTTAAAGGTCTCTTAAGTTTCTAAAATGTCACATTTACCTATGATTTTTCTACCTAAGCTTATACTATATTATAGCAACCACATAAAGAATAAAAATCATAAAAACAATTAATTAAATGACTAATTGCTGGTGGCAAGAATACAAGTCCTTAATATCCAAAATAAATCATTAAAACAAGCCTTAATTAAGCACATAATCAAGACAATAACCTGCACACAAACTATAGCTCACGGTAATAATAGAATTTAACTTATAATTCATTTTATAAGTGTTTTCCTAACTCATATGTCATTAGCTCATTAGTCACAAGCTTATAGACTAATTTATATAATTTCCTAGGTTAAATCTGTAAAGCCCCTAAAACCGGCCTAAGAGTTAGAGGCATTACACGCCGCGTATTACTACCTAATAACGCAAGGCTCTAAAGCTAACATTCGCAAACAAGGCCCGAAATAACACTTCTATTAAAACCCATAAGGTAATCGTACAGAATACATTAAACCATAGGGTAATCCTCAAAACCCAATTTAATAGTCAAAAGAAGTAAGGCCCGAAGGCTACAGTCATACAATCAAATAGCGCGAAACCAAAATAGCTAAACAACTATGGCTTCCGAACTTAAGTTGATCCTCACTGATCAATCTGCAAAAATGATAAGAGTAGGGGAATGAGCACACAACTGTGCCCAGTAAGCAGCGACCGTCATCAGTGAGGTCGCTCAAAACAATTGAAAACAGAAGAGAAGCAGAGGTTAGCACAAAACCATAGTTCTCAAAAACAGTCAGAGCATCACTGAAACGAATACAGAATGGAACACCAGAGTTCCCAGTTCAGAAATAACCAGAGTTCGCAAACAGATGGGGGACATAGTACAATGCACACACTCAGAAGGGTCGAAGACCCATAGATCATAACAGATCTCTCGGCAACGCATAAATGACTCAAAAAGAGTCAAAGGGTTCACCAACCCCATAGAACAGAAAGGGAATGACCCACACTCAGAATGACGTCTACATGGTATACCACGAAATAGCTCGACCCAACCATTCACGGCTCAGAAACAGAGTAAAGTGCCCCAAAACATAAGGTTTGCAAAATCAGGAGCAACCTTGCATGAAACCATGCCAAAAAACTTATAATTCAGTAGTAGGGACTTAGAGGAGTCCAATGCCACAAGCGGCACTCAAATCGGAGTTCAGACGGAGAAGTTATTCAGAAAACAGTACAGTGTCCGAACTTGGGTCCGGACGTCGAAGTTCGGACGCAAGTCGAGACTCAGAAACCAGAATTGTCAAATGTCCGAACTTGTGTCCGGACATCAATGTTCGGACACAAGTCGATTTGAAATCAGGCAGAGGATTTCAGAATGTCCGAACATCGAAATTCGGACAGATGTTCGGACGGGTTTACGGGAAATGTTACGTGGAAGGTCCGACCTAGTGTCCGGACATCGAAGTTCGGACACAGGTCAAACAAAAATCAGAGGGGAAACCAAAGGAGTGTCCGAACATCAATGCTCAGACAGATGTTCGGACTTACCTCGAACTTTGTAAATCAGAAACGCAGAACGCACTGTCCGAACTTCAAAGCTCGGACAGAAGTTCGGACAGAAGTTCGGACAGTGCGAAAACAGCAGTTTTCAGAAAACGAACAGAGCAGAGAAATAACACAATTCGACACCACGAATTGCCAAATTGATACACATACCAAGTCAGTCAAAAACACAGAAGACCATGGGGTTTTAGCCATTCAGAAACGTAATTAAAACGCAATGGGAACTACACACCAAATCAGAGAACAACTCTTACAATATCCCCATGGTTGAACTTCCAAACCGAATCAAGCAACCACCTACCTCAATGATTAGCAGAAAACGACAATGATCCGAGACAGCAGGCGCAACCCACGCAAAGCAACAATCCGGTACAGACCAACAGCCACTGAATTCCCACAATTGACAATCCAAAAATCAGAAAACGAAGAGCAGAGACCTAGAACTTGAACTCACAAAATCTGCAGCACAAACCTGATTGAGAATGTAGAAAAACCAACACCTCGCAGAGCAGCAGCCACACACAGACCCCGAATCCAAACGCAGAGCACAATCGCTGAATCCAACTACATTCAAGACTCAAAATCAGAAACTGAGAGGAGAGAAATCTGCCAACGAAATCCGGGATTCTGTAGAACAAACCTGATAACAAAGAGAGGGGAAAACCAGCAACGAAGAACTCCAATCCAATCGCAGTAGCAGAATCACAATACCCAGTAGAGGAGGGAGAGAGAGAGGAGGAAGAACACTCATTCAAACCACGATGGAGACGCTCCTCACAATAGACTGACGTGACGATAAAAGATTAGAAGAAGAAAAGAAATAAGGAAAGCCTTTCCTTATAAATCAAATTAATTAATTACCTTAATTAATTAATCGAATGACTTCCTTGTCCTTGGAAATTAAAACAATGCCGCTGACGTCCCAACTGATAGCAAAGCATTTAATCCAACTTAGAATAACATTGTAACGGATATAATATAATGTTGCAATTATGGGATATAACATCACCTCCCCCTTAAAAGAATTTCGTCCTCGAAATTAACTCATCTTACTGCTCGAATAGGGAGGGAAACTTGGCACGCAGCTCGTCCTCGAGCTCCCAAGTCGCTTCGCTCTCTGACTGGTCATACCACTGGACCTTGACCATAGGTAGGGTCTTACTACGAAGCCAACGCACGTCTCTGGCTAGAATGCGGGTAGGCACCGCCTCGAAACTGAAATCCTCCCTCAACTGAAGCTGACTGTGGTCGATCACATGGGACGGATCATGCAAGTACTTCCTCAACATTGAAACATGGAAAACATTATGCACAACTGACAAAGATGGAGGCAAGGCTAGACGGTAAGCCATAGGGCCAATCCTCTTTAGAATCTCAAACGGTCCAACGAACCTTGGGCTAAGCTTCCCACGCTTCCCAAACCGGACTACACCTCTGACCGGAGACACCCGCAGATAGACATGATCTCCAATCTCAAACCCAAGCGGCCTGCGCCTCTGGTCTGCATAACACTTCTGTCTACTCTGAGCAACAAGTAGGCGCTCCCGAATCATTCTGATTTTCTCTACTGCACCCTGCACCAGCTCAGGTCCAACCAGGACTCTCTCCTTCAGGTCATCCCAACAGATGGGAGACCTGCACCTCCTACCATACAACGCTTCAAACGGAGCCATACTGATGCTCGCTTGAAAGCTGTTGTTGTAGGCAAATTCGATCAGAGTCACGTGCTGATCCCAACTACCTCCAAAATCTAGGACACATGCGCGAAGCATGTCCTCTAGGACCTGATTAGTCCTCTCTGTCTGGCCATCCGACTGAGGATGGTAGGCTGAACTGAAGGCTAGATTCGTGCCCAAGGCCTTATGCAAACTGCGCCAGAACCTCGAAACAAAGCGCGGATCACGATCAGAAACTATAGTAGTAGGCACACCATGCAGCCTCACTATCTCATCGAGATACAGACGAGCCAAACGCTCCAAACTGAAAGTCTTCTTCACCGGCAGAAAATGGGCGGACAGCGTCACAACCCGAAGAAGTCTTGGGCAAACCCATGACAAAGTCCATCCCCACACTCTCCCACTTCCACTCAGGAATGGGGAGGGGCTGAAGCAAACCCGCTGGCCTCTGGTGCTCAGCCTTCACCTGCTGACAGGTCTGGCACTTCGAAACAAACTCAGAGATGTCACTCTTCATCCCATACCACCAGAATGACTCCCTGAGATCCCGATACATCTTCACCCCTCCAGGGTGAACTGAGTATGGCGCTCCATGAGGCTCCTGAAGGATCTCTCTACGCAGAACTGCATCGCCTGACACACACACTCGGCCTCTGAAACGCAGACAACCATCACTAGAGACACTGAAGTCTGAACTCTGCTCTGAAGACAGCCCCTCTCTGATCCGACACAAAGCTGAGTCTGCCTCCTGACCAACCCTGATCCGGTCGACCAACGAAGACTGGACCTGAAGCACTACTATCATACTGGTACTGTCCGGTCTGACTACCCAAATACCTATACGCTGAAGCTCTATAGCTGACCTCTGAACTCCTGTCAAAGCACAAGCTAGACCCGGGGCACCTCTCCGACTCAAAGCATCTGCCACAACGTTCGCTCTACCAGGATGGTAGAGGATCTCTAAATCGTAGTCGTGAAGTAGCTCCAACCACCTCCTCTGCCTCAAGTTTAGTTCCTTCTAAGTGAACAGATAATGCCTCCAAATCTTAAGCGCAAAAACCACAGCTGCCAACTCCAGATCGTGGGTAGGGTAGTTCTTTTCATAAGGCTTCAGCTGCCGAGAGCCATAAGCCACTACCTTACCCTGCTGCATCAAAACACATCCTAGTCCCTTATGGGACGCATCACAGAAGACCTCGAATCCCTCAGTCCCAGAAGGCAAAGTAGGAATCGGTGTTGTCGTCAACCTCTTCTTAATCTCCAGGAAGCTCTGCTCACAAGCTTCACTCTACTCATACTTGATCTCCTTCCTCAACAGACGGGTCAGCGGGAGATAGGATCTTAGAAAACCCCTCAACGAACTTTGTAATACCCAGCTAACCCAAGGAAACTACGAATCTCAACAACATTCGTGGGCCTCGCCCACTCCATCACAACTCTAATCTTCTCGGGATCCACCGAGATACCATCCTTCGAGACTACATGTCCCAAGAAAACCACACGATCGAGCCAAAAGTCACACTTCTTCAGCTTAGCATACAACTCACGATCCTTCAACGTCTGCAAAACAATCCTCAGATGCTCCTCATGCTCCTCTGCGCTCTTGGAGTACACCAAGATATCGTCTATAAAAACAACCACGAACTGATCCAGATAGGGTTTGAAAACCCGGTTTGTCATATCCATAAAAACAGAGGGAGCGTTAGTCAAACCAAACGGCATAACTAGGAACTCGTAATGACCATAACGAGTCCTAAAAGCGGACTTAGGCACATATTCGGCCTTAATCCTCAACTGATGGTAGCCTGAACGAAGGTCGATCTTCGAGAACACTGTGGCGCCCGTCAACTGGTCAAACAAGTCGTCAAGGCGAGGAAGGGGATAGCGATTCTTGATGGTCACCTTATTTAGCTCCCTGTAGTCGATGCATAGCTTGAAGGTTCCATCCTTCTTCTTCACAAATAGCACTGGCGCTCCCCAAGGCAAAACACTAGGGCGAATGAAGCCCTTATCCAGCAACTCCTGTAGCTGAACCTTCAGCTCCTTCAACTCCGCTGGACTCATGCGGTAGGGGGCTCTAGAGATGGGCTGAGTCTCTGGCGCTAAATCAATGGTGAACTCCACCTCCCTCTCTGGTGGAAGTCCAGGTACGTCATCCTGAAACACCTCAGGGAACTCCCTGACAATCGGGATGCTCTCCAAGCTAGCTCCCTCACGTACCTCCGGCAGGTAGCACAAAAAGCCCTGGCAACCCTTCCTCAAGAAGCTGGCTGCCTGCATCGCTGACACAACCACAAGCGCACATGGAACTGCATTCCCAGAGAAAACAAAGCGAGTCCCGTCTGGCAAATCAAATATCACTCTCCTAGCTGCACAGTCTATGTAGACATGGTGCTCTACTAGCCAGTCCATGCCCAAGATCACATCAAAACAGGCCATCCGCATCGGGATGAGGTCAGCATAAAAAGTCTTGTCCCGGACTACTGTGGGACAAGCCTTACATACAGAATTTAGCACACAAGGAGCAACCCCACCTACTGGACTATTCACACACATGTCCTACCTCCTAGGGGGGGGGGGGGGGGGGGGTGGGGGGGGGGTGCATAGCAAACAGTCCAAGATTACCCAACAAATCACAGCAGATAAAGGAGTGTGTAGCTCCAGAGTCAATCAGACAAAATACATCCTGAGAATGGATCTGGAGGATACCTGAGACGACGTGATCACTAGCTCGATCACGCTCCCCCGCTATAGCATAAACTCGGGCCTGAGTCTGAGGCTTCTTCTGGTCGGATCTCGCCCCTGAATCTGAACCGGTGCCTCTATCTCCTGCGCCTTTACCGGATGCCTGAGGGCACTGAGCAATCCGGTGCTCCATCGACCCGCACTTAAAGCAGACACCAGTCTTCTTGTAGCACTCCCTATCAGGATGGGAGTGACCACAAGACCCACACTTCGCTCCAGCTGACGAAGATGAAGAAGCTCCCCGGCGATCTCCATAAGATTGCTTCTTCTGAGGAGGAGCAACCTCCTTTTTCTGAGACTCTTCAGCGCGTCTCTTCCCTTTGTGGTCTTTATCGGCCTGCCTACCCTTGATGTCGGCCTCTACCAGTAGAGCGACATCTGCCACATCTCTGAAGGTCCGGTGACGAAGAGGTGTCACAACGGACCTGATATCTGGTCTAAGCCCGCTCTCGAACTTACGGGCCTTCCTATGCTCATCCGGCTCGGGAGCATACTTCGAGAGAGTCACGAACTTCCTCACGTACTCCTCGACTGCCATATCTCTCCCCTGACGCAACCGATTGTACTCATTAATCTTCTGGTCCTTGTAGACATCCGGATAGAACTGCTTGTTGAACTCCAAGCAGAACTGGTCCCAGGTCCAAGGCTGGGGATGCTTACCCATCACCATACGCCATCACTCATTCGCCTCCCCCTTAAAGAGGAATGTGGCGAAGTCCACCTTCTGATCGTCCTCTGAACCTATCACTCTGAGCAGGTCCTCCACCTCAGTAATCCAGTGGCTCGCCTCCTGAGGGTCGCCATAACCGTCGAAGAAAGGCGGCTTCAGCTTCATAAACTCTTGGAGGGCCCTAACTCGGCCTCCCACAGCATTCGCCCCAGCTGGGCCTGCACCACCAACTCCTCCACCAGCTCCCCCAGCAGCTGCAGCCATTGTCTACATGAGCTGCACCACAAACTGCTGCACTGCCACTGTAGCATCTCCCTGAGGGGTCACTGGTGTCCTACGAGGAGGCATTCTGAGATACACAAATCCAAAACTTGTCAGAACTGACTCAGACTCCAAGAAGCTAACACAACTGATCCTTACACAAACAAACACACCCACAGACACCAAAGAAAGCCAAACCTGGCTCTGATACCACTAAATGTAACACCCCTAAAATAGGCCTAAGAGTTAGAGGCATTACACGCCGCGTATTACTACTTAATAACGCAAGGCTCTAAAGCTAACATTCGCAAACAAGGCCCG
Source organism: Limonium bicolor (assembly GCA_023374045.1). Lineage (NCBI taxonomy): Eukaryota > Viridiplantae > Streptophyta > Magnoliopsida > Caryophyllales > Plumbaginaceae > Limonium > Limonium bicolor. Next base: position 370,426,379 of record CM041778.1, read on the forward strand.
AAATAACACTTCCATTAAAACCCATAAGGTAATCGTACTGAATACATTAAACCATAAGGTAATCCTCAAAACCCAATTTAATAGTCAAAAGAAGTAAGGCCCGAAGGCTACAGTCATACAATCAAATAGCGCGAAACCAAAATAGCTAAACAACTATGGCTTCCGAACTTAAGTTAATCCTCGCTGATCAATCTGCAAAAATGATAAGAGTAGGGGAATGAGCACACAACTATGCCCAGTAAGCAGCGACCGTCATCAGTGAGGTCACTCAAAACAATTGAAAACAGAAGAGAAGCAGAGGTTAGCACAAAACCATAGTTCTCAAAAACAGTCAGAGCATCACTGAAACGAATACAGAATGGAACACCAAAGTTCCCAGTTCAGAAATAACCAGAGTTCACAAACAGATGGGGGACACAGTACAATGCACACACTCAGAAGGGTCGAAGACCCATAGATCATAACAGATCTCTCGGCAATGCAGAAATGACTCAAAAAGAGTCAAAGGGTTCGTCAACCCCACAGAACAGAAAGGGAATGACCCACACTTAGAATGACGTCTACATGGTATACCACGAAATAGCTCGACCCAGCCATTCACGGCTCAGAAACAGAGTAAAGTGCCCCAAAACAGAAGGTTTGCAAAATCAGGAGCAACCTTGCATGAAACCATGCAAAAACACTTATAATTCAGTAGTAGGGACTTAGAGGAGTCCAACACCACAAGCGGCACTCAAATTGGAGCTCAGACGGAGAAGTTATTCAGAAAACAGTACAGTGTCCGAACTTGGGTCCGGACATCGAAGTTCGGACGCAAGTCAAGCTCAGAAACCAGAATTGCCAAATGTCCGAACTTGTGTCCAGACATCAATGTTCGGACACAAGTCGATTTGAAATCAGACAGAGGATTTCAGAATGTCCGAACATCGAAATTCGGACAGATGACGGGAAATGTTACGCGGAAGGTCCGACCTAGTGTCCGGACGTCGAAGTTCGGACACAAGTCGAACAAAAATCAAAGGGGAAACCAAAGGAGTGTCCGAACATCAATGCTCGGACAGATGTTCGGACATACCCCGAACTTTGTAAATCAGAAACGCAGAACGCAGTGTCCGAACTTCAAAGCTCGGACAGAAGTTCAGACAGTGCGAAAATAGCAGTTTTCAGAAGACGAACAGAGCAGAGAAATAACACAATTCGACACCACGAATTGCCAAATTGATACACACACCAAGTCAGTCAAAAACACAGAAGACCATGGGGTTTTAGCCATTCAGAAACGTAATTAAAACGCAATGGGAACTACACACCAAATCAGAGAACAACTCTTACAATATCCCCATGGTTGAACTTCCAAACCGAATCAAGCAACCACCTACCTCAATGATTAGCAGAAAACGACAATGATCCGAGACAGCAGGCGCAACCCACGCAAAGCAACAATCCGATACAGACCAACAGCCACTGAATTCCCACAATTGACAATCCAAAAATCAGAAAACGAAGAGCAGAGACCTAGAACTTGAACTCGCAAAATCTGTAGCACAAACCTGATTGAGAATGTAGAAAAACCAACACCTCGCAGAGCAGCAGCCACACAGACCCAATCCAAACGCAGAGCACAATCGCTGAATCCAACTACATTCAAGACTCAAAATCAGAAACTGAGAGGAGAGAAATCTGCCAACGAAATCCGGGATTCTGTAGAACAAACCTGATAACAAAGAGAGGGGAAAACCAGCAACGAAGAACTCCAATCCAATCGCAGCAGCAGAATCACAATACCCAGTAGAGGAGGGAGAGAGAGAGGAGGAAGAATACTCGTTCAAACCACGATGAAGACGCTCCTCACGATAGACTGACATGACGATAAAAGATTAGAAGAAGAAAAGAAATAAGAAACCCTTTCCTTATAAATCAAATTAATTAATTACCTTAATTAATTAATCGAATGACTTCCTTGTCCTTGGCAATTAAAACAATGCCGCTGACGTCCCAACTGATAGCAAAGCATTTAATCCAACTTAGAATAACATTGTAACAGATATAATATAATGTTGCAATTATGGGATATAACAAAATCAACCCATATTGCCCATATAAGCCCTCAGCAACACAAAGAAAACAATGGAAACAACTTAAAACACATAAAAGTCCTTAAGGTTTGGAAGATTAACCTTAGGCTCCTCTTTAGCTTTTAAAGTTTCACAAATCAACTCTTAACCTTCTAAACTTTCGGTCTTATATTACCATTAGGTAATTTGATTATCCAAATGCATAAATTAATAGTTGAGCACATATTAATAACATTAAGACTTAGGCAATCATTTACCTTTGCTTAATGACAACTTTCCTTAAGGATTTGGACCTTAAACCTCACGACAATTAGCAAGGGGGCTTTAAACTTATTTTGGCCACATTCAAAAGATAAAGGAAGCTAATGTGAAGCCAATGATCAAATGAAACATAATTAAAAGACTTAAAGCACCTAAAGTGTGCTAGAATCAAGATTACCTTGAAAATGAACTTGAAATGGTCTTATAAGCTCACGGAAATGGCTTTATGCCCTTGAAATGTTTGAAGCTTGTATAATTCATGAAAGACAATTGAAAGGACAACTTAATTAGGTTTGGTTTCAGCCAAAACAACAAAGGAAATCAAATAGAGCTTTAAGGACATTAAAATACCTTAAAGTGAAAAGAAAGAGTATAAGCTTAAAAGCTTGATACCCCACAGTTTTACACTTGATGATGTTGCTCCTTGATAGTAATGAGCTATTTGGATAGCTAGGAATCAAGGCCTTGGCACAAGGAAGACAAGAAAAGTGTTTAATGTGAATTTGGAGTGAAAATGACTAAGTTATGGCACTTTAGGTTCAAGAACACTTAGAACTCACCAAGAACACTCAAGAACAGCAAGAAAAAGTTGAAGAACAGGAGAGAGGTGGGAGAATTCGGAAATGGCAAGAGGAAGGGGAAAGGTAATGATGATAATGTAATAAAGTAAGTTAAAGTAAGTTTCTTTACTTACTCCTTTACGTAAGAAGCCAGCCAATTTGGCTTTGATGAGCTGAGTCATCCTAAATGAGGCAGCCTAACTGAAGATATTTAGGAGGGGTAGTTTGGTAGTTAACCAAGGAAATCAAGATTAAGCCTAATCTGGGTACTATTCATAATCAGTGCCCAAATTTCTGATTTTTTTGTAAATTATTTGAATTAGGATTCCTAATGTGATACTAAGTAGTACACATGATGATTAAGGTGTATACTATGTCAATTAGCCACCCAAAACTCATTTCTAAGACAATTCCCAAAAATGTGCTTTAAGAAGTTTTTAAAGCACAATTTGTGTTTTAACTTGTTTTTGAGTTTGGTTTTCTTTGGTAACTTTTCTTAACATGTTATTTATCATGTTACGAAGGTCTAGGGATGCACTTTGGGCCCTAATTCAGGTTACACAAAGTCTTAGGCAAGTATTTGCATAAATTGTCATTATGGTGTGTTTTTGTGTTTTCAAGAGTTTAACTTGTTCACCAATGTTTCTAAGACATGTTCTAGTCTTGTTATATCATAATTTGATGTTTAATTACCATATCTAAGTTTGGGGTATTTCAGGACCAAATTAAAGCGTCCGTAAAACGGACAACAATTGCAGCGGTCCATTTTATGCTGTATAAAACTTGTCCGTTTTACGGACAAATTATGCGCATTCTATTTTTTTTATTGTTAAGCTCGATTGTACTTCCGTTTAATGTAAATCAGTACTAAAACTAATCCTAATCATACAAGAACATAGCACAATGAAGGAGGAGTGAACAAAATTACCTTTAACAAAGAAAATGGAATTCAACCGAAAGGTGACTGCAATACACTAGCGAGTTACGGTTATCGAATTCCACTAACTGTCAATACGGTTAACCGGGTAACCGAATGACCGGTTAATCGTCTATGAACCCTAGGGGTATTTATGGAAAACCGGAACCGCCAAACCGAAACCGGAAACCCCGGTTAACCGAAGTGTTTTACGGTTAACCTAATCGTTTAATTTACCGGTTCCAGTAATTGAATTTAAGGAATCTAGTTAACCGGAAAAACCGTTTAAGCACTTTAATTATTAATTTGCTTAATTTTTTTAGTATAAATATAAAACTATGGGGTTAATTATTAGATTTACAAAAAATAAGTGTACACTTATACAATTAATTGTTAGAATTATACTAAAACCAATAAAATCTTAGGGCATCCACAATGGTGGAGAGTTTCTTAACTAATTTCTAGGTGCCATGTCAACAAAAAATATTTTTTCAATGGCTAAGCAACTCAACCAATATATTCATCCCTACAATAAGAAAGTTTCTTAACATTCTCACTCCTCCCACTATTTTCTCTTCTCCCTCCTATCCCGCTATCTTCTTTTTACTTTATCATCCTGTACAAAATTATTAATAAATTGAAACAACCAATCAAATTGAATGTTCGTACGTTGCTTAAATAAGAAACTATGAAAGAGAAACTTGGTGGATTCCACACCACTGTAGAGTTTTTTTCAATTTCTTACTGACATATTTGGGTGGAATCCACACCATTGTGGATGCCCTTACTAAGTCGAGGTTAACCGGTTTAGGATGCGTTCGCCTCGCATTTTATGCGCATTTTTTGACAGCATATGCTGTTTTAGACTCCTTTATTTGTTTTTGCTGTTCGCCTAAAACAACATAAATGTCAGCATAAATGTCTGCATAAATGACAGCATAAATTTCAGCATAAGTGTCCGCAGCAAATGCTACTTTTTCGTTTTCGTGTTTTCACTTCCGTTTCTTTAGTCACTTCATAATGAAATTACTGTGACTATTGATTTAAAAAAAGAAATTTTTTACAAGTTACTTTATTTATTACAAATTACATAATGCTTTAAATAATTTATAAAAAATAGTACTATATCTTTAGCCAAATTTACAAAAATCACATTTATAATACAAATCTATAATATATTATTTGTAATACCACATAGATTAATAAAATTAAAAAAACGAATAAATATACACACTTGTTGATATATAAATTAAAATATTAAAATAGTATATAGAAATATGATGCATATAAATTTATTAACATACAAAGTTACAAAAATATTATATATTATTAAAAGTTATAATTTCACTAAATAAATTCACATAACATTATCAGAAAATTTGAAACGCTTTTTCTCTTTTTTTACGCTTTTATATTTGTAAGAATTATAAAAATATAGATAATAAAAATATATTGTTCAGGAGTTACAAGTTTTGCTTAAATAATAGAAATAAAAATTTTATTGTTTGTAAATTTTTTTTATTTATTTTTACTAACAAAATAAAGTTACATAGTGTAATATAATAAATTATAATTGTATACGAAAACGGTAAACGCACTACATATAACTAACTGAACCAAACATGCTGCACTGCCAAACAGCAGTTTTCAAAACAGTTGCATTTATGCCAGCACATTCTTGCCAGCAAATATGTTGTATTTATGCCAGTGCATTCCTGCTGTCAAATATGTTGTATTTATGCTGCCAAAACAGTCATGCCGAACAGAGCCTTAATGTCGCGTCAAAACTGCTAAATTCATACACTATTTGCTAATTATAAGAAAAAACACATAAATCTACATCATTTCGGTTAAACATTAAACGAGTAAAACCATATCGAAACCGACAGTTAACCGGGACCACTTCTAAATGAACCAATTATGGTTATTAAATTTAACTAAACCAAAATCCGGTTAACCTGATAGAACACCTGGATGAGCCCTAATGGTGAGTTCTAACTTACCGATTTAGGCTGGTGTATGTACGGCGTACGCCGCCTGGATGACTGATGAACAAGAAAACGAATCATAACCCAAGACTTGTGTGCCCCTTTTCAAAAAAAAGGGAAAATTCACGAGATACCCCTGTTTTCTTTTGTAATTCACAATATATCCATGTGATTTTAGTAATTCAACTTTAAACATGCTTAAATGTTGTCCAAAATTGATAAAACTTTACATGGACGATGCTAAAGTGTTATATTTTGGTCCAATATCAAATTTGAAGCTTTTTAAACTCACATGTGATCTGTGAGACCCAATGAATATGTGACTGTTCATTGGGTCCCACAGGTCACTGTGAGCTTAAAAAACTTCAAATTTGATATTGGACAAAATATAACACTTTAGCATCGTCCGTGTAAAGTTCATCAATTTTGGACAACATTTAAGCAGTTTTAAGTTGATTACTAAAATAACAGGGGTATATTGTGAATTACGAAAGAAAACAGGGGTGTCTCGTGAATTTTCCAAAAAAAAAAAAACCAAGAGGCCTAGACTGCCGGAAATTAGCACGAAACTTCTTCATTCCGGTAGCCGGATTTTCATTTATTTACTTATTTTGTTTTCCTCCCTCGTAGAACAGCAGGGAAATGCTTTTGCTCCAAGCCAATCATATTTCCAATTTCTTCTGCGCGGGATTTCCCTCTCTTTTACCCCTTAATTATATTGCCCCAACACCCGCCCGCCCTCTCCGACCTCATCACTTATAGTCGGAATTCTGTAGGATTTGAGTTGATTGATCTCTCGATTGGGAGCTGTGTCACGAATTGCACGATTGTCCGTCTGCGAATTTGCTAAATCTGTCATCTTCTATGGAATTAGCTAGAGCTCGAGCTCGTAATTCTGGTCAAGCCGAGATAAATTGGGACAAGTATGTATATCTTATTTTCGTGTGCAGTGATTTAGCTGGCGCTTTTTTTTTTCTCTTGTTTTTACGACCTTGTAATTTTGTGTGCTTTACATACCTATATTGCACGGATGACCTTCTCATTCTTATTCCTTTATATCACCATCTCTATTGCTTTGTAGTTTGTACGTATTTCAGCCAGTGCAATGGTTTCCCACCTTGCTGGATATTTTCTATCATTTCCTTGCCCTGAACGTATCCCTGAGATTGTGTCTTGCCCCCCTTCACGGCGGACCAAGGGGTGCTCTTCATTAAATTGCTTATGTGTGCAATACAATCGTGGACTTTTCTAAATCTCCATTTTTCCCAGCTTTGTGTCACATTGCCTCTTTTAGTCTTCGGCTAACAGTCAGGTCCGGAGCATAGATCCAGCTCTCTACTTTACTCAAGTAGGTTTACTAGGGCTGTGGGCAAAAAAAGTTACATTCTTTACTTGCTATCTAGTATCTATCTTTACAAAGCTGGGTGAAGTCCTGCAGTTTGTGTAGTTCTACATCTCGTGTAATTTATGTGCTGGTTATGATAGAATTTAGGATGTTTGACCTTGTTGGAATTAAAGCTTCCCATCTCTGCATGTACATCGTTTTTTCCAAATATTTGAAATGATTGTATTGATATAATATTTCCCTCAAAGGACTTGCCAAGAAATTACATGTTTCTTTTGATAAATAGCAGTATTTTAAACTAAAGGAGAAATACCAAAACTTTACAGTCTAATGGTTGCTAAGTGCAACATTTATAATTACGAGATTCATACAGGACTGCTGTACAAAGGCACTCCTGAAGATTCTGTTATTCCTTTTTCTTCAAACAAAATAGATGAGAGAAGTGAATACAAAAGGGAAGGTTCTATGAGCATTACACTTTTTCCTCCATCTACGGCTAACCAATCTAACAAGCTTGGGCCAATCTGTAGGTGTTCTAATCCCTCCAAATGATTGCAGACTGCATTCGAAATGTCAAAAGTAAAACTGCATCTAAATAGCAAATGCTACTGTTTCCTTATTTCTCTGGCATAAAACGCAAACTTCCTCTGTAGTCATTCTCCATTTCCTCATTCTGTCTGTAGTGGCCAACCTCCCGTTGACAGCCAATAAAAGAGTACCTGGGAAGTTTTCTTTTCTCCATATTTCTTTACTCCACTTCAGTTTTGGGCTCGTCATTTGAAGCTTATCATAACATTTCTTCATAGAGAACCTGTTCGCCAACATAGGCCAGACAACTCCATTGTCATCTGAGAGGCATTTGATGTCATGCTGTCTTAGATTGAACAAATTTCCCCAGCATCAAGAGCTGTTACGAGGGATGCTTACCTCCCAACTCGATTGCTGTTTTAGGTAGTATTCATTAACCCATTTTAGCCACAAGGTGTCTTGCTTGTTCTCAGTTTGCCAAATCTTCTTGAATATGGAAGCTTTGTTCCAAGTGTCATGGCGCTTAATGCCAACTCCACCTCTTCCCACAAGTTGGCAGACCTTCTTCCTTGCCACACTTGCCTACATGGTTGATACTCCTACTTGGATAAAAGCCCGATTTTTTGTTTGTTCACAAGTAGGCGCTGAATTTTTCAGCTACTTTATATCATAAGTACATGCTGAATTTCAACCGTGTATATTCATGATTTTGTTCTGTGTTATCCAGGCTCGACAAGACAAAATTTTATGTTGTGGGAGCAGGGCTATTCACAGGGGTAACTGTGGCATTATACCCTGTATCAGTTGTGAAGACTAGGCTACAGGTTGCTACAAAGGAAACTGCCGACAAAAATGCATTTTCTATTCTCAGAAGCGTATTAAGAACTGATGGAATACCTGGTTTGTACAGAGGATTTGGCACAGTTATCACTGGTGCGATCCCAGCCAGAATTATTTTCCTCACTGCTCTGGAGACCACAAAAGTGGCTGCTTTCAGAATGGTCGAACCATTTAAATTGTCTGAAGCATCTCAGGCAGCTGTAGCTAATGGGCTTGCTGGGATGATGGCATCTCTCTGTTCTCAGGGTGTGTTTGTCCCAATTGATGTGGTATGAAGTTCACTCTCCTTAAATTTGAATTTGATATTCTGATGATTGTATTTTTGTTGGTTCTTGTATTACATCAAGATAGTGTCCTATGTGTTATTGAATCAAAGGTCTGTGTTGATAATATCTTTACCATTTTGCACTAATCAATCCCTCTGTTTCCCCAATGATAGGTTAGTCAAAAGCTGATGGTACAAGGATACTCTGGCTATGCGACATACAATGGTGGGCTAGATGTTGTTCGCAAGGTTGTTAAGGCAGATGGCATCAGAGGATTATACAGAGGGTTTGGACTGTCAGTGATGACATATGCTCCATCTAGTGCTGTATGGTGGGCTAGTTACGGTTCGAGCCAACGCTTGTTTTGGAGGTTAGATCTTTTTTGAAAATAATTGTGGAGGTTTGCTTATAGATGTCAGTGCTATTTTTTGCTTAAAGAGTTTCTAAATATGTCTGTCAGTTTTTAAGAGTGACTATTAAGGCTTTTCCTAATGAACGGTGTGCTCTATGACTATAGTTACTGTTCAGTATGTGTGCTGAAACTTTTTGTTGGAGCCCAAGCTCCAAATATTACTGATAAGTGTAATCAGGCATAATGAGTGTCCCATCTAGTGCTGTGTGGCGGGCTAGTTACGTTTCTAGCCAACACTTGTTTTGGAGGTTAGAGTTGTTTTATTCATGATACAATTTTGAAGGCTAGATCTTTTTTGAAAATAATTTTGGAGGTTAGCTCATAGATGTTAGTGCTTGCTTCTTTTCATTATTCCTTGAAAAAAGTATCGTAAATATGTCTGACAATTTTTAAGAGTGAGTATTTAGGCTTTTCTAGACAAATGGTGTACTCAATGACTATTATTATTGTTGAGTATATGTGTGATAGGATTTAAGCAGAACAAGATAGTATTGATAAGAATTCGGAAGAACAAGACAGAATTAGGAAGAACAATGTAATTCTCCCCGCCGAATAATCCTCAAAGAGGCCTAAACATTTCAACTCATCGATGCCCTCAACCCCTAACCTATCCCCTACCATCTATTTATACACTAATACTTTCCATAATACTCCCCCTAGATTAATGATAATTACTAACCACAACATCCACAATATTCACTCTCATTAATGACTCTCCCTACATTAATGATGATATCCACAATATCCTCTCTCATTAATGATAAATACTAACCCCAATCCCCACAATATCCACTCTCATTTATTCCCTTTTCTAGCATAGACTTTTCCATAGAATTTATTAGGAATTTCCTTATCTGTGTGTGCTGAAATGGTGTATCCATTATAGATCATTCTTTATCTCATTCTATTCTGGCTTTTTAACCTTAATGTAAAAGAATCATCTTCCTGAAAGTACATGAGTCTTTGTTCTATGCAGTCTTCTCGATGATGATGAACAAAACGGTCAAATCCCAAGCACGTGGAAAATTGTGGGTGTTCAAGGTGCTGGTGGGGTTATGGCAGGTGCTGCTGCATCCTGCATTACAACTCCTTTAGATACCATTAAGACTCGATTGCAGGTGCTGAGCGACTCCCTTTCATTCTTAAAGATTATGTATTGTCTTTTTTTTTTTTTTGTATAGGCTAACTTGGCTTATAATTAATCAGTGTACTCTTTGCACTATATAGGTGATAGCACATGAGAAGAAACCAGGCGCTGTTCAAGTGGTCAAGAAGTTGATTGCTCAAGATGGGTGGACTGGGCTATATAGAGGTCTTGGCCCAAGATTTTTCAGCATGTCTGCCTGGGGAACTTCAATGATACTATCCTACGAATATCTGAGTACGTCTTTGCTTCTTTTTCGCGCATTTTATTCTGTGTTTGCACATGCTTGATACACAGTTGCTCTGGATTAGGAAGAAAGAATAACAGTGCTTTGTATTTTATTATCTACCTTTCTGCTTCAGAACGATTGTGCGCGAAAGAGGATTAGACAAAACCAACTTGCTTGGTGCCCAGCATTTCAAGAAGTTGCTGCGCATACTTTAAGCACAGGAGCTTGCTCCGTATAAAGGGAAGACTATCTGCTCACTTCTTGTCAATTGACCTCCTTGTGATATCTTCTGTGCTAAGGGAAGAGATACATTTCGATTGCATAATGCCATTCTTTAAGCCCATCTCTGTGATTCATGTGGATTAGATCCGCCTCTAATCCCCCTCCCAGTTCTCTTGGGCTGTCTTAGACGTATAGAACCTGACTCTTAGTTTTTGGTTATTTCTTTGTACTCCTACCCTGAGCCTATAGGAATTATGCTGAATACAATAAAGATGATCTATCAAGGGTGCTTGAGCCATCAATTTTTTAAACAATCGTTAGTACACGATTAACTTGTGCTCTCTCGCCGATCAAGTCTGTTATATAATTTCTTGACGGGGGTGAGAAACCGGTTTGATGCACGTTATAGTATACTACCATCACATGGTGTGTGCTGCTTTTTTAGGGGAACATGGTGCATGCTGTTTTTTTTTTAAAAAAAAATTCACGAGATACCCCTGTTTTCTTTTGTAATTCACAATATACCCCTGTGATTTTTGTAATTTAACTTTAAACATGTTTAAATGTTGTCCAAAATTGATGAAACTTTACATGGACGATGCTAAAGTGTTATATTTTGGTTCAATATCAAATTTGAAGTTTTTTAAGCTCACTTGTGACCTGTGGCACCTAATGAACAGTCACATATTCATTGGGTCCCACAGGTCACGTGTGAGTTTAAAAAACTTCAAAATTGATATTGGACCAAAATATAACACTTAAGCATCGTCCATGTAAAGTTTCATCAATTTTGGACAACATTTAAGCATGTTTAAAGTTAAATTACTAAAATCACAGGAGTATATTATGAATTACGAAAGAAAACAGGGGTATCTCGTGAATTTTCCTTTTTTTTTTTATGGACGGGAAGATCGGGTCATACCGTCATAGCTATCTGTTTAGTTATTTTGGTTTTTCTTTCTGCTTTTTTTTATTATTTTTATATTGCGATAATATTAATAACCCACACAAGTCTATCCAAAACAGCTATAAAAATACTTTAAATGGGGAGCTACTCTGGTGCCATATCCTGACATTCTGTCACATTTATGAAAACTATCATATTGGTGAATGTGTTACATATTATTGGCTAAACGTTGATCAAGTTAAAAAGATTTATAGGTGAATAAAAGTTTTGAATTATCATATTCTTTTAAAAAATTAGTCATAGGATAAAAATATAGATATGATATCGTGCCGTATATTTTGTGTATGGTGGTGTTGGTGTCTCAACCCTAAAATGTTTATGTAAATATTGACAATTTGTTTGCATTTTTACATAAACTTAATAATAAGTATGCATTTTAATATATGAATAAATTAATAAATATATATATATATATATATTATGTTTATAAAAACTATTTTTTTTCAAATAAAATTGTCAAAATTGGTCAAACACAACTAAACCGGTCAAAAGGATAAAATCTGTCAAGACCAACAAAAATTGGGCAAACCATACCACCTGGTTCACTCAGCGCTGAACACCTGGTCACCACCACACATGCTGATACGGGAGGTAAACGGGTTCGCGGGTCGTGTTAGGCTAAACCCAACCCCAATCCATTTATAAAACAAGTTGACCCGATCCAACCTTTTTAATTAATCATGTCCAAATATGAAACTTAAACCTAACCTATTTATTAAACGGGTTGACCTAGTCCAATCTAATGAATTAATCGTGTTCAAATATGAAACTCAAACTCGCATATATTAAACTCAAATCTAACCCGCGTAACCCGTTTAATTAAATATAAGAAAATAATTCGACTAATTAACATTATTTTTTGTAATTCTATGATAATATTAACTTTACTTTAATATTTTTTTATTTTTAATATTTGTATATCCTATTAGTATTAAAATTTGATAAAAAATCTATAATTTATAAATATAAAATTATTTAATATAAATTACTTACACGGGTAGCGGATTACACAAACTAAACCCAAACTCAACACGGTTATTAAACGGGTCGTATCCGGGTTGACTGGTTTATTTAATCGTGTCAAATTTTAAAATCCAAACCCGCAAACTTTGTGTCAGGTTCGTGTTGGTCAAACGGGTCATGTTAAAATTGCCACCTCTACACACACATGACACTCGCCTCTTCGTCTTACACCAGCATGCGCTTGCCGTGCCCTTGCCCCCGCCCGTACCCCAACATGCGCCCACCATGCCCATGCCCCCGTTCACGCACGGTGCACCCGTGGACTACACGCGTGCACGATGCACTCGCGCGTATCCGCTGCGCCTGCCGTGCCTGTTGTGCCCACGTCCATAAGTGTGTCTGCTGTGTCGCACCCATGCATGTTCGTTTTCAGTATTTCTGACATTTTCCCCCTTATTTTGTTCCATGTTTTATTCTATTTCGTTCTAGGGCTAACTAAAAAAAATATAACTTAGGTTAAAAAGTTACGTGTAGGGTTGCATTTTGTAAACTACCTAAAACACCTCTGTGCGGGCCTACCCATTTTCCAGTATTTTTGGCTGTTTTTTCCTCATTCTATTCCATGTTTCATTTTATTTTGACCTAATACTCACTAAATAACCTGTATATTAGGTAGGGAAATTGGTGTTTGTTTTTAAACTGTAACAAATACCTTTGAATGTGCCCCTTGTATGTCCTCGTCGACATAATTTCCATCCAGATTTTCATCTGAATTTTCATCAGGATTTGACATTCAATGGTACTGTTTCTAGAGAAATATAATTGAAATAAAGTCCCGTTTGGTTGTTTTAGGCCATGTATATTTGAGTTTGTAGGTAAGAACAGTGACATAAAGTTTTATTAATTCCAACTGCACGTATTGGAAACCTGACTACGCTTACGAGTTCATTTTTTTAATGTATTCACACTTTTTTAGTTCTCTTCATATGTTTTATGATACCCCCATCTCACATTGGGATATGAGTAGTAATATGAGTGGTTTATAAGGATACATTCAGGTTAACTACAATAACAAGCTCTTCCACTTTTATGCCCAAGTGAGGACAAATGACTTAAAGGGATAGTTTTCAAGCCCGAATGACTAGAGGTAGTGCTGGACAGTTGTCCATATGGTTTGATACTAATGGTATCAGAGCTGCCTCAGAACTAGACCTGGCAATTCAGGTCACTCGGTTCGGGTTCGGATCGGTTCGGGTCAATTTGTAGATATTTAATGTTCGGTTCGGTTTAGATCAGGTCGGGTCATTTGGTTTAAATTAGATTCGAGTGACTTCGGTTTGGTTGATTTCGGGTTCGGGTTAGCCTCGGGTTCATTTGGTTTTCCGGGTTATGGGACAAATTTGGGTAATTTATCCGGATTAGGTTTGATTGACAAAAACTTTAAAGTACAAATTTAAGCAACCTTTGTAACTTGTATTGATTTTCATATTCGGCTCCAAATCCTCTTGATATAATGTTATTTTTTATCAAGACCGCTATTGTGTATTAGTTAGACATAATCAAATTGGGTGACAATTTTTGTACATGAATTTTTAATTATAGATTTATTAATTGTATCAACCAAGTATAAATTAAATTTTTTGTAAATTAGTGGTCAATATTTGGCACTTGACGTCCGGTCTATCCCACCCACGCCCGACGCCTTGCCTCCCGCCGTCCTGCACCTATCACACCCTGTGACCTGTGTGTGTTTTGCGTCAGCCCCAGTAACCTCATGCGAGTGTCTCGCGCCGCACCCATGCCAATCCATCATCGCCACATGCCTGTGCCCGTCACCACCTCACGCCCGTGACCTTGTGTACACGTGCCCATAACCGTCTCATGTGCGCGCCTCATGCGGGTGTAATTTTTGTGATGATATATACACATTCAGACTATTCTCAAGTTGGTTTTGTAATCTTTATTTAAGTGAGGTGTAAGTTTTGTAATCTTTATTCTTTAGGCATCTACACATCAATCATGGTTAGTATATTTCTCAGCAGAAAAGTTTATAGATTTTATAATTGAAATTTCATCAACATTCAAACCATTCTCAAGTCTTAAACATTAAGAAACCTAAGTTTATAAAAGTATATAGTAATATAAAATAGTAATGATACACAATAATCTACCATTGGGAATATTTATTTTCCTCATTTGTGTAATTTGTTTAAGGCATATACACATCGATCTCGGTTAGTATATGTCTTAGTTGAAAAGTTTAGGTTTTATAGTTAAACTTTATCAACATTTAAACCATTCTCAAGTCTCAAGTCCTAAATAAAAAGAAACATAAGTTTATTAAAACCAAATTTAGTAGAGTATTATAAAATAGTAATGATACGCATTAGCTTGTATTATAAAACCATATGTCTTTATAAGGCCATTCTCAACATAGCTTGTGAATGTTTGAATACAACAAGGCTTGAGATGCTTGAAGATTGAAGACAAACAAAGCACATGCATATACCCAAACACCTAAGCTCCACTTACATATAAAGGAGAAGGGGCACTAGACGCTCAAGAGAGTTGGTCAATTGTGTGGCAAATTAATGGATAAGTCCAAGTCGCCAACAAGCACTGTCACACATGCCTAATCCATAAAGATTTTTAAATTAATCTCACAGTCAAGTCTGGCCAAGTAAAAGAAGAAGACAACATATGTAGAGATGTTTTATCCCACTAGTTACCACTTCCCCAAATTGTGAAAAACTATAGAGGATCATACAAACGTCATCCCTAGAAAGATACTAACCCCTATTCATCCATTTATTTCCAGTAAGGGGTAGTCTACGCTCAATAAGCACCTAGTCTCACATATAGGCTTGTTCGCCAACAACATGGAAACACATTTGTAGTCGTGTTATTTAAAGCTTACTATAGTCAATAAATAAGAGTTTGACTGCAGTGAAGATTTTGTTCAATCAATGATTGACAATTATCTGTCATTTGTGCGTGTCAACGGGGACACATATAGAATACAAATTTCCTTACTCCTATTTGAAAGAACATATCAGGTGTTGTTCGTTGGCAACATTTAGAGGATTAATATCCCTAATAAACCATGTGTAATTTTATACTTGGTTAAAGTTTTAACTAAATACTAGAAAAAGTACATGAGTCAACTCTATATAAGTTAACTAGAGTGAAATTAATCATAAAACTTCAAAACCAAGCTTTTTGTTACAAATTCCAAACACACCCTTAAATACTCCCAGCATTAAACACTTTCACTGTCTTTTTCTTATAATACATAATCTCTATAATTTCCCTTTACCGTTTGCTCTTCACGATCAAACGTGGCAATAGCTTACTCTAGTTAACTTATAAGAGAGTGACACATATGTTTTTACTGTGACTATTTAAAGTTTTAACCACATACAAATGGACACATTCACTTTGTATGCATCCATAAAATCATCCAAACCCGTTGACAAGATCACATTCCAAACGGTGGAATCATTTAAAACACCATGGCTTGGTCCCTGAAGCACAATTATTGAATGCAAGTCTTGATAAAACCAATTTTACCACTAACGGATACTATAACGCCATTTGTGATGACATCAAGGAAGAAAATACTATTCAAAATCAGCTCAAAAGTACGTGAACAGAGAATATTGAGGAATAGAATGTTGAATTGTTTTCGTTAAATCAATATGTATAGGCGGTTGTATAGTAGAGAGTATTTATATCACTCTGATTTACCCTATTATGTCTCATAGAATAAGTACTGAACTAATATTTACAAGTATACAGACTTTGGGCTTTGTAATGTAAAAAATGGGCTGATTAAATATTTGGGCCATGGCCTGTTATGCTTCAGTATCACCCTGCGATCCACGCGAGAGTAAACCGAGTTTGGATCAAAGCAGAGAGAATCAAGGGAAAGGAAGTGCCTTAGTCAGAGCATCAGTGACTTGGTCACGATTATGGAGGAAGGGAACCATCAGAGTGCCATTCACCGCCTTCTCATGCACAAAGTGGAAGTCCAGAGCAATATGCTTCGCACGAGTGTGAAGACCTGGGTTCACGGCGAGGTAAGTGGCTCCCAAATTGTCGCACCATAGGATAGGTGGTTGGTTAATTTTATGTGTAGTTCTTATAGAAGATGTCGAATCCAAAGTATATCGCATGTGCCATAGCTCGATACTCTGCTTCTGTAGTGGATCTAGCCACTGTAGGTTATTTTTTTCAAGACCAAGAGATTAGAATGTGCCCTAGGTAGACACTGTAGCTTGTAGTCGAGCGTCTATCTTTAGTTAGGGTTGTCAATTTTGGGTTTTAGGTCAGGTTGACTTTAACCCGAATCCGACCTTCTCATGTTTCACCTCAACCCGAAACTGACCCGAACCTGAAAGGGTTATGTTATGTCAACCTGAAAATGACCTGGTGACCCGAAATCAACCCGAAATTGACCCGACGCCCGAAATCAACCTGAAATCGACCCAAAATCGATCCAAAATTGACCCAAAATCAACCCAAAATTAGAAATATTGTACTATCAATACAAATTCTACACAAAATCACCAAGACAATATAATAGAACATATAAAACCATCAAACATAAACGGTTACATGATTGATATATTAAGAGTTATGTCGCATAACTATAAGAATATATATTTTCTTTTCTTTTTTAAAAATATTTTTGGGTTGCGGGTTAAAATCGGGTCGGCAGCTCAAACCCAAAACCAACCCGGGTTTTTAGCAACCCAACCCGAACCTGACCCAAAAATGTGTTCGGGTTGAAAATTGCAACCCAAATCCACGTTTTAGCGTGTCGGTTTCAGGTCGGATTTCGCGTTCGTGTCAAGATTGACATCCCTATCTTCAGTACAACTTGCCCAGTATGTGTCTGGTGTCTGCATATGCAAATAGTTATATATAGGACATTAGAGAGAGAAAAAGAATCATTCTTTTAGTTCCCTTTAGATAGCGCAAAAGGCACTTTAGGGCTTGCCAGTGGAAAATAGTAGGGTTATACATAAATTGACAGAGGTGATTGTAGACACCAAAAATTCTCACCCCATGAAGCGAATTCCGGAATAATAAATACAATGAGAAGGGTCGTCGCCTTTCTTTTCATAACACATTTACGTGCATGCCAAAATGAAACCATCGTTTTACGACAAAATTTCAAACCAATTTTCAAGCATTTTAGAAAAACCCAATTTTACAGAAATTTTCAAACAATCATTTGTTTTAGACTTACCCTTTTATTTTATTTAGTTATTTTCAGTTTTATTTTCTTAGTCGTGGGCATTTCATTTACTCTATTTTACTTATATTATTTTATCTTTTTTTTATGTTGTTATTTTGTAAAGAAAACACTTCATTTTTATTGACTAAACCTTTTTAGTTTTATTCTGTATATACATTTTTTTAGCATTAGTGTTTTGATGATTTTACTCATGTCGAGTTATAGCTTTTTGTTATCTTTCCTTAAGTTTTTCCGTTGTAGTTATTCTTGCCCTTTCTCATTTTTCGGTGGATCAAACTTGGCCTCAATTCAATCTTCAATTAAACCCAACAGCCCAAGCCCAAACTCATCCTACCCAAGCTTGCAGCCCAAAACCAAATCCCACATTAAAACCAACCCATCACCTAAACCCTAGTGCCCTCAAGTTCTTCGATCGGCAGCCACCAACAGATGGACCTCCATATCGATCAACTTCTTTCTACCACCTTCATCTCTCTCTCTCGATCATCTTCTTCTACCCGGCCTCCATTCTCTACGAAGAAAAAATGTTCACTCAGATAACCGGTCCTCACCACACTCCATAGCATCATTTCGATCTTCTTCAACAACAAAAAGAGCCCAAAATCGTTACCCAGGTCGATCTTCATTCTCCTTCAACTGAAAACAACAAGAAAATCAAAAACAGAAAGCCATTGGCTATTCCCCTTCATTTGTCGATCTCTTCAGCCACCTTCATCCTCCCTTCATTTTCGAAACCAAAAACCCTAACACAAACCCACTCTCATTCTCTTCGGATTTTGACAATTTCGCAACCCAACTGTCAAAGCAAGGAGCTCACAAACTCCGTGTCTTCTTCATTCTTCAAAACGTTCGAACAGAAGCATATACACTCTTTGGATTTTTCCTTTTCATTGGGGTCAAACCCTAACTCGATCCCTCAATAGCTTTCCGCCGCTACTGATTCAGATAAATGTGTTTGTATAATTCCTTTACCTTTCGGGAACCATTTACCGGTAATACTCCCTCGCGGCCATCTTCGTCATTGCGAATCCGATCAGGTTTTCTCACCGTCGAACCTTGGCTCTGGCATCGAATGTTGGTCCAGACTTCTGTGTCCACGTTCGACTTCGAATATCACTAATCGCTCTGATGACTCCTTTCTGGCTCTTTGGAATGTTGGTAACCATATTTTTTAGTCGTTTATACAGCTCTCGGGCTTGATTCTTCTTCCTTTATTTTTGTTCTGTTGTTTCTTTCCCTCATTTTGGCTGCACTCATATCAACCCTGGCTTTGATTTATCTGAAGAAGGTAATCGAATTGTTTCTGATTGATGTAACACCCCTATTTAGCGTATTTAAAGCGGAAATAAAAATACGAAGGGCGTACAGACCATCGGGTTCCAAACACCCGGCACCAACCCTCACCAATTACAACTTATAACTTACAAAAGCTACGGTCTGAACTCGAGAAAAACTTAACACAAACATAATAGAAATTAAACACATTAACTCTCCACAAAACCTAGTCCCATCCCAAACGCTCATTCTCTTCGTGGCCACCTGTAAATCAATTCGTACCTGCAAGATGAAACCAAGCAGCCCACCCCAAAAGGGGCGGGTCAGTTCCCTGGAATGGAACTGGTACAATTCTCCAAAAGCAAACTTATAAAACATAACTCTTCAAAATAAATAGTAACATGAAAACAAACTCTTAAAATTAAAACAGAGATAAAGCACTTCAAAACAATCAAGTTAAAGAGAAAAGAAAACAAGACAAAGATAGAGATAGAGAACTTCCAAAACAAGTCATCCACTTAAGTAGTCACACCACATAGTTAGTAAGCATCCATTGTTGATGTTAGAACCAATTCCCAATAGGAGTAGAAAAACCCAGATAGCCACAAAGGACTAGGAATGAATGAGAGAAAACCAAAACCAGCAACTCAAGAATGGAATGAAACCAACTGGGAGAGATGGCCCCCACCGCCAAGAACGTCCATTAAGGACAGGGGATATACAACCCCTTACTGTTAACTACGTCCTCTCAGGACAAGGGATATACAGCCCTTTACTGTTAAATATCAATGCCCCTATGGGCGAGGGATATACAGCCCCCTACTGTTCACATTAAAGACGCGCGCACGTCGAAAGAAAGATTTCCAAGATTGACCTTTTCCAAAAATCCCGCTAGATCACCAACTACCCAGAGCAATACCAAAACACTCAGTCCTACAGAGTGCAGAAGCGTAAACCCTAAGCAGCCAATGTCTAACAGGCAACCAAGTAGAAGAAACCAATACCCAAGTAAGTTCCACATCCAAGGCTCAGTTAGTCACACAAGCTGAGTTAGTCACACAACCATTTTTTTTTCTTAGAAAATCCTCTTAAAGCCAGTTAGCGTTTTCCAAAACATTCCACAAGTCAACCATTAAGAATATCGGAGTACGAGAAATCGTACAACACATTCCATAAAGTCCAAAACACATCAAGCTGAGTACGAGAAATCGTACCTGGATAACGCTGTAGCAGTTCTAATCAACTTGCGCAAACAATCAACAGTACTCTGAAGAATATTAAAGATAATCTACCATCAAACACTTGTAGCCTATGTTACGCTTAAATAAACTCCTTACTCTTATTTCAAAGTCTCAATTATCTTTTAAGCCCTCACTTAAATGTTATGTATAATCTTTGTGTTATCTAAGAACGTTGTATAGCCCAAGGTGGTAAGATCAAGGAATGATTCGATCAACATTGGCTAATTGTCCACTCCTATCCACTTTACCCATACTTAACCTTAATTCCCACATTAAAGACCTTTATAACATAAGTGCATTATACGTTATTCAATCAATCTTAGAATTTCAATAACAATTCTTAAGCTCAATACTTTTATTCTTACTTTAGGACATACATCGTGTTATGACCAATGATGGGTTTATCTTAGAATAATACTATTATTTCACAATTTATTGACTATGTATTTATCAATATCTACTAGATAATCCATTATAACTAAGTCTTCCCCCTTAACTTAATTAAGATCTACATCCTGTATACTGAAATCGTAGTGTGTTGTAGATGCATTTTAGTATAACTTATTTGAGCTACTAAACTCAATTATCTTATCTTTAGTTCAGAATGGCCTTTTTTACATCCAGCTAATAATCTTTGACATAAGATGTTAAATTACTTTTCACCTTGAAACAACTATATTATAGTTGACTTAGACTTATCGAACCCTTACATTTAGTGTTCACAAGGTACATTATTTGCTTCATTATTACCTATATAAGGTGTTTAGTATAACCCTTTTATGTATCCTTACTTACATTTAATTTCCTAAATGTTTTATTTTGTTTACAAAACCTAAAGTTTCAAAAGAATAACCTAATAAATTAATTTCCTTTATTGTATTTAGGATGGACAATATATCTACATAAAGTAGAATTTATCCAGGAATTAAATTCTGGTTCGTAAGTGAAATTGTTAATTATTTAATAAGATAATCTATTATGAAAAATCCCCATACCTTATATTCAAATGACACATTAATATTTCCCGTGTCAAAAGGTAAATCCTTATAGCCTCTTATGTAACTTAGTTCCTCTAAATAAAGGTTCAAAGGTTTATGTATCTAATTTCTATTTATAAACCTTTTAGTAAATCTTTAACTATTATGTACAACACTTATTTATAAACTCACATCTTGAATATTAGTAATAAATGTATTTTATATGGCTAACTAATTCTAAGAAACTTAAGGATTATTATTTAGAGTAATTTCCTAATCATAGTTTAATATAGTCTTATACCATAATCCCTTTTAATGATTTTATCTCAAAATATTAAGTTATTACTCAATACTATAAATATTAAGAAATGATTAAATCTAGACTTATTTATCCTCTTCACATTTAGATGTAAAAGTAACTCATTTACTTTATTATATTTTTTATAATAAGAACATTTAAATGTAAAAGTATTCCATTCATTTTAGTATCAATTATATAATAAGATCTATTTGTGTAACACTTTATGTAAACTAGTTACAAATATTCCTAAATTTCAACTTATTAATTTCTTAACCCAATTATAGATTTACATTGTGGACATTGACTAAATATATACATGTATTTTAATACTGTTTATATAAATCTTAGAAATTCAAGGGTAACTAAAAACTCAATTCATAACCATAAATTAATACCACCTCATATAGTATTCTATTATTAGTATTATGTAGAGGTTTTATTTTAACTCGTTAATCCCTTCATATTATATTTTCTATAAGGTATTTTATTTCTTTTATTTATTTATTTATTTATCGTATATATATATATATATATATATATATATCCTTCCGATTATATTTCTCACAAGGAATGTTATTTCCTTTATCTATTTTTAATGTATTTATATATATATATACATATACCTAAATATATTAAGATTTATCCAGAACACTCCTTAAGAAATTCTATTGTATTTAATTATACCTAATATCTTGTAGACATACCCAAAACTGATTTATGGTTTATAAAATAAAGTATTTCCCTTAGTTTTAGTTAAATATATTAACTACCATATTATATAATTAATATAAATGTAGATTAATTTAGCTCCTTGATTTAACCTAAGTTACTATTTTATTTCTTTTACATATATGTGTAAATATATATATATATATATATATATTCCTTAGTTTTAATTAAGAATATTAACTCCCATATAATATGGTAAATAAAATGTTGGATAATTAAATTCCTTAATTTATATAAGTTCCTACTTAAGTAAGTATATATACATAAGTGTAAATAATTTCACTTCTCTTAAAAGCTAATACAAAAACATCTATAAACTTACTGTTATAAAATGTTAATTTAGTTCCCCTTATTTTCCCCAGCTTAAAAGTTAATTAACAAACCATACTTTAATTTTTGATTACATTAAAAACCTTATATTATAGGTTATTCTTATGAAAAACTCATAAACACAATTTTTAAAACCTTTTACCGTTGCCCAAAAATTCCCAAACTTAATATACAGTAACTATAACATTTTAGACATGTTATAAAATTTTTATTTCACAAAGATATCCTTTAAATTTATCCAGATAATTCCACAATAACCGAAACTTGCAAAAATTATATCTTACGTTTACAAACTCAAAAACCATATTAATTTATATCAAAATAAACTAGACTTTATAAGGAATCTGTGGTTAAAATTTCAAGTCAAAATACATTCGGGAAGGTACTTAAATTAATTAAACAAGTTAGGGTTTATTCCTGGAAACAATATAAAACTTATACTTTAAAATCGTATGTTTTAATCGTGGCCGTCCATCTTTATTAACTGAGATCGGACGGCCTGTATTGCGCGAGTTCTTCAGAGAACTCAAATCGAAACCGAGTACTAATTCACCTATATCTCTCGATCTACAGAACGAAATTCAACGATTCTTGTTTCTGTGGATTCGAAATCGAATTCCGGTTCTAATGGTACCGATTTCCCCAATTATCATGCAGTATTCATCGAGTTTCGAATTCAATTCGAAGGTTAGGGTTTATATTAGAACAGAATACGATTCGGATTATAATTCACCAAATTCTCCTAATCTAGAGCGTAATTGACACAATTGAAACATGGGTTAGGTCGGAATTGTAAAACCGGTTAGCATAATCGGAGGAATTTGAAGAAAAGCTCACCGGAATTGCTCGAATCGAAGTGATTTCGAGATCGGGTTCTGGAAAAACTCGAACTTCCGACCAGTTCGTGAAGCAAACTTCGAGGATCTATAAGTTATTGCACAGATCGATTTAGGCTTTGTTTTTGGGCTCATTAGAAAGATGAAACTTAGATCTACACATGGATAACTAGAACTAATCCTAACTCGCATTATACAGAAAGAAAATTGACCCGAAAGTTACGAGTTTACCTCTCTGTTTCGGTATGATTTTATGTGCTGAAAAATCCGGAACTTTGAGCGACTATAACTTCCAAACGGTTATGATTCAGGCTTGGGCATAAACATAAGAATTGTAGACGGATTAGAGATCTACACAACGAGCTAAAGAAATCAAAGTTTGGTTGAGAAACGAAGGATTTATGGCTAGACGAATTTACCTGAATTCGAAGGGAATAGGAAATCTGGGTTACGACTGTGAAAGGTGCCAACTTGAGAACGATTTTCCCGTTGATGTAGAAGGGTTTAGGGTTTGTATGAGTTACGGTTGTGAAGATGATTCAAAGGAGAAGAGAATAAAGAAGACGGCTTTGAAAAATATTGAAAGATGAAGAAGATATAGCCGTCACAAGTTAGGTCAAAATCGGTTGTTTGCTGGAGAAAAACAAGGAGGTAAAAATCAGCTAAGTGTTGGGACGCACGAGAGGCCGACACGTGGCACTTTATGAAATTTTGGCTCTAAACTTCAAACTAGCATAACTTTGGCTAGGATGATCCGTTTTTGACGTTCTTTTTATCGATCTTCATGGTTTTTCATAACCTATTTTTTGGTATAGGTTTCATGGCCTGGTTTGACCATTCTCAAAAAGTCAACTCTAGCAAGGCTTAATAAGCTTTAAGGTTTCTAGAATTTTATATTGACTTTTATGTTTCAAAACAATGTTCCAACACTTCCTAAAATCTTTATTATATTTGGAGTGTTTAGAAATTTCCCCAAGATTTAT
The DNA here is from genome assembly GCA_023374045.1 of Limonium bicolor. Taxonomy (NCBI): domain Eukaryota; kingdom Viridiplantae; phylum Streptophyta; class Magnoliopsida; order Caryophyllales; family Plumbaginaceae; genus Limonium; species Limonium bicolor. The sequence continues at coordinate 370,451,030 of CM041778.1, forward strand.
TGACTTATAAATCTTATTATTAAATTCATAATACTATACAATAATATATAATAATTAGGAGAAAACCCCTAAATAAATCTCACAACCCCATATAATAATTTAATATTCATAATTCCATATAATTTAATATTCATAATTCCATATAATAATTTAATATTCCTCATTCCATATAATAATTTAATACTTAATAATATTATTAAAGGTTTAATAAAAGAAATCCCCTAAATTAATTTAAATTAATTTAGGGGTATTTCAGCATATCCCCCTTAAAAGAAACTTCGCCTCGAAGTTTAAAAATCAACTAATAAGCACTCACACCGCTTCGGGTGTGCTGAGACAATAAAAGTTCCAATGAAATTCCATACCCAACCAATCCTTTATTTCCATCCATTTCCGTAACAACATTCCACTCAAGATTACTCAAAATCAAACTGAATCAGGATATACCAAGATATAGCATGATGAAAATCAAAAGTCACATACTGAGTCATAATGCAAAAACCAAGCACATACAAACACCTCTCATTCTGCTAATACTGTTCTCCCTTTGCTAATAATACAACGAGGCATAATCCGGATGAGATAACGAAGGAGGAGTATGCCAGCATATCCCCCTTAAAAGAGCTAAGGTACGCCCTCGTACCGCTACTAATGGCACATTCAAAGAATTCAACACCTTATTAACCCGCTTTGTTGAATTTTACTGCACCGTTGATTATATCTATGATCGTTATATATATCTGTATCTCTTGATTGTTATGTATTTGTATTTCCTTGGTGGTTATAAAATTTTACCTTATGATTATTATCCATTCATTTAATGACGGATACGAATTATATGTCCATATGTGATCATTTATCATATCAATTATATTATCAAGCTATAAACCAGGTGTAACGTATTTGAGTAGTTTATAATAATATTTCAGATCATTTAATAATCCTTAATAATCTTCCAAAATCATCTCCAAGGGTTTTAGTCAACCATATGTTAAAACTTTATAAGATAAATATTTTCTGTGACTTTTCAAGTTTCAATTGTTTTTATAATTACTTATCGTATTTTAGATGATTCATTCAGTGTTTACTTTATAAAATTTACTTATTATATATTTACATAATCTCACCCAAGGGAGAATCTAAGGAAGTTCTTATCAATTATAATGTAGCTCCAAAATCTGATTTCTTTATCTTAAAATTTATTTTTCAAGATAGGGACTCTATATAAAATTTTAAGTCAAATGAACTAGTCTAATGAAAACTCACTCACTCTTGGTGATTATTTTTCTTCGGGTTTGTTCTATGTAAGTATTCTCCTGATTACTAAATCTTAGTATTCCCTTAGATAATGGTGGCTTTTGGTAAATATCACTCTTAGTGTGTCTTTTAAAATTTTATACAGGTATAATGTTAAACTTCCAAGTAAGCATGAGGATTTTCAATCTTTAAGTAACTCTCACTTTTTTTTTTTTTAAGATGCTCAATACTCAAGTATTTAAGGATCAATGATACTTAGTTTAGTATTACTCTTCTCTTCACTCAATCTTTAAGTAACTTCTTTTATTGATTTTTTTTTTTATCCAGCCAGGGGTAGATGTTGTATCTTGGAGTACCAAACTTAATCCCCTTCCTCCATATATAAGTATTTTTCACCAAAGATTTAACTCAATAAACCCTTTACATTTATGAGTTTTAATACCGGATCTTAAGATACAAATATTGATTTGTTCATTGTGGTTAGCAATGAAATATGCCTAGCTCAAGATTTCATGATGGTAACGTCTTACCACCGCTTCCCCTCAAGTTCAACACAATCCATCACATGCGTAGAAGATTATTTACAGTTGGATGACAAGGCTTGTCTAGCCCCTAAAGCGGAAATAAAAATACGAAGGGCGTACAGACCATCGGGTTCCAAACACCCGACACCAACCCTCACCAATTACAACTTATAACTTACAAAAGCTACGGTCTGAACTCGAGAAAAACTTAACACAAACATAATAGAAATTAAACACATTAACTCTCCACAAAACCTAGTCCCATCCCAAACGCTCATTCTCTTCGTGACCACCTGTAAATCAATTCGTACCTGCAAGATGAAACCAAGCAGCCCACCCCAAAAGGGGCGGGTCAGTTCCCTGGAATGGAACTGGTACAATTCTCCAAAAGCAAACTTATAAAACATTACTCTTCAAAATAAATAGTAACATGAAAACAAACTCTTAAAAGTAAAAACAGAGATAAAGCACTTCAAAACAATCAAGTTAAAGAGAAAAGAAAACAAGACAAAGATAGAGATAGAGAACTTCCAAAACAAGTCATCCACTTAAGTAGTCACAAACACATAGTTAGTACATCCATTGTTGATGTTAGAACCAATTCCCAATAGGAGTAGAAAAACCCAGATAGCCACAAAGGACTAGGAATGAATGAGAGAAAACCAAAACCAGCAACTCAAGAATGGAATGAAACCAACTGGAGAGATGGCCCCCACCGCCAAGAACGTCCATTAAGGACAGGGGATATACAGCCCCTTACTGTTAACTACGTCCTCTCAGGACAAGGGATATACAGCCCTTTACTGTTAAATATCAATGCCCCTATGGGCGAGGGATATACAGCCCCCTACTGTTCACATTAAAGACGCGCGCACGTCGAAAGAAAGATTTCCAAGATTGACCTTTTCCAAAAATCCCGCTAGATCACCAACTACCCAGAGCAATACCAAAACACTCAGTCCTACAGAGTGCAGAAGCGTAAACCCTAAGCAGCCAATGTCTAACAGGCAACCAAGTAGAAGAAACCAATACCCAAGTGAGTTCCACATCCAAGTCTCAGTTAGTCACACAAGCTGAGTTAGTCACACAACCATTTTTTTTCTTAGAAAATCCTCTTAAAGCCAGTTAGCGTTTTCCAAAACATTCCACAAGTCAACCATTAAGAATATCGGAGTACGAGAAATCGTACAACACATTCCATAAAGTCCAAAACACATCAAGCTGAGTACGAGAAATCGTACCTGGATAACGCTGTAGCAGTTCTAATCAACTTGCGCAAACAATCAACAGTACTCTGAAGAATATTAAAGATAATCTACCATCAATCACTTGTAGCCTATGTTACGCTTAAATAAACTCCTTACTCTTATTTCAAAGTCTCAATTATCTTTTAAGCCCTCACTTAAATGTTATGTATAATCTTTGTGTTATCTAAGAACGTTGTATAGCCCAAGGTGGTAAGATCAAGGAATGTATTCGATCAACATTGGCTAATTGTCCACTCCTATCCACTTTACCCATACTTAACCTTAATTCCCACATTAAAGACCTTTATAACATAAGTGCATTATACGTTATTCAATCAATCTTAGAATTTCAATAACAATTCTTAAGCTCAATACTTTTATTCTTACTTTAGGACATACATCGTGTTATGACCAATGATGGGTTTATCTTAGAATACTATACTATTATTTCACAATTTATTGACTATGTATCTTTATCAATATCTACTAGATAATCCATTATAACTAAGTCTTCCCCCTTAACTTAATTAAGATCTACATCCTGTATACTGAAATCGTAGTGTTGTAGATGCATTTTAGTATAACTTATTTGAGCTACTAAACTCAATTATCTTATCTTTAGTTCAGAATGGCCTTTTTTTACATCCAGCTAATAATCTTGACATAAGATGTTAAATTACTTTTCACCTTGAAACAACTATATTATAGTTGACTTAGACTTATCGAACCCTTACATTTAGTGTTCACAAGGTACATTATTTGCTTCATTATTACCTATATAATAAGGTGTTTAGTATAACCCTTTTATGTATCCTTACTTACATTTAATTTCCTAAATGTTTTATTTTGTTTACAAACCTAAAGTTTCAAAAGAATAACCTAATAAATTAATTTCCTTTATTGTATTTAGGATGGACAATATATCTACATAAAGTAGAATTTATCTAGGAATTAAATTCTGGTTCGTAAGTGAAATTGTTAATTATTTAATAAGATAATCTATTATGAAAAATCCCCATACCTTAATTCAAATGACACATTAATATTTCCCGTGTCAAAAGGTAAATCCTTATAGCCTCTTATGTAACTTAGTTCCTCTAAATAAAGGTTCAAAGGTTTATGTATCTAATTTCTATTTATAAACCTTTTAGTAAATCTTTAACTATTATGTACAACACTTATTTATAAACTCACATCTTGAATATTAGTAATAAATGTATTTTACATGGCTAACTAATTCTAAGAAACTTAAGGATTATTATTTAGAGTAATTTCCTAATCATAGTTTAATATAGTCTTATACCATAATCCCTTTTAATGATTTTATCTCAAAATATTAAGTTATTACTCAATACTATAAATATTAAGAAATGATTAAATCTAGACTTATTTATCCTCTTCACATTTAGATGTAAAAGTAACTCATTTACTTTATTATTTTTTATATAATAAGAACATTTAAATGTAAAAGTATTCCATTCATTTTAGTATCAATTATATAATAAGATCTATTTGTGTAACACTTTATGTAAACTAGTTACAAATATTCCTAAATTTCAACTTATTAATTTCTTAACCCAATTATAGATTTACATTGTGGACATTGACTAAATATATACATGTATTTTAATACTGTTTATATAAATCTTAGAAATTCAAGGGTAACTAAAAACTCAATTCATAACCATAAATTAATACCACCTCATATAGTATTCTATTATTAGTATTATGTAGAGGTTTTATTTTAACTCGTTAATCCCTTCATATTATATTTTCTATAAGGTATTTTATTTCTTTTATTTATTTATTTTTATCGTATATATTATATATATAATATATCCTTCCGATTATATTTCTCACAAGGAATGTTATTTCCTTTATCTATTTTTATTGTATTTATATATATATATATACATATACCTAAATATATTAAGATTTATCCAGAACACTCCTTAAGAAATTCTATTGTATTTAATTATACCTAATATCTTGTAGACATACCCAAAACTGATTTATGGTTTATAAAATAAAGTATTTCCCTTAGTTTTAGTTAAATATATTAACTACCATATTATATAATTAATATAAATGTAGATTAATTTAGCTCCTTGATTTAACCTAAGTTACTATTTTATTTCTTTTACATATATGTGTAAATATATATATATATATATATATATATATATTCCTTAGTTTTAATTAAGAATATTAACTCCCATATAATATGGTAAATAAAATGTTGGATAATTAAATTCCTTAATTTATATAAGTTCCTACTTAAGTAAGTATATATACATAAGTGTAAATAATTTCACTTCTCTTAAAAGCTAATACAAAAACATCTATAAACTTACTGTTATAAAATGTTAATTTAGTTCCCCTTATTTTCCCCAGCTTAAAAGTTAATTAACAAACCATACTTTAATTTTTGATTACATTAAAAACCTTATATTATAGGTTATTCTTATGAAAAACTCATAAACACAATTTTTAAAACCTTTTACCGTTGCCCAAAAATTCCCAAACTTAATATACAGTAACTATAACATTTTAGACATGTTATAATTTTATTTCACAAAGATATCCTTTAAATTTATCCAGATAATTCCACAATAACCGAAACTTGCAAAAATTATATCTTACGTTTACAAACTCAAAAACCATATTAATTTATATCAAAATAAACTAGACTTTATAAGGAATCTGTGGTTAAAATTTCAAGTCAAAATACATTCGGGAAGGTACTTAAATTAATTAAACAAGTTAGGGTTTATTCCTGGAAACAATATAAAAACTTATACTTTAAAATCGTATGTTTTAATCGTGGCCGTCCATCTTTATTAACTGAGATCGGACGGCCTGTATTGCGCGAGTTCTTCAGAGAACTCAAATCGAAACCGAGTACTAATTCACCTATATCTCTCGATCTACAGAACGAAATTCAACGATTCTTGTTTCTGTGGATTCGAAATCGAATTCCGGTTCTAATGGTACCGATTTCCCCAATTATCATGCAGTATTCATCGAGTTTCGAATTCAATTCGAAGGTTAGGGTTTATATTAGAACAGAATACGATTCGGATTATAATTCGCCAAATTCTCCTAATCTAGAGCGTAATTGACACAATTGAAACATGGGTTAGGTCGGAATTGTAAAACCGGTTAGCATAATCGGAGGAATTTGAAGAAAGCTCACCGGAATTGCTCGAATCGAAGTGATTTCGAGATCGGGTTCTGGAAAAACTCGAACTTCCGACCAGTTCGTGAAGCAAACTTCGAGGATCTATAAGTTATTGCACAGATCGATTTAGGCTTTGTTTTTGGGCTCATTAGAAAGATGAAACTTAGATCTACACATGGATAACTAGAACTAATCCTAACTCGCATTATACAGAAAGAAAATTGACCCGAAAGTTACGAGTTTACCTCTCTGTTTCGGTATGATTTTATGTGCTGAAAAATCCGGAACTTTGAGCGACTATAACTTCCAAACGGTTATGATTCAGGCTTGGGCATAAACATAAGAATTGTAGACGGATTAGAGATCTACACAACGAGCTAAAGAAATCAAAGTTTGGTTGAGAAACGAAGGATTTATGGCTAGACGAATTTACCTGAATTCGAAGGGAATAGGAAATCTGGGTTACGACTGTGAAAGGTGCCAACTTGAGAACGATTTTCCCGTTGATGTAGAAGGGTTTAGGGTTTGTATGAGTTACGGTTGTGAAGATGATTCAAAGGAGAAGAGAATAAAGAAGACGGCTTTGAAAAATATTGAAAGATGAAGAAGATATAGCCGTCACAAGTTAGGTCAAAATCGGTTGTTTGCTGGAGAAAAACAAGGAGGTAAAAATCAGCTAAGTGTTGGGACGCACGAGAGGCCGACACGTGGCACTTTATGAAATTTTGGCTCTAAACTTCAAACTAGCATAACTTTGGCTAGGATGATCCGTTTTTGACGTTCTTTTTATCGATCTTCATGGTTTTTCATAACCTATTTTTTGGTATAGGTTTCATGGCCTGGTTTGACCATTCTCAAAAAGTCAACTCTAGCAAGGCTTAATAAGCTTTAAGGTTTCTAGAATTTTATATTGACTTTTATGTTTCAAAACAATGTTCCAACACTTCCTAAAATCTTTATAATATTTGGAGTGTTTAGAAATTTCCCCAAGATTTATTGACTTATAAATCTTATTATTAAATTCATAATACTATACAATAATATATAATAATTAGGAGAAAACCCCTAAATAAATCTCACAACCCCATATAATAATTTAATATTCATAATTCCATATAATAATTTAATATTCATAATTCCATATAATAATTTAATATTCCTCATTCCATATAATAATTTAATACTTAATAATATTATTAAAGGTTTAATAAAATAAATCCCCTAAATTAATTTAAATTAATTTAGGGGTATTTCAATTGATTTCCTCTTGTTCGGTGTATTTGTTGTTTTATATTCCTAGTATCGACTGGTTTGGGTTGTTGGTAGAACCCATCTTACACATGTATGCTTTGCTGGTTACTGGTTCCGTAATCAGAATGTTTGGTTTATTCTCTTCTGATGGATGGACTTTGTTGATGTCATGATGGATGGAGATTGCTACTGATCGTGAATGGATGATGTCATGGCTGTTTGTGACCATATTGTTGCCTCTGTTTAATGTTCATTCCCTGTTTGGCGTTATGAGACGCGTTTGAGTTGATACATGAGTTATCTCGCTTATCTATTTGTTGGTGCTTCAATTCGTTTAAATGCTTGACTACTCTTGATTTATGGTTTGACCGAAGTACGTGCGAAAACTGATTAAACATGTGGGATTTACTCAACCCGGAACCAATTTCACATTTTTGCGATGAATCCTGTTGATAGACTTAAGGCTTTGTAGCACTTCTCTGGTTTGGAAATGCTATCGATCTACTACTATGATTAGTTCTTGATCAATTTCGTTGCTCCTTGCACATTGAAAATGGTTGGGACCTTATGAAATTCCAGCACGCTTATTATTGTCCCTCTGCTGATTGTCCTGCTTTGTGGCTTGACCGAGGTACATTCGTAATGGGTTAGATATGAATTGATGCCTGCACATGTGGGCTGCTTGGAATGACTTTGGGCTTTGTGCTTAGCTGAGCCTGCAGCAGACTATCTGGTTCATGGTTGCTCATAGGGTTATGGAAATTTTATTCTCAGTTTTCCTTGATGTTAACTTGGCTACCCTTTTAACTTATTGTCCCTGTGCGTTAAGTTCAATTGACTGCTCAATTGTTGGTTTTCTGATTAGACCGAGGCACATACAATTGGATATGGGCTGCGCTTGTTGGACTTGCGGCTTGATTTGGGATCATAGAAATTGCGCTTTGGGCCTACCTTCTATGGGTTTGGAAATTATATCTCTTATTCAATTACCTTTGAGTAGCTAACTGCTCCTTGTGCATTGATAACGGTTTAGAAATCAGTTTAAGACCAGCAATTAACTTGTCCCTTTCACGCTTAGATAAGAACATAAATTGGGTTATAGTTACCCTATGCTATAATTGTTTAGATAATTCATTCATCGATGGGATGTCCTTATTAATTTTATCATTCTAGAGGGAGATGATATATAATCCTTTCCACATATGATCCCAAATGACTCACAATCCACCTCTTTGATACTACACTTCGGTTTGAGTCATAATCTAGCATGATGAATTAATCTGGGTTTCATTACCTTCGCTTGATTTATCTTACAATTTATAGCATTTGCTGGTAGCTTGAAACTCTTTTCTATGTTCTCGGTTGGGGTGTGGGAGATGATTAGATTGCCCCCTTTCCTCCCATTGAGAGGGGGCGTATGATCCCATTGCACACACCCCAACCCTCTTACATTTCATTACTAACCAAACTCGTGTTTCCTTGTTTTTGTTCCATGACATGTACATGATGGATTGGTGAATGGAAAATTGCTCGGAGATTAAGGAGATGGACCTTGGCTAGGACTACCGGGGCTCTCCCTTCAAACTCGAAAAACGGTTGGTGTATCTCTTCGGATCCCCTTCAGCTCGAGTGAGGCGGCGTCGATGCGACCCCCCATAGCAGCTCTTTTAATTCAACACTTTAATTCAGCATTTTAATTCAACACTTTAATTTTGTTATCATTAGTTGTAATTTGTCTATTAGTTGTGCTATCTAGCATAGTCTTGGATTTCATAATTTTTTTGTATTTGTCGGCTTGATCATTTTTTACTCTGTCTATCTTTCGTACATATTTTTGAATGCTTGTTTATACATGTTCGGTTCAATTATACATTGGGCGTTTTATTTGTTAGTTTCGTCTTATAAACTGCTAGATTGGTTTAGCACATGTAGCCATAGAATAGCCTTTAGGTCTACCCACTTATTTCTGGACAATTCGAGTCTAGTTTAGAAAAGCTTTTAGGATCGGGGATGTTCCTCACTCAAACAGGCCGTAGAGTTTGGTCGGTGGGGAACACCCTTCCTTTATAACATTTTCCAAACCATCCCTATTTATTAAGATCTAAGACTAAAAAAAATTCATACTTCGATTTCAACAACTACTTTCATACACACATCATACACTCTTCAAACCCTGTTCTTATACACCAACATCGTACACTCTCACAAAATCAATCTCTCTCATCTAACACTCTACAAAATCAATCTCTCTCATACTCTCATCAAACACTCACAAAATCAATCTCTCTCATGCTCTCTCATGCTCTCTCATCTAACACTCTTCGAATCAATCTCTCTCATCTAACACTCTTCAAATCAATCTCTCTCATCTAACACTCTTCAAAATCAATCTCTCTCATACTCTCATCAAACACTCACAAAATCAATCTCCCTCACACTCAAGCACCAAACATACTTCAAAATCAACCCCCCACTCACTCATCGAATACATTTCAAATGCAATCCTTCCCTCACTCACTCATCAAACACTTTTCATACACAATTTAAAGTTCATTTCAATCCAATGTCAATCCCAACCGCAAATCATTCAATTTGAGGCCCAACAATCATTTCAGTTTGAGGCCCAATAATCAAATTCAATCTGGCCCCACTTCCAAACTTGCCCCACATTTCTAGGTCCAAATCTGGCCCACTTTCCAATGCCAATTCCGGCCCACATTTTAAGGCCTACTTTGGTCCAAATTTCAAAGCCCAATTCGGCCCACTTTTCCAAGGCCCAAACCTGGCTCATCAGTCCAAATTTGGCACACAATTTCAATTCAACCTCAATTCATTTTCAATTCAAAATCAATCCAAAAACCGATTCAATCCCATCTCCAATCCAATCCAATTTCAATCCAAAATCAATTCAATTTCAATCTGATTTCAATTCAATTCTTAATTCGACTCCGATTCAATCTCAATGTAAATCCAATTCAATTCAAAAATTTTTTCATTCCTAATTCAATTCAATTTCATTTCAATCCCGAATAATTCCAAACATCATAAATCTCAAATTCCTTAAAAGTTTGAACTCCTTGAACTTCCAAACTCTGGAGAACTCAAGCATCTCGAATCTCTAAACGTCTCAGCAGCTCAACAGACTCAAATGTCTCAACAGCTCAATAGACTCGAACGTCTCAACAGCTCAACAGACTCGAACGTCTCAACAGCTCAACAGACTCGAACGTCTCAACAGCTCAACAGACTCGAACATCTCAATAGCTCAACAGACTCGAATGTCTCAGCAGCTCAACGAACTCGAATATCTCCATCGACTCAGCAAACTCAAAAACCTCAAAAACCCTCAGCTTCTCATACCCGAACACCTTCAAAATTCAAACCCTTTCAAGCCTTGATTATCCTACAGACCCGAGTGTCTCACAGACTCTGTCATCTCAAGATTTTAAATGTCTCGCAGACCCGAGTGTCTCACAGACTTTTTTCACCTCAAACTTCAAAATAAACCCGACAATTTGTCAAACCTCACAAAATGACCACAAAACCTATTTGACCCCTCCAAGACCCAAAAGGTCAAAACCCCAATTCCTTCAAAACCCCAAAACTCCCAAACCTCCAAGAACTCCGAACTACGTAAGGTTTGATCTCAACAGGGAGTTGAGTACGTAGGCAACCCACCCAGGGTGCGACCCCGTCCCAAATAAAAACCCTTTTCCCCTTCTGAGGTGGCTCTCATATCTCTTAAAACACTCAAACATTCTTCGGCTCCCACAAACTTCAAATTGTCATGCTCCAAATCTTGTATATTCACTCAACCCCAGACTTTCCCAAATCTTCATTCTATACTCATCCGAATTCCCCATTTCCCTCTTCTAGGCGTTGGCTTGGCAGAAAAGCTCGCCTCATCTATTCTCTCTCTTCTCATCCTAATCCTATCCTTGGCTCTTAAATGAATCTCTCTAAAAGGTTTTGAAAGAAGGTAACCCCGACAATCGGAGACCGAGGTTTCCTCGGGCACCAATCCAAAGTCGTGGTCGTTGCCACTTCTAAGGGGTGTAACCCAGTGCGAACCCACACAGAGTCTCTAGTATGATCAGATAAGTCCTATCCATAGGCAACAAATCATCAGAGTCAATTGACGGTTCTTAGAACCCTTCTCCTCCCTTCCTAGTTCCTTAGGTCAAACTAGGTGACGACTCTAGTCCATTCCGCGTTATAGAGGCATAAGTCCGCGTGGAGCCCATCGAGAGCGGGTGTAGTGCACACTTGCATTCCCCTTTATGCTTTCTGGGAAAGACGGACAATTTAGTAGGTATTTGAGGGCTGCCATGAATAACGGGTTTTCACCCTCCACAGAATGGCATTTTCTAGGATCTCGACCTTTCAATCATACCACATTTAGATAGACCCCCATCATACCGAAAAATCACCCTCCACAGTGATTAACTACAAAATTGATATCAGGGTGAGTGAGAGAGATACTGGAGTCCTCCCAAGAGGTTGTGAGAGAGTGAGGTTGGGGTAGGGTTCAGAAGGTTTGGAATCTGAGTTGAAGGTAAAGGTCATAGGAGTGGAGACTGGTTTAGAATTTGAGAGACCTGCTCGAGTGAGGAGATCCCTAATGTATTTGTCTTGATTAAGGAGGATACCAGAGGGAGTGCGTGTGACATGAACACCCAGAAAATAGTGAAGGTTGCCAAGGTCTTCCATGGGAAAGTGAGATGCTAGCTTCTGATAGCATTTGGACAATAGGGTAAGGCTTTTTGTTGTTGCTATAATATCATCTACATAGATCAACAAATATATGATGTCTGAGTGATGGTGATAAACAAAGAGAGAAGGAACAACTCTGGAGGCATTGACTCTAGATGATAAAAGGACATCAGAGAGCTTGGCAACCCACATTCTAGGTGCTTGTTTGAGGCCATAGATAGATCTCTGTAGTTTACACACATAATGAGGGTGAAAGAGCTGAGAAAAACTCGGAGGTTGTGACATGTAAACATCCTTTGTTAAAGAGCCACAAAGAAAGGCTTTCTGTATGTCAAATTGTTTAATGGGCTAGGATTGAGATATAGATAGGGAGAGAACAAGTCACGTAGTAGTTGGTTTAACAACAGGACTAAAAGTGTTGTGATAGTCCAACCCTTCTTGTTGTGAGTAGCCCTTAGCCACTAGGTGTGCCTTCCTTTTTTCCACACTCCCATCTGCCTTTTGTTTTGGTTTGATAACCCATTTGACACCCAACACATTTGTATCTGGAGGTTTTGGAACTAGAGTCCAAGTCCTTGTCCTCTGTAAAGCTTAAAATTCTCTTACTAGAGCATCTCTTCATTCAGGATACTTTAAGGCATCTTTAAGAGAGGGTTCTTTTCTGTTGTGTGAGCTTGGGGTCAAGATACAATGCCATCTTGGTGAACCAGGGGCCTGAAAATATTATTTCTGGCATGGGTTACCATTGGGTGATTGGGAATGGGGGTGGGTGTAGTGTCAAGTTGAGGGGATGGTGTTAATGAGGGAGTGGAAGAAGTTGAGGAGGACTGTGCAGGGGTAGATGGAGGGGAAGGCACTGTAGGATTAGACTGTGTAGTTGGGATAATGATCGTGGAAGTGGAAATGTCAGTAGGCGTAGAGGTAATATAGGTAGGGTGATAGATGTGGTATCTACAAAGATAGACTTTGAGGAGTCAAGGGGAGTAGCAAATGGCAAAGTAGTTTCATCAAAGACCACATCCATGCTGATGTATATTCTTCAACTTTTCATATCAAGGCATTCATATCCTCTGTAGTTAGGACAATAGCCTAGAAAGCCACAGTGAGTGGATCTGTAAGAGAATTTGTGTGTGTTGTAGGGTTCTAAGTTAGGCCAACAGGAGCTTCCAAAGGATTTTAGGAGAGAATTGTCAGGATTGGATTTGTAGAGAGATTGAAAAGGTGAATTCATTTGTAGAATAGGAGAGGGTGTTCTGTTAAGAAGATAAACAATAGTTTGAAAAGATTTAAACCAGAATTTGAGAGGGACAAATGAGTGTGCAAGAAGAAATAGACCTTTATCTACAATCACCATGTGTCTGGATTCCACAGATCCATTTTGAGAGTGAGCATAGGGACATGTAGTTCTTAGGGTAATACCTTGTTCAGCAGCAACTTTCTTTAGAGGGATAAATTCTCCACCACCATCTGTCTGAAATGCCTTTATAGTGACACCAAACTGTGTCTTAATAAACTGAATAAACTTCACAATAGTAGGCAGAAACAAAGACTTTTAGGGGCAGAGGAAAAATCCACACAAACTTAGTGAAGTCATCAATAACAAATAAGTAGTATCTGGCTCTACAAGTAGATATAAGAGGGGCAGGTCCCCACACATCCATGAAAACTAAATCAAAAGGTCTTTGTGAGACAGAGCCAATAGGGGGATAGGGAAGGTAGTGTAGTTTTCCCATATTACAGCCTTTGCAATTCTTAGAAGTGAAAGTGTTTCTTGTCACAAGCAAAGCAAAATGATTAATAACAAACTGACTAATCCTATGAGAGGAATGACCCAGTCTAATATGCCAGATGTTGGGAGAGGTCTTTGTAGCAAGTAAGGTTGTAGGATTAGTGCTATTGACAGATGCATTCTTGGTGGTGGGAAAGATGTAGAGATCGTTGCTAGTTCCTCCTTGCAGTAGCAGAGTCCCCTTGGTTCGATCCTTTAAATTGAAAAGAGAATCATAGAATTCAAAGAAAACATTATTAGTGGCATAAAATTTTTGAACAAAGATTAGATTTTTGATAATTTAGGAACATAAAGTAAATGGTAAAGAAGAAATGGACCAGAGGGGGTGGGTAGAAGGTCAATTCCCTGGTTCTGGATAGGTAGGGTTAAGGAATTGTCAAGGGAAACTTCATCATTGCTAGTTATAGGTTGGGAAGATATATTCATATTCCCAAAGTCATTTGTGAAGTGATGACTAGCACCACTGTCAGGGTACCACATGGTGTCTAATGTAGTGTAATTTGTCCTAAAGGAACTAGGAGCCTTAGCCTGAAAAGAATGATCAAATCGATGCCAACATTCAGATCCTTTATGTCCAGGCTTATCACAGATATGACATACGACCTTATTGTCAAATTTCCCTTTTCTATGCCGAGTTTTACCCTGACTCCTTCTGTAATTGTTGGATTGTCCTCCTTTTGAAGTTTTGCCTCTCCCATAGCTGGTACCAGAACAGGAGTTAGACTTGGTACCAGAATTGTAGGCAGTAGTAGCATTGAGAGTAGAATACTTAAGAACAGCTGACATCTGTTGTTGAATCCTTGCTTCATAAACAAGCAATTGACCATAGAAATCAAAAGATGTTATACTTTAGACCTCATAGTAACATTTGTAACCACACAATCAAACTCAGAGCCCAAACTGGTAACCATATGAGCAATAAGATCTGGATCACTAACAAGAGATCCAGCTACAGCCAAAACAGAGGCAAATGATTTCATCTTATTGTAGTACTCAGTAACCGACTCAACCCCCTTTTTATAGTTCATTAGCTGATATTTCATTTGCATGATTCTCCCAGTAGATTGAGCATATAACATCTGTTTCAAAGAACTCCAAATTTGAGCTGATGTTTCTAGCTCGATTACCAGATTCACCAGTGGATCAATCATAGAGGTGGTGAAAACAAACATTACCAGTTGATCGAAAATTGTTCCCAGTTTGCAATGGCTGCAAAATCACCAGTTGTGGGTTTGGATTTTGACCCATCATTCCAACCAAAAAGGCCATGACCTTTCAGGTATGGTTCAAGTTTCTTTTTCCAAGTTGGATAGTTGTCATGTAAGTTTTGTGAAATGACTAGATATGGAGATCAAGAAAGGGAGAATGAGGAGGACAAGGAGAATATGTTTGAAGAAAGCGGAGTCTGAAGTAGCCGACATTGCCAGGAAGGAGTGTGAGCTTCAAGAAAACTCTGTTACCATACGTGAATAGAGAATATTGAGGAATAGAATGTTGACTTCGTTTTCATTGTATTCAATATGTGTATAGGCGGCTGTATAGTAGAGAGTATTTGTATCACTTTGATTTACCCTATTGTGTCTAGGGATGTCAACGAGTTGAGTTCAGGTCGGATGACGCTCCACCCAAGTACCCGTCACCCGTTTTTCACCCGCATCACCCGACCCGACCCGTCACCCGAAAAATCATCACCCGTCACCCGCGGGTGAAACTAGTGAACCCGTTCACCCGTTTTTTTCTTAACATGTATTTCTCACCCGTTTCACCCGCGTTTCACCCATCACCCGCGGGTGAAACGGGTGAACCTGTCACCCGTTTTTTCTAGTATATATTTTTATTTTGTAACACCTATATAAGCTTAGTTTTTTGCTAAAAAAACATCCATATTTGTTAATAAGACATACCATATCAAATAATGTCAACAACATACTCAAAACATAGAGAAATAACCATGAAATAAGTATTTTTTTTAAAAAAAAATATATGTATGCGGGTGATGGGTCGGGTGAACGGGTCGGGTGACCGGGTGAAAATTTTTCCCCGACCCGTTTCACCCATTTTTCACCCCGATCACCCGTCACCAATTGTCATCCCTAATTGTGTCTCATAGAATAAGTACTGGACTGATATTTACAAGTATACACACTCTGGGCTTTGTAATATAAAACGAATGGGCTGATTAAATATTTGGGCCGTGGACTGTTATGCTTCAGTAAAACGGTCCCATGGAGATTTTCACAATCCCAAGTAACTACATCTATGCCGCCTCTACTTAAATACGTATACATTTCTTTAGCCATCTTTCATGAGAGGATCAAACCCAAGAACTCAATTAATCAATGCTTGTTTTTAGCAGAGAAGTGACCCCTTACCATGCTAAATAGGTACAAAATTGGAGCTAGAGCTACTGATTTATCTTTAGAAACACAATTTGATGCGACAACACCCCCTCCCCACTTGATCATTTTAAAAAAAGGAAAATCTTGAAATTGCACAATAGGCGAAACTGCATTACCAAGTAACCAGCCAACAAAGACTTAATGGATCAAGCAAGATTGGCATACAAAAGGCAACGTGTAGCATGTTGTCAAGGGCCATTTCTTAGTTGACCGTCTCAACTTCATTGTTTCCAAACAAGCGGCCACATTGACAATTGATTTCATCGTCACTAGTATCATCATCGTTATCCTCGAGGGCATCATCCTTTTGGCCGTCATCATCTCTACCATCACCCCGATCATTGCCACGATCATTACCTCTATTACTGAGTGCAGCATACTCTGCCAACGAATTGACAGGGAATAGCTCTGGAACCTTGCCTTCTTGACAGGCTTGGGGTGGTTTCAACTGGTCCTTTGGTTGACCTCTGTTTATCTGCAACCAAGTATTGCTTTCATAAGCTACAATCATGTTTTCAGTTGACATCAAAGATCATCAGTAGTGACTCTTTTAATTGATAAAGATGTTCATACCAATGGTCCATCCTACCATATCTTTCTACAACCCAGCAGATTCATAATGTTTGAACAGTGTTGGCAAAATCTAACTCCTTAAAGAAGATGAAAACTGAGTATTTATAGACAGTAAAAAATACTCCCTCCTGTTCTCAATGAATGATTTTTTGGATCCTTTCACTATTTTTAAACTATAAGAGGTTCTAGTCTTTTTGTCATCTATTTTTCAATTACACCCTTCATTTTTTATTTCATAACTCTACTTTTTTACTTCTTAATTCTTGTACCTAGAGTTAGAAAATCAAGTATTAAGAACAAAAGGGAGTACAAATTACTGATGGGGCAGCATTGTGCTACAGATTGTAAACTTGTTGCTACGGTTGAAATATCAAACTGACGAGAGACAGCCAATAAATAGCAACAGGCACAACTATACAAGAAAGTAACAACCCTGATCACATAATGATGGCGCCAACAAATGACACTACAAGACAAATTCTCCATACCTTAGCAAAGAAAAAATGTACAGATTCAACCCAGAGCACAATAATATCAGCTTCCAGGTTTGATTTTTAGTACAGAAATGTAGGAAAAAGTTAACATCAGCCCAGGATTCGGGATGATACAAAGGGAGGAATAAAACCACAATCAATTCAGAGCAGATATGTAAAAGATACTCACAGCGCGCAACAGAGCCCTCCGTTCCCTCTCCCGAGCATTTTTAATAGCCTGGATTTATAATGAACATAATCAAACAGAACATGTCACAAACACTCCAGCCAGCCTACATCTCAAGCCAAAAACATTAAACTAGATCTAAACCAAACCTCCTCAAGTGTCTTTTTCTCAGCCTCTACTTCTTCAATATCTCTATAAGGATAACACAAGCAGACACAGTACAGATTTATGTCAAGATATAGAGAATAATTCCAAATAGTACATAACCGAAGAATGAAAATATGTAATTATTTGAAGGGTAGGAGTCAAAAACCTGCCAACAATATTATCCACACGGCAACAGCACTTGGCACATACTTTATGCTCCTTTGCGCACCCTACATGTATAAATGACTTTATTAAGGGACATATAGCAATTAGCCATTTAATAATTTTACAAGGGCATAATTTTAGTATCTTGTATCAGGGGTTTCTTTTACAGCTCCAATGCAAGATAAATGAAACTGGCATAGTACACTGTAGCGAGAACAGATAAACTTCGGCATTCAAATTGAGGGAAGCTGACAAGACATTTTGTGTAATTGTAAGAAGCAAAACAACTAACCGGAACAAAGGTTATGGTAAGAATGACGAACCGCCCGTTTCGAACAGCGCTGACTGATGAAAAAAAAATCAAACAAAGCAAAAAGGGTGAGCAATCAAAATTGGAAATTGATAGCGTCTTTATAATCCATGCTCACGTCATGCTACAACCAGTAGTGATAGATTGATTGATTAAAGGGAAAAGGCGTGTATTACCACTTGGCAGGTTCAATGAGGGGTTTATATTTCCCATATCTGCGTTTCCAATCGATTTGATCTCTGCAGCGACTGCATACTCCGGCAATTTCCGCGAGAGGCCTGAATCTACCACCAGGTTCCTGGTTGCGGATAGTAGAAGGAAAATTTTGAAGAAAGACGCGGATTATTGGCATAAAAGAGTAACAGCGAGTGACAATAGGAGTTAAAGATGGCACCGTCTCGTTAATTTTGACACCGGAGTTGGGTTTCCAGGCGTATTTGTTCTGGTGCTTCGGACCTTTCTGTCTGCTGCTCATCGTCGCTCTATTGCTCTCTTTCTTAAGACACTGTGGAACAGAATAAAAACAAGAGGAGCAGCAATGGATACCTAAAGGAGGAAGAAAGGATTGCCGATCGTAAGAATGCGGACGAAGGGTCTCACTTGGAATTGAAATAAGGCACAATTGGGTTGAGCCAAGGCCCATTCTAAATTTTAAGCAGAGGTATTTTTCCACTACTCTTTTGTTCATCAGTGTAACAATATGGTACATTTGAGTTGGGCCTAGGCGCATTCTAGATGACGACTCCTTTTTGTTACTTTCCGGCTATGTTTGCGTTTGGTTACACACGTGTATGAATGAGAATAAAAAGAAAACGAAAAATGAGTGGAAATTGTTGTAAATACTGTTACTTCCCCCCTCTATAAATAAAGATTCTTCTATTCACTTGTTAGGTAACAGGCCGTTCTACTTTTCTTTGTTATCTCTATTCTACTCTCTTCTGAAAAATACTCTTAAGCGAAGAACATGCTTACGCCAATCTTCATTTCATTCTTATGTGCTGCTTCTCGCACACACTGACGAGATTCAATTGCTTTTCCACAAAAGAAAAGAAATTGTCATCAAAATTTAATTTTGTTCGCCGATCAAATTCAATATGAAGGTGTCATCCGATTTCATTCCATCTGTGTCCAATTCAATATGCCAGTCGATCAATACCAACATCTAGATATTGCTAGATAATCCGCGGATCAATATCTGCTATATATTGCTCTACGTCAATCTTCATTTCTTCTTATCAATATGCCTTAATTTATATACATATATATTATATAACTATTATGTGAGGCGCTATAGATGGTTACGTCAGAATTTATTTATTATTTTATTAATATTTTTGTTTAAGTTATTATGTTTCACACTTATTTATTTATATATATTAATGTAAGGTAACTTACCGGATTAATTTCGCGTGAGGTATCATGACAAATATTAAATATCAAGATTTTGTTTGTTAATTATTTCATTCATTTCGTAGTGTTTAATTTATCCAGTTTCGTTTATATTTATTTATTCATTTTTTTTATTTTTTTGTTATGTATTACTTATCACGTGAGGCATTATGCCAGATATAAATATCACGTGAGGCATTATGCCAGATATAAATATCACGTGAGGCATTATGCCAGATATAAATATCACGTGAGGCATTATGCCAGATATACTGATCACGTGAGGCATAGTGCCAGAAATACTGATCACGTGAGGCATAGTGCCAGAAATACGGATCACGTGAGGCATCGTGCCAGAAATACGGATCACGTGAGGCATCGTGCCAGAAATACGGATCACCTGAGGCATCGTGCCAGAAATACGGATCACGTGAGGCATCGTGCCAGAAATACGGATCACGTGAGGCATCGTGCCAGAAATACGGATCACGTGAGGCATCGTGCCAGAAATACGGATCACGTGAGGCATCGTGCCAGAAATACGGATCACGTGAGGCATCGTGCCAGAAATACGGATCACGTGAGGCATCATGTATGATTTTTGTTTATTGTTTTAATATTTCCATTTATTATGCATTGTTTATTTTTATTTTGTTTCGATATATATGTGGTTCATTTTTATTTATTTAATATTATTTATAATACTCATGTCACTACATAGGCATTGCGCCTGTTAAATTTTAATTTGTAAACATAAAGGTATTATGCCGAAACATTTTTTATTCTATATAAAAGTGATGTCCACAAAAACAATACATGAATGATCGTTTCTTATATCTGTTTATTTTATGATAGATTGCTTAAGAATGGCCAACATTGCCAAACTTGCTAATATCGGGTTTAAGGCTTTGAACATCACAGGGAACAACTATTTATTATGGGTTTTGGATGCTGAAATAGATCGTGTTGTAAATGGTCTCCAAGATGCTATTAAGAGTGAAAATGAAAGTTCCCCTCAAAATAAGGCCAAGGCTTTGATTTTTCTTCGTCGATACTTGAACGAAGGTTTGAAGTGTGAATATTTTACGGAGAAAGACCCACTAGTTTTGTGAAAATCTTTTAAGAAAGATATGACCATCAAAAACGGTTTTACTTTCCAAACCACTCTATGAATGGATGCATTTTCGGCTGCAAGACTTCGAAACCGTTACAGAGTACAATTCTACATTATTTAGAATTTCCTCCCAGTTGAAATTATGTGGAGAGGAAATCAAAGATAAAGACATGTTTGAGAAAACATTCTCCAAATTCCATGCCTTAAATGTGCTATTATAGTAGCAATATCGTGAAAGATATTTTCAAAAATATTAATTGCATGTTTACTAGTGGCTGAACATAACAATGAGCTATTGATGAAAAATCATCAAGCCTGTCCAACTGGTTCCACAGCATTGCCCGAAGTGAATGCAATGATTGGCCCAAATCGTGGTCGCGGTCGTGGTCATAGAGGTGGGTATAGACGTGGACGAGGTCGTGCTCATGGACGTGGGAAGAGTAATATACACTATCGTGATGGCTATGTTCGAAATGCATCTCCTTTATCAAAGAGTGAATACAGAAGGTGAGCGTTCTAAGAAGAAAGAAGAAAGTGTATGCCACATATGTAGAGACAAAGGTCATTGGGCTAAAAACTATCGCACAAGTAAACACCTTGTTGCTTTTTACCAAGCCTCCCTAAAGAAAAAGAAACAAGGGGAACATGTGTAGATATATTTTGCACAAGATATCTCAAACCCTGATTTCATACACCTTGATGTGGCTGATTTCTATACCTCTAGGTAACTTGTTTGAAGATCCACTAAAGACTGGGAATGAAAAGAATCATGTTTAGAGTTATTTCTCTTTAGATTTTGTTTGCATACATTTTGTTTACCTATATTGTTTTGTTAGTTTTTCACGAGCTAGAACAGAAAGTATAAAGAGAAATAACTCTGATCTTTTCATCCCTAGTTTTTTGTGGGTCTTCAAACAAGTTACACAGACTCGCATTAGGGTTATAGAAATCAGCCACATCAAGGTGTGTGAAATCAGGGTTTAAGATCTTGTGCAAAATATGTCTCCACATGTTCCCCTTGTTTCTTTTTCTTTAAGAAGGCTTGGTAAAGAGCAACAAGGTGTTTACTTGTGCGACAGTTTTTAACCCAATGACCTTTGTCGTCACATTGGTGGCATGCACTATCTTCTTTCTTCTAAGAACGCCCACTTTATGTATTCACTCTTTGATATGGATATGCATTTCAAACATAGTCATCACAATAGTGTATATTACTCTTCCCATGTCCATGAGCATGACCTCGTCCACGTCCATATATCCACCTCTATGACCACGACCGCGACCACGGTTTGGGCCCATCATTGCATTCACTTCAGGCAATGCTGTAGAACCAGTTGAACAGGCTTGATGATTTTTCATCAATAACTCATTGTTTCGTTCACCACTAGCAGACATGCAATTAATATTTTTGAAAACCTCTTTCACGATATTGCTGTTGTAATAGCACATTTAAGGCATGGAATGTGGATAATATTTTTCGAGCATGTCTTTATCTTTGATTTCCTCTCCACATAATTTCAACTGGGAGAAAATTCTAAATAATGCAGAATTATACTCTGCAACAGTTTGAAGTCCTGCAGCCGTAAATGCATCCATTCATAGCGTGGTTTGGGAAGTAAAATCGTTTTTTGGTGGCCATATCTTTCTTCCTAAGATTTTCACAGAACTAGTGGGTCTTTCTCTGTAAAATATTCACACTTCAAGCCTTCGTTCAAGTATCAACGAAGAAAAATCAAGCCTTGGCCTTATTTTGAGGGGAACTTTCATTTTCACCCTTAATAGCATCTTGGAGACCATTTGCAGCAAGATATATTTCAGCATCCAAAACCCATGATAAATAGTTGTTCCCTGTGATGTCCAAAGCTTTGAACTCGAGATTAACAAGTTTGGCAATGTTGGTCATTCTTAAGCAATCTGCCATAAAATAAACAGATGTAAGAAACGATCATACATGTAGCGTTTTCAGGACACCACTTTTATATAGAATTAAAAACGTTCTGGCGTAATGTCTTAATGTTTACAAATAAACTTTAACCGGCGCAATGCCCTATGTTGTGGCGTGAGCGTTATGAATAATAATAAATAAATAAAAATGAACTATATATATATATATCAAAACAAAAATAAATCAAACAACGCATGATAAATGAAATAATAAACAAAAAATAGAATCTGGCAAAATGCCTTTGGTGATAGTTGTTTCTGGTATGGTGTCTCACATGGTATTTATTTCTAACATAACGCCTCTCGTGATATCTATTATCTAGCACGATGCCTCACATAAAAATAATATCTGGCATGATACCTCAAGTGAAAACAATATTTGTCATGATGCCTCACGTGATAGTGATTAATAAGTAAATGAATAAATAAATAAATACAAAACGTAACACAGAATAAATGAAATAATACATTTTTTGGCACCGTATATCATACGATACTCAATAAATGACTGAATAAATAAAATGTGAAACATGATAAATCTAACAATGTGAAATGAATGAAATTATTAACAATAAACGAAATCAGGCGTAATACCTCACGTGATATGAATCTCTGGCACAATGTCTCACATGATATTAATTTCTGGTGCAATGGCTCATGTGATATTCATAAATAGTTAATGAACTATATATATAAATAACAATCGGTACGCAATTACTAAATAATCTACATCCATGTGAATCATCAAAGAGACGCTTGATATTCGCTTTGAAATCATCAAAGGAGACGCTTCATACAATTTTTTTATTAAGGTACTATTGGTGAAGATATTCACCGATAGAATTGGATAGGATTAATATTATTGTTAATGTTTCTTAATTAACCATCAGTATTTTAGCTTCACCTGTTACGAAAAGAAACAAAGGCCAGCAAAGTCTTTCGAACTCCCTGCTGCTACAGTTAGTACTAATCATGTAGCAAAAGCAAAAAAAAAAAAAAACTGCACGCAATTGACCTGGAAGTATAGGTAATTTATCTTGTCTCTTCAGTTGGCTAATACAGCCCTGCCGAGATCAGACGAAGAGAGTACTTATTAACATCACTAAACAGTGGAGGAGAGGAGACATACACAGTAGAGGATCTACAACTTTTGTTTAGGGGGTAAAAAAAATTTTGACACTATTGTTCAACATTATGTTATTTTGTATTTATCAAAAATTTATAAGATCATTTTACAAATTTTCAAAAGTTTCGGGGGCCCTTTGGATCCGCCCCTAGACATACGGTGATAATGTGCACCGATTGTAAAAAAAAAAATAGGACTAATACGAGTCCTAAGTAAAGTGAAATTAAACCTTGGATTAATTCGCAGAAATTGGGGTCCAGTGAAAAATAGAATTATCGTCGATCTACCTTTCTTGGTTCACTCTCATTTTTAAAAGAAATAAAAATTAAAATAAATTTTTTTAAGAGTATGATTATCAATGGTTCTTATGGATTCTTACTTCTTAGTTAAAAAATAAAGTTAATATTTAAGGTGTAAATGAGATGAAGGAGAGATATCAAGAACCAATGAGAGAACCCTTAACAGCCCAACTATGACCCCACAACAATTATTATTCCAATCACAATACTTCACATATCCACATAGTTAAGAACCCATTTTGAGTTCTTTGATAATCATGCTCTAAGATGCTATTCCCTTATAGAAGTACACATTTATGTCTATTATTTTGAAAGACCACTTCACCTATTGGATTATAACATGGGAAATAATAAATTATGCGAATTATTTGTTTAATAAATGATATAATAATTTTTATCATACTATATAACTATTAATTTAATTAAAAATACATTTATAAATAATAATAGGTATTTAATTTTTCACTCAAAAAATAGGATAGTAGTTGTGATATTTAATTAAAGATTCTTATTTCATATTATGTGATTATGGATAACAATAGTTGGTGACATCACTATTTCAAGTATCATCATCACAGTCAATATGTTTAAAAAATATAGTTATTATTTTTTAACAGAGATAAGAAGAATAAAAAAGCGAGAATATCTCACCACATGCTACAAGGGAATAGAATTATGACAAAGATCAACATTGAAATTCGGCAAATAGTGTGGTTACTAAATGATGTTCCCTTTCCATGTCTATTCCCTTACCAAACAAACATTGAATACATTTGTAGTCAGCTTGTTTTGCAAATGCTCCGGTTAGGGTTTTCATTTGGTTTACCGAAAAATCGGTTTTAGTTGTAACCAAATCAATCAAAATTCAGTTCAATAACTGCATTAACTGAAACCAAATTAACTAAAAACTGAAATTATTTTACACTTAATAACTGAAAACTGAATTAATTTGTTTAACCTAAATTTTAAAAATTAAGATTATTATATATATTTATGTATTTTAGTTTGAAGTTTTTAATTCAAAAAAATATTTTGATTGTTCAGATAACCAAAATAATTTGATTGTTCAGATAACCAAAATAATTTGATTTATAATCGAAAACCGATCCAAAATAAAATTTAGTTAATTAAATAATCAAAATTTTATAAACGGGTATAAAAACAGTTAAAAAAACCAAAAAGGTTTATCTGACAAAAAAACCAAAAAGGTTTTTAGTTATAACGGAATTAACTGAACCATATTATCTACCTCCATCCCATCAGCAACTCAGATTATTGGCACACCAACATTTAGGTCGCGTTCGTTCACCGCGAGTGAGAGATTAATCTCATTTTTTTACTTTTTGACTGCCATGTGTCAGTTTGAAGAAATTAGCTAGTTTGCCTTCTATTTCTAGGGTTTGCGGATTGATATAGGTGTTCGGGTGTTTCAATGGTGTCCCTATTCTCTTGAATAAGTCTCTTTATTTTCCTTGAAATTAAAAGATTTAGAAATAACATAATATAGCAAAGAGAAGGGGGCAAATGAACTTCTCAGTCAACCCGAAACACGGTATCCTTGTTGTCCCTACTTCATTCGGTTTGTATTCATGTTCTAGTGCTTCACCTATATGCAATTTCTAATTTAGTCACACATTTTGTACTTCTAAGGTTTACGTCTTATTTTAGTCTATAGAACCATTCATTTTGGCTGGATTGATTCATCGTGTATATATGTCCCCACTTGCAAATTTTGTTATCTGGCCAAACAACCACAATAGTGAAAAAGACAGTCCTGCGCTATACCATAACAAAACAACCAATTCACGTGAAAGTCTTTTCCTTACCCTTACCCTTTCACCCCTAAAAAAGCTAGGAGACAAGTCTCCTACAATTGTCTCCTCCCTTTCCCTTAGACGATAATTTCTTAACACGCGAGTAATTACTAAAACCCATAGAGGTTCTCTTGCAACCAAAATCTTTCCTTGGGATTGTCTTGGCCATGTTCTTCTACTTAACGCAAAATCTTCAGAACCATTCTCTGCAACACGGATAGCCTTGTGGCAAGCTTGAACATAGAATCTTGTGGTGGACTACAGACTGTAGTCTATGTTAATGCTTTTGAATCTTTGTACATTTTAATGTTAGCCACATGATGTATATGACTTACATGAACAAATTTCTCTCCTAAAAGTAAAATTTCGCAATCACAACTGGGTGGTTCCGCAATCACATGATGTATATGTCAAGGGGATGTATTGAAAGGATTGTTCTAGAATTCAATGAGATAATGAAGATAAACACTAACAACATCATCACCAACATCAACAACCTAGAAGCAACAATATAAATCTTAAGAGTACATGAAGCCAGATTATTTCCTCCTTGATATGTTTGGTTTAATCTTCATCTATCTTATTAAAATATAAATAGTATGATGATCTTTAGAAGAACATGTACTCAAGTGTCTGCTTTGTGGTAGTTACATGTGATCAATAATGTTCTTTTTTGGACCCAATTACAAGTATGTACTCAAACAAACTTCTAGGCGATGATGGTGTGCACTAACTAAGGGTTAGTTGCTCAAATGTAGATTGATGCTCATTTCATTTATTTGTAGTTACACCTCTATTGCTAAAATGTATGAGCTTTAATATGTCGGTTATGTAATGTGTTGAATGAAGTTGTTTACACTACGCAGTGACTATTGTTGAAACTATCTATTTTTGTATATTGAAATGCGTCAACATGTTAGCATATTACATTACACTATACTAGTAAATCAATAATATGATTAAGTCTTTCTACATTACAAGTTACAACAATCTAAAAAAAAAAAAGATAGAGACATGAGGTTTAATGTTGATCATTGCAAAACTCTAAGCAAACCAGTTTGGTCAATTGTTAAACGCAATTTCCTTCATCCCCTTTAGTGTAATAATGGCATATGTTATGTCACCATAAACTACACCATGTATGTAACTATGATCATCATCATCTTCATCATCATGCCTCATAGTTATTCTCAATGGATTTGAATATGTATCAAGAGGATCGAGCATTCAATGCCATTGTTGAGCGTGAAACAAGTGGTGACAATCTCACATAATTAATTTGGTGAGTTGGAGGGGATACATTCAAGGATCTTCATTGATTCTTCAACACACCATATACAATTTCACATAATCTGCACAGATCAATACTCCTCTTATTCAAATTATAAGGTGTTTCGCGGCGCCATGCATGTGCCCACTAGGGTTTACCCGAATTCTTAATTTTGTGGGATGCTCTTTGAGGTGGATTTTATGTTGAGATAAAATCCCCTACTTTCCCTTGAGAAAATATTGTCTGGAAGCTGGTAGAAGAATATATTAATTAGGTTGATATATTTGGAAAAAGAAAATTTTTTCCATAGGAAATTAAGTTTACATTGGTGAAATTATATTTCCTTCCCCGTGGTTGTGATCTTGTAGTTTATTCTCAAAGTAGTTGAGAATATTTCGAGATAGGGTTTGCTAGTTTATCTAGTATAAACTAAGAAGCAAATCTCTCTCTGGGTGGTTATGGATTGTTATCCTAAAAAACTAATAACTCCTTCCTAAAATTGCGGAAATAGGTTGAGATGTTTTCTTAACTGGAGAGGACGGATGGGCAGCCATCTCCTTTCCTTATGTGCGTCACTCTTATAAGAGAATTTGTTGAGAATCTCCTCCAAGCGATAAGGGGCGCCACTTATTTAAGAGAGTAGTTGAGGGGTGGCACCTTGTAGAAGGGTTGTTTAGATTTTTTCTTGGCTGAACAAACACTAGTAGAAAAAGGGTCTTTTTCGCCCCCCATTTTCGGTGGTTGTTAAACTTTGGCCGAAAAAGAGTGTCGGGTCAGGGTATTTTCGGCGGTTGTTCATTGAAACCGCAAAAAATATGTTTTAGTTATAGTCATTTTAGGCGGTTGTGTACTATAACCACCGAAAAAGGGGCTTTTTTTACTTTACATCATTTTCGGCGGTTGTTCCTCGGAACCGCCAAAAAAATGTTTTTTTTTACTTTACATCATTTTCGGCGGTTGTTCCCCGGAACCGCCGAAAACTCCTCTTATTTCTAACACCCCCAGCTCCCGATCGACATTACTGTACCAGTACGAACAAACTTCTCCTCTGTTCAAAAATCGCCCACCAAATCGTCGCCCTCGTCTTCCTCGAACGCCGCCGCACCACCAGTCTCAAACGCCGCCGTAGCCTCTAGTCACCCCAGTCGCCGCCGCCTGCTGCTGCCAAAATCAAACGCGCCAACAGAGAAGAAGTTAGGTTAGTTTTTCTCCAAATTTTAACCTTTCGAATTTTTGTGAATTGGGTCCTAATTTGTTGTTTATATGTAATTGTTGATTGATATATGTCCTCTGGAATGTAATTGATTGATTGGTTTGATTGGAAATACTATATGTGGGCAATTTTAGAAAATAATCTATATGCTCGCAAGGTGTTCGATGAAATGACTGAACCAATTTCAGTGACTTTTTTTGCTATCTTACCTTTGTTTGTGTGAATTGTTGACAAGTAAACGACCTTGTTGAATTGACGTATCAATTGTCATTACAATGTTGACTTATAGTTTACTTGATTTAATGTTTTGATTTTACAATAATTCGTGATATTAATTAAATGGGAAAATTACATCCCCCACCCATGACGTTTGGTGAAATTACACAGCCCACCTACTAGGTTTCAAAAATTACTTTCCCCACCCATGTGGTTTCCCTAGTTTTACATCTAGCAAGTTTTCTAATTTTCATTCAACTTAATAGATGCCTAAATGTTTTCCAAAATTGATGAAACTTTACATGGACGATGCTTAAGTGCTATATTTTAGTCTAGTGCCAAATCTAAAGTTTTGTAAGCTCACGTGTGACCTGTGGGACCCAATGAAAACACGACCACATGTCACTTAGTTAATTGGGTCCCACAGATCACATGTGAGCTTACAAAACTTTAGATTTGGCACTAGACTAAAATATAGCACTTGTGCATCGTCCATGTAAAGTTTCATCAATTTTGGAAAACATTTAGGCATCTATTAAGTTGAATGAAAATTAGAAAACTTGCTAGATGTAAAACTAGGGAAACCACATGGGTGGGGAAAGTAATTTTTGAAACCCCGTGGGTGGGCTGTGTAATTTTGCCAAACGTCATGGGTGGGGGATGTAATTTTCCCTAATTAAATATAGACAATGAATTAGATGCTACACAAAATCACCGGTGTAGTCGCGTGAGCTAGCTCCTCGCCGCCTTTGCTCACCGCCCGATTCTGCTACTCCCATCAGACCTGACAAGATTCCGAAAAAGGGGAACAACAGGTGAGATGAGGGTTGTTTTTGTTGATTAATTATTTGTAGTTTTTTATAACTACAACTATTATCCTAGCCCACTTTTATTATTATGGTTCACAGTTACACTCTTTGACACCACGTTTGTCGCCGTCCTCCGCCCTGTTTCCTCCCTCTGAGTTTCGCCTATTCCTCGTTCTTCCAAAAACAGGTTAGTTTTATTCTTCAACCTCGTTCAATTTCTGTTTATCATAATTGTTTGTAAAATTAGTTGATTTATATATAATAGTTAGTTGTAGGATTATATATATATATATAATATTGTTGGTTATTGGTTATCTTATCGTGTTTCTCCAAGTAGTATATATATTATAGATGTATATATACATATAAGACAACCAAGTAGTATATATATATAATATATATTATAGATGTGTATAAATACATTATACAAACTCGGCATGCAAAAAGTATATCAATATATGACCTTTGCCAAAGATAGGTTCGTCAATGTTATTTTTATATTTAATATTTTAAATATTAATTAAGTTATTATACATTATTAATATCATATTGTTTATCAGTGCAGACAGTTAAATGGATGATATGGATGACCCGATCGGTGAGTTTCTGACTGAGGCATCCCGACCAAAGAAGAAGGAAACACGTGGAGGGAAAGGCCGCAAGTCACAGGCCCGAGCTGATGAGGGGGGTCATGGCCTGGATGAGATTAGGGTGTCCGCTGTGCCACCTGAGGACACAGAGGCTGGACCTTCTGGATCACAAATCCCACAAATTAGGAACGTAAAACCTCGGGGTCCTACGAAAGCTCTCAAGGCGAAGAAGATTGAGTCAAAGCCGCTGCAGTTTAATGAGTATCTACAGCCGACTGGGGAATGGGCTGGAGACTTCACTACGGAGCTAGGCATTTAATAATTGTTTCATTTATGGTAATATGCATAAACGATATCAAATACCTGCAAAAAGTGAGTACTACACCATGGTCAAAACGATGATGCGCAAGAAATTAATTGTATGTTTATGATATTAATTGTGCAGTGTATATCAAAGTGTATGATGACAGAGCTTGGGGTAAGGTCAAGAGGTGCTATCCCATGGACTGCAGTGAAGGTACATGCATCATCACTTGTTTATTACTGATAGGTTATCATCACTAACAAATGTCTTATGTAATTTGTTTTTTTTCTTTGTTTAAGTGTCCACGTCAACCCGGGGGTTCGGAGTGTGGGTATTATGTCATGAGGTATATGCATGACATAGTCACCCTATTTGGTGAGATGCAAGATCCGTTAGAACGGGTACGTCGAAGTAATATTTATTTGTCACTTACTAATGTAATTGTTTAATGATTAACTAATTTTGTCTTCTTTTGTTTTTTAAAGGTTTTCTCTAGTGTTGGAGAATACAACAGAGAAACCATCAACAGTGTGATAGAGGATTGGGCGGAGTTCGTCTACATGAATTTGGTTTGATTTTTTCACTTGGTTTTTTTGAAATGTTATTTAGAGCATTGTTTAGACTTTTATGCCTAGATAGATTGTGAAAGATGGCCGTTTTGAGTTCAATAGTGAACATTTGGGTAGTTGTGTATGTATATGGTTTTATGAGACCATTTGAAGTGTGGTATATGGTCATTTGTGACCATTTGAAATGTGGTGTATAGTCATTTGTGACAATTCATATTTTGATTTTTGGAAAATTTTCTTACAAAAAGTGATGACATCCTCTACAATGTGATGTAGAGATATGTGTGGATATATCTGGATGTAAATTTACAGGTTTGTTGACATATGTGAGATTATAAACAAAAACAAAAAAAAAACCAAAAAAAAAAAATTCGGCGGTTCTAAAATGCGTACAAACAAGGGCATTTTCGGCGGTTCTTACCTTAAGAATCACTGAAAATAGCCTGATTTTTACAAATTTTCGGCGGTTCTAAGCAGGAACCGCCGAAAATAGCCCGTTTTTTTCACAATTTTTCGCCATCTGCTGGCCTATATTTTCGGCGGTTTTGTCTTTAGGAACCGCTGAAAGTGTATGTTATTTTCGGCGGTTATAAAACCGCCAAAAAAGACCCTTTTGTACTAGTGAAAGGGGCACAACCTATTTAGGGGTTTGTTGTTAGGCGCCTCATTGGGAGGAAAGTTGAGATATTCTAGCGTCTAACTAGCCAGAGAAGATCAAGGGAAGTTTGGTGAGATATTTAAAGGAGAGGATGCTAAACAGATAAATTATAGGGGGAACGGATGTACAAAATTGAATAAAATAATAAATTAATCCTACAACTCTACTACGGGTAGCAAAAATCCCGCTCGGAATATAGCGTAAGCAAATTACGACCAAGAGTATCGAATCCAAGGGACTTAAATAGAAAATTAGTCCTAATCCTGGTAATAGCCTATTCTAAAGCAAATGAGAAAAATGTAAATATCAATTCTACACTAAACTAAACTAATTACAAATCCTAACTAAATGGTATTTACAATGAAATATCTTTGACTCGGGATGATAATCGACATAAGAACAAGTATGATCACAAAACCAAGTTGACAAATTTCGAATTAACCAACTTTTGAATGTGCCGGATAGGTTGCCAGACAAAGGGTGCACGGCACATTCAAGAACTTTGAATGTGCCAGACATCAGACACCCGACATGTCATCCAGCATGTTCAAAATGTCAAGATTGTTTTCCAGCACTCTCAATCCATTATCGAATCCAGCAAATCTCATGCTAAAAATGAACAAGAAAGAGGAGAATAAAATAGGTAATTCCAATCTTAGGTCTTGTTGCCCATCCATAGAACAACAAACTTTAAGACCACTAAGATCCCTCAACCAATTCTTTCAGAATTTTGAAGAAAAGAAGAACAAGTAGCGAACTTTACTCTTCTCTACACTAGGATCCAAATCTTAGTTTGGAACTCGCAAACTTTATTGATAACCATAAGAGTCTTACAAGGAAAATCACCCCTAACCAAAGATGACAAGGAATTCCACTACACCATCCACTTAAACAAAAGAGAAAATACAAAGAGGGAAAGGAAATTGGCCATAGCCTTAACCCGACAAAGATCTTCTTCTTCTCCTCGCGTAGATGGTAGCGCAGAACCTCCTTGGACACCAACACTTGGAATGATACGGAAATGGAGTTGTGAATGGAGTGAAAATGGTATGTTGAAGTGTGTGTAAATGTGTAGGCCCTCGGCCTATTTATAGACTCTCATTTCTCCTTGTGCCGGATGTAATGTCAGGTCAGAAGTACCCGATACCTAATAAAACACGTGCCAACTGTTAACGGTCGAAACCGCCAAATTAGAGCGAAACGATGCATGTGCCGGACAGGGAATGTCCGGCACCGTACCCGACATCAGTTGAGTCGTCAACGGTAAATAACTGCTATTGTTTGACGAACAGTGACGACTTCTCAGCTGTGCCGGATAGGGAGTACCCGACACTATGCCCATCAACAACTTGTTTCTGCTCCATACTCGTGCCGTGCAGAAGTCTCCCGGCATCATATCCGGCATCACTCGGTCTTAATCAACATCATCTAACTCTCTCTCATCCCACTTTAGATGCATTTTCTAGGCAAGGTTGACATTTTTAGGAAAATAACAATGCTGATTAAGTAGTGTTTTTTATTCAGCCTAACATTATTAATGTGATTAAGCTGATAGATCAACACGTAGTTAACTTCCTAATAATAGAGTTATAGTTTGGGGCTCGTAGTCAAAGATACCTTAACCTCGAGGTACTTACCAGTAATTATGATAAACACAAGGGGGTTAACTGTAATATCCTAAATCCTCAAGGGGGTTCTGAATAATTTACTCTAAAAAGAATCATGAAGTTAAAATAGAAATCTAAGAGTCATTAGAAAGCTTACCTCTTGAGAGAACAACCATTTACTCTTCCCTAATCTCATTTGATCAAAGACATACAAAAAGCTTAGTAAAATATAGATAAGACTTCAACTTATCATATTAAATATATATATAATACTAACTCGTTTTTTTCATATATATATATTTTAAAAAATAAAAATAAAAATAAAAATAATTTTTTTTAAAGGGGGGACCCCTGCCCTACACTTGGCAGGAACACTGTCCACAGTGTTCAAAGAGAATAAATAAATAAATTCATAAGGAATTTAAATAAAATTAAACAAATAATGAAAGAAAGGACTCCCCTGCGGTGAAGAAGACCAGATGCGTGAGGGGGCCCTACACTTAGCCTTTGGCTACTTGGCGGAATGATCAGAGATCGTGGTGACGGAATTCGCATGCTCCCTTTGTAACACCCCTACTACGTACTTAATAATAACTGGAATCGCAGCGGAATTAAACAACTAAACAATAACTAATGATTGGTGCTACAACGCCGTCAACCACCCACGTGGTTAACAAGGCTGAATAAATACAAGTTGTACCGGTCTGATGATCAGACTCCCGAGCATAGAACTAAAACCATAAGTACATATACACATAACCGAGTATTTAACTTACAACCCATAATTATACACTATCACTGTAAACTTCCATTGTGCACTGTCAATAACTGAAATACATATTGCCACGGGAGCACAGGCGCATCCCGGGCCAACATCCAAAGGTACTCAAAAGTAAACTACATCCTGGGATCTAGAGCCACTCCGCTTCTTCGATCCTCATCCTGCAGTAAAAGAAATATGGATCCCCCGAGGGGGTCAGCAACCATTGGCTGGTATGGCTAACGCGCAGCCCATCGGCTACCGGGATACGCGCAACCAATGGTCATGATAACATGGCATTCATTTTACACATTAACATCATATATACATTAGCGTAGCAAGAATATTGCATAGCAAACAGCTTCACACGTAACACACAAGAACGAATCCCTTTTAGGAAACGAACCAACCAAGTTAGATCACATTGAGAGCATAGAGGATGTTGCCATACTCATACTAAGCTCGTTACGTAACTCGTCACCGTCATTTAGAATTGAACGGATAACTTAAACACCAGGCGTGTCGGATATAGTGATCCCAAGCACACCGAATAAACATAGTATGCCCCTGTGGCCCGACGTGAGTCAGTAAAATAGCCTTGGATAAGCTAAAGGGAAGATTGAAACCAAATTGGAAAACAACCTCAACATACAAAGAGAATCGAACCGGTAAATGACATCGACTCCCATACTCACACGCGTGGCCGGAACTACCGGACTCCTCACTTCCCCGTTAGCACTTGTTAGAAGCACAACATTGCAACACAATACACAGATCACAATCAAGTGTTTAAGTCTTGTTAGACACACACAAGGGAAATGAGTCACATCTCAACAACATAATAATATGAACAACTGTAAACTCGTTACATGACTTAAGTCTTACAAAGTCATAAACACACAGAAAACAAACAACACACAAGCCGGTGTAAACCGGTAGGCAACAGACTGCAAGAAAACCATACCTTGGCCCTTGCTTCGACTGGTTCCCACCTTGAGAGAATCCTAAACACATTTAGTAACGTCGGTCAATTAACGCACTAGTCCACTGTTAACATTATTACTTCACATTTCTAGTTATCTCATTTCCACATTTTGTTTTAATTTCTCATCTTTTAAAATGTCCTTATAACACTCCTAACATGACCTACATAACTCTATAACATCACCTCTAACTTATCCCCATCTTTAGTCATCGTTTAATAACCTAGAACCAAATTTATATAGTGGTCCGGGACTTGGTCCCTAACTTAGGTCCCGGACCTACACTTGGCAATCCTCTCGGTCTCTTTTAATGGGGTGGTCCGGGACTTCATACAGGTCCTAAGTCCCGGACCATTCTAGGCAAAATCTCTCGGGTAATTTTAAGGGGTTGGTCCGGGTCCTTGTACAAGACCCAAGTCCCGGACCTAAATCTATGTATAACTCTCGGCCTATTTTGCACCTCTGGTCCGGGACATGACCCATGACTTAGGTCCCGGACCCAACCTACAGAATCGACGTACTTGTAATTTTTCAAGTCCTGCTACGTAAGTTCTTTACACCCATCATATGTATAAACTTCCCAGTACACTCTTATACTCAAAACTTCACCAAATATACACCACATAACAACATAGTGCACAATTTAAATTGCATAGCACTTAGGCTCTTAAAATGCGTAAATCTTAAACACTGAATTTCCCACAATATATTTGCCTTTCACCTGCAAATACACACAGCAATACATATGTCCTTTACTAGTCTCCTTGAGAACATTTTTCTAAGTCATTTACCATTGGCTCTTTAGGTAGTTTCAATAGACAACGTAAGTTCATTTCCAAAGGAATTTTAAGCTATTTTTGGTTAACATAAAACATGGAGGAAACACCATTTTTCTTTGAGTTTCCTTACCTTGAAGCAAAGGAGAACAATAATATATGAAAAGATGAACTCAAGCTCCTTCCATGGAGATTCCTCTTGGCACCAAAATGGAGCTCTTGAAGATTTGAAAGGACTAAGTTGAAGAGCTTGATGAGACTAAGAGATCGGTGGTCTTAGTTTTTGATTTGGACAAGTGAGCTAGAAGTTACAAGGATTTGAAGTTGTATGTTGGTGGTGTGCTGGTTCGATCGTGTGAAAGAGAGCAGGGAAGGGGATGGCTACGTGAGACAGCAAGAGGAAATGAAGGAATGAAGAGAATCACTGATTGTAGTTGCTTTTGAAGATATTAATTACGTAAAGCAAATAGTGCTTTTTCAATTACTCACTTATTTACTCAATCAGTTAGCAAGGGTGGTGACTCACCACATGCAAAACCGGCCCCCATTTAATATTAGGGGTTACTTAGTCTTTATTGCTCAATTAAATTACACATGTTGACACATGTTACAAACTAGCTTATTTTAGTTACTATTCACTATAACAAAACACATAGAAGTGAAATATTGATTTCTTATTAATTTAAACTTCCAAATGTGATACTAAGTAGTACACATATTAATCAAAGAGTATCGATGGTCATTTAACCATTCAAAACTCATTTACAAGACAATTTTTTTTTCAAAAACGTGCTTTAAGACTCCTTAAAGCACATTTGCGTTTTAACTTGTCTTCAAGCTTGGTTTTCTTTGGTAATTGATTTAATAGGCTCATTAATATACAAGTAAGATCTTGGTAAGTTCATTAAGCCTTAACCAAGATTATCCCAAGCTTAGAGCATATTTTTGCCCATATTGCCCTTTTAGGCAATTTGTTGTATTTACTATTTATTAAATTGTTTACTAATGTTTCTAAGACTCTTTTTAGTCTTAATAATTTATTATTTAATGTTTAAACAACTTATTAAGGTTTGGGGTATTTCACCCTTGGATTAAGTTGAGTTTGGGATGGGAGTTGACCAGGTGGTCTAGGTTGCACAAGAAGTTGCTGCATTTGCAAT
Organism: Limonium bicolor; assembly: GCA_023374045.1. Classification (NCBI taxonomy): domain Eukaryota; kingdom Viridiplantae; phylum Streptophyta; class Magnoliopsida; order Caryophyllales; family Plumbaginaceae; genus Limonium; species Limonium bicolor. The sequence continues at coordinate 370,487,847 of CM041778.1, forward strand.
TGCAACGACTTGTGGTATTTGCGAATGGTTGAGATCTCGTCGTGAGCATCTTGGGTTTTGTTCATCAAGGCCGTCATAATATCGCGCAGTTTAGCCATCTTGGCCTTTGATGTAGATGCAGGTTGGGATGGTCGGGTTAAAGGGATTCCTCCGTAAGGAGTCTGCATGAATTGCCTCTGACCTCCCTGGTAGCCGGCATGGATTTGCAAATTCTGAGGGGGTTGGCCCCCATGCTGCCAAGGCTGCCTAAAACCAGGATTGTTGCTCACATAGTTTGCTTCCTCAGCATTCTGAAAGTCTTGCGATTCAGGGCCCTGGGCGTGTGGTCGTGCACTAACCACGTTCGCCTGCTGCGGAAGAGAATGCATTGCCATTTGGTCCACAACCTTCTATAGAGCACTCACCTTCGTCGACGTTTGAGCATTGCTCTCCAACAATTGCTCATGACTCTTCATTAATGTATCAAATTTGTTGTCACTCTCTCCCACATGGTATAATCCTGGGGTACCGCCCCTTGATCCACCTATGGCCCAATCTCTGATTTTTTTACATAGGGATTCAATCCCACTCGAAAATTGCTCTCCTGGCTTTTTTTAGAATATCAGCACCAAGGGAGGATAGTATCATAGTTTTGCATTGGTTTACTAATCCTTTGTAGAACAACTGGGAAAGTTGTTCCTTGGTGAGGCCATGGCGAGGCCATGTTCGTAGCAACCCTTTGAATCTGTCCCAAGTCTCATAGATGTTCTCCGATCCTGGTTGTTTGAAATTGTAAATCTCGGCGATCATCTCCAGGGTGCGACTTGGTGGCAGGAACTTGTCATAAAATTTGGTTGCCATGTCATCCCAAGTAGAAATGGTACTTGGGGTTAAACTGAGGTACCATTTGCTGGCTAATCCTGTAAGACTATAGGGGAAGAGGGAAAGTCTGGCATATTGTAGGACAGCGTCTGCGACAGTCAGTCTATTGGTGTGCTGCAGAAATTTAGTTATGTGAAGCAAGGCCTCGTCCGGGCTTGAACCATCGAACATACCCAATTCTTTCACACAACGGATCTGATGATATGGCTTAAGTTTTTCCACTCATCTTACTTGTTTTGTGAGAGGAGAGGGAGGTTGTTAGCGGGTTTCTGGCCTTGACTGGAAGGCCTGTTTATATTGCAGACGGTGGGAGTTACCACCTCACCTATGGTATTTGAGATTTGTGTAGGGGTGTGTTTCGTTGGTTCCTTCGTTGCCTCAAGGAACGAAGAAAAGTCCTCTCGATCTCTGGGTCATGATTTGCTAGATTTTCAGGAAGACTACACGATCGAAGAAGCATTCACCTTATATTACTTCAGAAGGAGCAAAACAAAATGTTATAATATTTTTAACAAGAAATAAAGAAAGAAATAAAATAATAAAAATGGTCTAAGAATACAAACAAGATTTTACGAAAACAACAAAAAAAAAGGAAAAAAAAATTAAATTTGAGAGGTGCCGGGCAGACTACCGGGTGTATCATTCCCGGCGTCGAACTTCCTCCGAATGTGCCGGGTAACAACACCCGACACTATACCCGGCATGTTCATCTTAAAAAGAAAAAATAACGAATCAATGAATAAGGTATTATTTTATGAAAACCAAACCAAATATTGAACGTGCCAGACATTATGCCAGGCGTACCCTGCCCGGCGTCGGACTTCCTCCGAATATGCCAAGTTACGGAACCCGACATCACGCACGACACAATCAACAAATTTGAAAAAAATGAATGAATGAATAAATAAAAGAGTAAAAGAATCAAATCAAAGAATAAAGAATAAAGAATAGGGCGATTACCAATTTTAGGACTTGGACTAATTCCAAGTCCCTGGCAACGGCGCCATTTTGCTAAACAGATAAATTGTAGGGGGAAATGATGTACAAAATTGAATAAAATAATAAAATAATAAATTAATCCTACAACTCTACTACGGGTAGCAAAAATCCCGGTCGGAATATAGCGTAAGCAAATTACGACCAAGAGTATCGAACCCAAGGGACTTAAATAGAAAATTAGTCCTAATCCTGGTAATAGCCTATTCTAAAGCAAAGAGAGAAATGTAAATATCAATTCTACACTAAACTAAACTAATTACAAATCCTAACTAAATGGTATTGACAATGAAATATCTTTGACTCGGGATGATAATCGACATAAGAACAAGTATGATCACAAAACCAAGTTGACAAGTTTCGAATTAACCAACTTTTGAATGTGTCGAATAGGTTGCCGGACAAAGGGTGCAGTGCACTGCACATTCAAGAACTTTGAATGTGCCAGACATCAGACACCCGACATGTCATCCAGCATGTTCAAAATGTCAAGATTGTTTTCCATCACTCTCAATCCATTATCGAATCCAGCAAATCTCATGCTAAAAACGAACAAGAAAGAGGAGAATAAAATAGGTTAATTCCAATCTTAGGTCTTGTTGCCCATCCATTAAACAACAAACTTTAAGACCACTAAGATCCTTCAACCAATTCTTTTAGAATTTTGAAGAAAATAAGAACAAGTAGTGAACTTTATTTTTCTCCACACTAGGATCCAAATCTTAGTTTGAAACTCGCAAAATTTATTGATAACCAAAAGAGTCTTACAAGGAAAATCATCCCTAACCAAAGATGGCAAGGAATTCCACTACACCATCCATTTAAACAAAAGAGAAAATACAAAGAGGGAAAGGAAATTGGCCATAGCCTTAACCCGACAAGATCTTCTTCTTCTCCTCGCATAGATGGTAGGGCAGAACCTCCTTGGACACCAACACTTGGAATGGTATGGAAATGGAGTTGTGAATAGGAGTGAAAATGGTATGTTGAAGTGTGTGTAAATGTGTAGGCCCTCGGCCTATTTATAGACTCTCATTTCTCCTTGTGCTAGATGTAATGCCGGGTCAGAAGTACCCGACACCTAATAAAACTCGTGCCAACTGTTAACGGTCGAAACCGCCAAATTGGAGCGAAACGATGCATGTGCCGGACAGGGAATGTCCGGCACCGTACCCAATATCAATTGAGTCGTCAACGGTAAATAACTACTATTGTTTGACGAACAGTGACGACTTCTCACCTGTGCCGGATAGGGAGTACCCGGCACTATGCCCGGCAACAACTTGTTTCTGCTCCATACTCGTGTCGTGCAGAAGTCTCCCGGCATCATATCCGGCATCACTCGGTCTTTTGGTTAGAAATTCATTCCTTGCATGAAAAACATATAAAACATAAGTCTGAACAAATAATACACTCTAATACTTAATATAACATAAATACTAACTATTTAACCTTATTTCTCTCAATAATCTTTATAATTATAACATATAAATATGATAAGTCTGCGGCTTATCAGAGGATAAAGGAGTTTGTTATCCCCTATTATCTCAACTGACCAACAGACCTATATAAGGCTAGTGAATCAGTTGGAGGTGACCCTATTATCATTATCATTGTTATCATTACTCAAGAGTGATTACTCACGCTTACAATCCTCCCTAGCCAACAAAAGCAAACTGACTTTGCAAAAGAGACTTTATCCACTACACCAAGAGTACTTCCCCAAAGTATTACCGTGTGAGTGTGATAATTCCCAGAATTCCTACCTCTAGTCTTGCAACACCAACACTTGTGAACTTGCGTCAGAGACAAGTTCATCAGGGAGAAGGTTGTAGTAGAACTAGTTACCACAACGTGGGTGATATTCTCATTCTTGAATCCTTTTTGGTTCAAGCCGTGTTGAAATAAGCTAGAAGGAAGGCTGAAGGGACTAACTAGGCTTAGTCTTAGCCGGTCATAGTGAGTATTTTCTCATGTGATAAATGTTATCTCGCTGAAAACGGTGGCATGACACTATCCAATTGCGGAAGTGTTTTTTTCCTCTCTTTGTCTCGAATATCTTAGGTTTATTGCTTGTCTCTATTGGTTACATGTCATCTTGAAGAGTTGATATATATATATATATATTGGTTTAACTATCACACCAGCTAATTTGCTCGCTTGGTCGTGCAATGTCATGTGTAAATCATAATCAAAAGTATAGCCAACCAGGAAAACTAATAATTAGATACGGATCGCTTGTGGTTGTGTGTCCTCATGCGGATAATGTCAATCAACCCTCTTGATCTTCTTGCTGGATAAATATGTTACATTTAAATACTTCTTTTTGGAAGCAAAGTTATACTTCCATAATTCTTAGTATACGGGGGACGAGAGAGAGCATATAACAGTTTAATAATTGATTCTGCATAATCTTCGTCAATGATATTACAAGGAATAAAGTACGAATCAAATAGAGCACTCTGTTATTGAAAATAATTGGATGGTATTTGCTGGAGATGGGAGCTTTGTCTAGAGCTTGAGGGGTGGTTGGGTGGTGGGAAGATATTAAATATTGATGTATGATTTAGATGGTCACCAAACAATGTAACTGATCACACCTATGTATGATTAATAAACTTAACTGTCCCATATCATAGAAGCTAGCCTAATATAGTACTCTATAATATTAATTGTGACCACAAAGAGACACTTCCCAACATACACATCTGTAATACCACGTACGTACACCGATCACCAAATTTCTAGATTCATATCTTGGAGAGTTGATGATTAAATTAATTCCAATACTCAATTATAATATGGATTTATATTATTGTTTCCTAACTCTACAATGTGACAGCAAAGCAATCGGCAACCCATGCATGCCACAAATAATTACTATAATTATAACATTAAATACTACTCATGCTAAACTTGTAGAATGCATTAAATTCCTGCGCGCAACATCAAGTACTGAACATATTAGATAAGCTAATAAATAGACACACGGCATCATCTTATGAAAGAAGAAAAATCTTGAGCATCAGCATTTGTGAATGAAACTGAACAATGAATCATAGGCAGGCCAACTAATTAATGAAATACACATAGCTAGACCTATCTCTAACCAAACTTCTTAATTTATTGCAAGATGCACGTAACGGCCATAACCTATCTAGTGACATCGGACATCCCATATGTTTTGAGGACCTTCTGCACCGAATTGTTTTATCATAAGATATCGTAATCAACCCTCTTTTAATCTTTTTTTTTAGACCAGCTTTCCTCTTCCTTTTTGATCTATATTATTTCAACGATATATTCATACTTTCTTTTCTTGAAATTATTGTTGGAACTTGATATGTAGCTTGTAAGGTTGAATCTTTCTTTTTAGAAAAATAGATTTCCATAAACAGCAAGTCTTGGCTACAGGTGATTGTAGCTAGGATAGCTACATACAGGAGGAATTTATGGAGCACGCGGCGGGAGAGACATGGAAGGATGGAGTTTTGTTTTGTTTTTTTGTTTTTTTTTTAAGTTTTTTATTCTTTTTATTTTTTTATTACAAAAACTTTAAATTGTTGTAACTTTTAATATATAAGTCCAAAATGAAAAAAAATTATATCATTGTTCACCTAAATTCAAGCTCATCAAAACAAGACCAGTCATGGATATGTTTTGACAACTTAAAAAAAAAATATTTTTACATGTATAGTGTACATAACGTAAAAAAAACTTGTACAGATAGTCTTACAAACCTGTACATATGTTCACTGAAACATGTACATCTACACGTAAAAACATGTACATCATCGCATTAAAAATATACAAATGGTCACATAAATCTGTACGAATCATTAAATATGTACATCCTTAATTCAAAATCTGTACATATAAGGGAGAAAACTTGTACAGATGGCCATACAAACATGTACAGATGTTCATTAAAGAATATGTACATTCTCACATTTGAACATGTACATCGTCTCATTAAAACATGTACATTCTCACATTAAAATATGTACATTCTCACATTAAAGTATATAACGGCTTACAAATAGATTACCCTAACCCCACACACCCTAAAACCCACTATAGGAAAGTTAAAAAAACGTCAAAGGCATTTTTAGGGTTTGTAGTGGCGGGTTTAGGGTCTAACGACCCTAAACCCGCGACCTTAAACCCTAAAAACCTGTCGAGTTAGTTGCTACAATGTAAAGTATAGAACGGTTTCCTAATAGATTACCCTACCCCCAAAACACCCCAAAACCACCCTAGGATAGCTAAAAACGTCGAAGGCATTTTTAGGGTTTGCAGTGGCGGGTTTAGGGTCTAACGACCCTAAACCCGCGACCACAAACCCTAAAAACCTGTCGAGTTAGTTGCTATAATGTAAAGTATAGAACGGTCTCCAAATAGATTACCCTACCCCCAAAACCACCCTAGGATAGCTAAAAATGTTGAAGGCATTTTTAGGGTTTGCAGTGGCGGGTTTAAGGTCTAACGACCCTAAACCCGCTACCACAAACCCTAAAAACCTGTCGAGTTAGTTGCTACAATATAAAGTACAGAACAAATTCCAAATAGATTACCCTACCCCAAAACACCCCGAAACCCACCCTAGGATAGCTAAAAAACGTCGAAGTCATTTTTAGAGTTTGTAGTGGCGGGTTTAGGATGGTCATACAAACATGTACAAATGTTCATTAAAGAACATGTACATTCTCACATTTGAACATGTACATCGTCACATAAAAACATGTACATTCTCACATTAATATATGTACATACATCCTCACATTAAAGTATAGAACGACTTATACATGTAAAAATAATTTTTTTTCAAAGTTGTCAAAACATATTCATGACTGGTCTTGTTTTGAAGAGCTTGAATTTATATGAATAATGATATAATTTTTTTTTCATTTTAGACCTATATATTAAAAGTTACAATAATTTAAAGATTTGTGATGAAAAAAAAACAAAAAAAACATAAAAAAAACCAAACACAGCACGACATGAAAAAAAGAAAAGAAAAAAAATAGCAACACGCGGCGCACTCAGATATATGTAGCCATCAGATGGCTACAGTAACTTGTAGCTGAGAAATTGCGTTCCATAAATGAAGGATAGAGTTTACATAGGGGAAAGTCGATAGAAGAACAATACAATGAGTTGGGGTAAGGATAAAAGCTAGAGATATCAAAATTTTACTTAATCCGAAAATCCGCCAGTTTAACCCGAAGCTGAAACTTGACCAACATCCGAAAATATTTAAATATAATAAATCTAAAACTCGATTGGGTAAAATCCAAAGTGACCCAAACATGAAATGACCAGAAAAATTATAACTCGAAATAATAGTAATTGAAAGGGAAATTTCACGAGATACCCCTGAGGTTTGAGTGAATTTTACGAAATACCCGTGATGTTTCATTTTCATTACGAAATACCCCTGAGGTTTAATTTTTTACGACATACCCTTGAGGTTCCATTTTCATTACGAGATACCACTGAGGTTTCAATTTCATTACGAGATACCCTCCGTTCAAATTCTGATATATTATTTTGTTAATATCTTCATTTTACCCTCACACCATATGCCCCAAAAAACCTTAAGGGTTTATGGTCAATTTTTTTTAAAAAAATTAAAGTATAGAAAAAATACAAAAATATTTAAAGATCATATAAATTTTGAATTCAATTTTCTTGTTATTTTGATGTATTAGATATAACTATTTGACAATTTTAAGTATCCACTACAATAGTTTATATATTATGTAACAATTTATGTTTTAAATAAATTAATTTTTTTTATTGTTTAGCCATTTCTATTAATTTTAAATTTTTAAAAATTTAATTATTTTTTATTAATTATATTCATTTTTTAAATTGAATTCAATTTTATATGATATTTAATTATTTTTGTGTTTTTTTATTTAGTATTTTAAAAAATTAACCATAAACCCCCGAGGTTATTGCAGGGCATATGACAATGCGAGGGTAAAACAGGAATATTAACAATTATAGAACGAAGGGGTATCTAATGAAATTGAAACCTTAGGGGTATCTCGTAATTAAAATGGAACCTCAAGGGTATGTCGTAAAGAACATGAAACCTCATGGGTATTTCGTAAAATAAAACATCAGGGGTATTTTGTAAAATTCACTCAAACCTAAGGGGTATCTCGTGAAATTTCCCTAATTAAAACTAACTCGAATAACTAAAATAATAGTGACTATAAATTGTCCCGAACCTTAATGACCCGAATAAGTATGAAAAATTACTTGATTTAACCTTATCGTATCTGAATGAAATTCAGAATATGCATTGTATTGTCTTTTTTGTAATTTATATGTAGTATATTCTTATAGAAATTAGGTATATATTTATTTAATATAATATTAACCATAACCTGAAATAACCGGAATCTGATTTTATATGATACTGTTACAACCCGAATCTGAATTGACCCGAACTCGAATCTTCCAAACCTGAAACAAACCGAAAGTTGAAAGATCGAATGAATATTTACCTGAAAAAATATGACCCAAAATCTGAACGGATAACCCGTTTGTCAAGTCTAATAAGAGCCAAACACGAGCACCAACTACAAATGAAAAGAGACTGACACTACCATTACAAAGTAGTCAATTAGGTCTAAAAAGTATACTTTTGGGCTTCCTACCGTTAAAGCACTTAGGCATGAAAGATATACTAGACCGAATTGTAATGGTATCAGAGCCATATTCTTCTCAAATGCATATATAAATTGATAAATATATCATAGTTTAGTATCTTAAATAATTCAAAGATCTGATCTCGTTTGAATCATCCCACCACCATGACTTTCACCCAGAGGTGTCGTCATTGACATTTATGGGGTCTTGTGCTGAATGTTTAAAAAATTTCCCTTATAAAAATAAAATTTTAATATATGATACACAATACATAGGAGATTAGACCTATAATATATATATATATACTCCCTCCTTTCTAATTATAAGTCGTTCTAGACTTTTTCACCATTTTTAAGAAAGAGTTTAAAAGACTTGCATACCCTTACTTTTTGTATTGGAAGAATAAAAAAATAAGTATACTTATTGGTAAGATAAAAAGTAGAGTGCAATGATAATAATAATTTAAAAAGTAGAAAGGAAAAATAGAAAGATAGATACAAAAAGTCTAAAACGACTTATAATTTGAACATAATTCTAAAGCTTAAAACGACTTATATTTAGAATAGGAGGGAGTATATGTTATCAAATAATTACTTAAACAACAATTCTACTAGCATTCATTTGTAGTAAAATCATCAACAATTCTTTATATGTTAATTGCTTCAAAAGATCATTCTACTCGATATCACCTGTCATTAAAGATAGTAACCGTTAATAAAACATAGTAATCGAATGGTTATGAGCAGCGTAAAAAAAGGAGCAATAGATTCTATACTCACTTTTATTGAAAATTAAATAATGTTGAAGTGAGATACAAGTTACTTAAAAAAATTAATACACAAAATTAATACACTAAATATAGGTTTACTATAAAAACAAATTGTAATAATAAAATAAATCATTTAATTATTTTAAAAAAATATAAAATATTGTTATAACCTAATCTACCACTACTTAGTTGATTGCATGGCTCCATTTGATGACCCAAATATGACAACCGATAGCTATCCATTTTTTCTTATCTATTTGATTGTTTTGTCAGATGAATTTTAGCACTTGCAAGCTTTTACAAATGTTTTCTTACTTTTTCATCCTTTACTTTATTTGTTTTGGCATCTAACAACTTGCTCCTATTTTTTATCCTTCACTTTAGTCATACTGAGCCAAATATATTTTCTATATCTTTAAACACAATACATAAAAAAACTTAATAACTTAAAAAAAATAATCTCTAAAATACTAAATATAATATAAAATTCACTATATATATCTATAATTGAGTACTATAAATTTTCTAATATTACTCTGTAACTTCATACATATAATACCGGTATATCCGTTTGAAAAAAAAGAGAGAAATCGAAAGAAAGAGAGAGAATGCAGAACCCTCCTTCGCCTGTCTTTGTTACCCTCGACATGAAGAATCTCCGCACAGACGTCATTGAATTGAACATCTCGGTACGACCTTTCACGCTTTCTACCGCGAAGGAATTTATAATCTCGGCTATTAACTAGCAGAAACTCACTCTATTCGTCTTCTTCTTCTTGGCTCTTGGTCACTCGCGGGGCCTATATCCGTCACTCTCTTTCTCGCTCTCTCCGGACACCATATTTACCGACCGGGAGCTTACCTAGCTTAATGTTATAAATCACGCCTACCAAAACCTAAATTATAGTAGTATATATATTCAGAATTATAATGCTAAACTGCCTTCTTTCCATTTCTATCTACCCATCTGAAGGAGTATTAACCGGAAGTTCTCTTCTTCCTCTTCAAGTAAAGTAGCTCTCTTTTGTCTGTCTGCTCTCTTCTCACTTCGATATTCTCTATTCCATCCGCTCCTTTTTCTATGCTATCTAGTCCGTTTCCTTTATTGAGATCTGATTCACAATGGGATGTTCCCCGTATACAAAGCGCTCCGTCCAAAATAACCTTCTTGGAAACCTAGCCAGTTTAAAGAGGAGTAGTTGCTATACTGGGGATTCAACAACTTCGGGCGATTTCTCCCAGCTCTGTGATCAGACTTGCAGCAGCTCTAGCGGCATGAAACCCAAAACCCATTTCGCGAAGATGATACGCGATTTCGGGTTTAGTTGTTTCGTTCCTTCTTGTATGAACGAGGACCTACTAGAGGAGGAGAGTGAAGCTAGCCAAAGCCAAAAGCATTATGCTGACAATGATCTCAATTTGGAGCATAACAAGGCGTGGCTACTAGCGGAATCTGGTGGGTGCGCCGGTGACTTGACGAATGGGGAGCCGAATTCGGTTCACTCTTCTTTCAGGTTCAGTTTATGCTCCCAAGTGGAGCTGGACTCCCTCAACATAAACTGCTCCAGTTCTACCACTATTTTGATGGTGAATTTGGACAATAATCTACCCAACTCGCGTCTGAAGGAGCTCAAATGTCAGAGGTTTGAATCTCTTGAGAGGAGTATTTCCCCTGTAGCCAATTCATTGATCCGATTTAGCTACGGTGAAATTTTGGCTGCTTCTAGAAATTTCTCCCAAGGTACTAAAATGGGTTCTTTCTTTCTCTAGTTGTTGTTCATATTTAGTTAATGGTTTGTTGATTAATTGGTTCTATGTTTGGATCTGTGTGTAGGTAGAGTTCTGGGAAGAGGGGCGTTGAGCTATGTGTTTCGAGGTCGAATTGGGGTTTGAGATCAGCTGTTGCAATAAAGAGGTTAGATAAGGAAGATAAAGAGTCTTCAAAGGCATTTTGCAGAGAATTGATGATTGCAAGCTCTCTTGGCCACCCAAATGTCGTCCCTCTCGTGGGCTTTTGTATAGATCCAGAGGAGGGTTTGTTTTTGGTCTACAAGTACGTTTCCAGTGGAAGTTTGGAACACCATTTGCACGGGAAGAAGAGAGGGGCAAAGGGTTTTGCATCACTTTCATGGTCTGTGAGGTATAAGGTGGCTATTGGCATTGCTGAAGCTATTGCATATATGCACAATGGAACTGAGAGATGTATTGTTCATAGAGATATTAAGCCCTCTAATATTCTCCTGTCTTCCAAGAAAAGGCCTAAGGTGAGGAAGTAGGATATGCCGCATTTGACTTATCAAGTGTTCTTGCTTTGCTTTTCAATGTTTGGTTGGATGATCTGAAATTGCTTCAACAAGTACCTTAGCTTGGTTCTTTTCTGATTTTTGTTCTGCAGTTGTGTGATTTTGGATTAGCTACTTGGACTCCAGCCCCTTCAATCCCATTCCTTTGCAAGACTGTCAAAGGGACATTTGGGTATGTTCTTGATCTATGATCCGTGAATTTTAAAGTAGTATATTTGTATTTAGTTGTCTCATTTTAGGGGGATTCGTAACATGGGTCTAATTGCAACGCCATTGAACTTGCAATATGCAGTTATCTGGCTCCTGAATACTTCCAACACGGCAAGGTATCTGATAAGATAGACGTCTATGCTTTTGGAGTGGTCTTGTTGGAGCTCTTGACAGGCCGAAAACCTATTGAAGCTAGTAGACCACCTGGTGAAGAGAACTTGGTTGAATGGGTAAGAGTCCTATTGGAATTTTCCTTCTGGCTAATCATCTTCTCTAGACTGGATTTTAAAATTTTGGACAAGAGGTCCTCATGACAGACTAGATTATGAGCTATTATAAGATTAAAAGAGCGTTTCTGGTGATGTGTTAATTTCAATGGGAAAAATTGCCAGATCAAATAATCTAATCTTCATCAAAACTGCCACTTGAATAAGACTAGTTACCTAAATTTCTACCTCAGCTACCTGTCAGACAGCTCTGGTCGCTTCTTGAATTTTTGTCTGTAGCAGTTAGTTGATCTGTACTTTTGGGTATTTGGAATTTACCATGCTGTGGTGGGGCTCTAGTCATTTGTTCGGAAGCAGAAGGTTCCTCTGTGTTGATCGTGCGAGGATCAGTAACTTTTTTTAGTCTTTTAAGGGTGTGAATTAGAAACCATCGAAGTAAACTAATAAATATATGATTCATCTGTTCTGATACAAGAATTTCATTGCGTTTTGCAGGCTAAGCCTCTCATGGACCAGGGAGGCAACAACAACACAAGTCATCTGGATAAAATACTAGACCCACGAGCGAAATTCACACCGAAGAGCTCGGTTCAGATCAGTCGGATGGTGAGAGCTGCATCTGCGTGCCTAAGATGTGAAGAATCAAGCAGGCCAGGAATGATTGACATCATCTCTTTTCTTAGAGGAGAAGAGCCGTTCTGTTATGTTAGTAATAGTAGTCATAAGATTGGATCGTCGAGGTACTTGTCGAGTAACCGCTACTTTCAGCATCAACAGATGAAGAATGAGATGATAACGAATCACCTGGCTTTGGCCATGCTTGGAGTATCAGAGCTGGATGATGATGATTACTTTTATGGTAGATGATGACGAAGAAACAATTGTGTCTATTCGGTATAAGAATGGACTTTTCCGATTTTTTTGGGCTTTTTTATCATTTATGGCCTTCGTTTCTTATAATTGATTGATTAATTGATTAAATCACCATACTGGGTAGCTTGGAGCTGAGGGAGGTGTCGTTTCTCGGTTTTGGAGCTATATGATTCCACGGTTGAGTGATCATGGTGAGGATGGAGAGTGTATAGGAAGATAGTTTTCGATGAGAATGAATGGTGTGTATATATGAACTGTATCTTATTAATAATGAGGATAATTATCAGTTGAGTTGGGGAATGTGGTCAGCTTCATTACGTGTCTTGAATCTTAGTCGTGTCTTAATATATATGGCGTGCGATTTTCTATGTAAATAACTTCATATTTATCACTTTAATGACATGTTTAGAAACGAAAGGAGTATAGTAGAAGGATTCTGACGTATAGCATCTAGACACTCCAAAGAGACATAGAACTATATTACGAGATTAATTAGTTTATTTGTGGTGGGTAAGGTGCCTATCATGTTTGGGTAGGTATTACCAGAAAATTAGCAGGCACAAGAAAAAGCTTTGTTTGCTTATCCATATGAAATTAACCATTCTATTGGATATCCTGTTCTTTCTATTATATGGATTGCCTAGCTTCCTGGCAGCAATGTCTAAATCATTATTCATTAGGAAGGAAAACAAACTCATTTAGGTGTCTTATTATTATCATTGTAGGCTTGATTTCTCTTATCTGGCAGTGGTTCTGACCAAAATTTAGCCCCAGGATTAGAACAATCGATATGGTCCAAACAATATGATTAAGAAAGGTGAACCATCTACAATACAATAACATCATCAGTATCCGAATCTCTTTACTTGTATCAAATTATCAATTTGGCAAAGGAAAACAAAAACACAAACCAATTCCAGCCCAACACTTGATCTAATGAAGAAGAAGAAGAATTATATTATAAATCAATATATCCGAGTAATCACAAGAGGACAAAGATAATCCAATTTCATTGACAACGAAGAAACAAATCTGAAAGCTAGAATATCTTGGCGACTTCCCTGATCAATCCACGGTTAGCCTTGGCAAACTCTGTGAACTCGTCGAAGGAGATGTAACCATCGCCATCTGTGTCAAGTTCATCCATCATTCGCTGAACCTCTTCTGGAGTGACCGAACCGAGCATCTTGAGGGTCTCTCCAAGCTCGGCGGAAGATATCTTCCCATCGCCATTGGCGTCGAATCGCTTGAAGATCTTCTCACGGTCAACAAGGTCCTCTGGTGCATCCTCCGCTGACATTCTGCAGGTTTTTTTCTTCTATGTGTCCGCTTTTCGGTTTTGAAGCTGTGATTGAGAGGAGCTCCTAAGCTCGTTTTGAGTTTGATATGTAAACCTAATTGAAAAACTTTTAGTTCTTAATCTGTTTGAAAAGCAATTTTAAGGAGAAAATTTGTTTGGATAAAAGAACCAAAGAACAAACGAGAGTGTGGTCGTCCATAGGAATAGGCTCTCGATTCAACTTGAGAAACGGATAGCCAAGCATAAGGCAAAGTTTATGCCAATTTTTGGGAGATGAATGTGGAAGGCTGTAGGTTTCTATGCTAAATTTAGATAATCATGTAAATACTGAAATTTAGATAATCATTATTACAGTTTAAATCACCCCTTAACACATTAATCATAAAGATTCTATTAAAAATCACAACTTCATCCTTTGAAGCGAACTTGAAAATTACACTAACTCACATATAGAAAATGACTACGCATCTGTTTAGATATTCAACGGTAAAATCATTTGTACCCTCCCGTCTTTATTCCATTTTGAAGTGTTTTTTTTTAATACAACTTGAAACTTCATATAACAACAAAATAATACAAATCAGTCATCTTGGTATAGAAAGGGACATGCTCTCCTCTCCACAAGAAGGTGCTGTAAATAAAACAAGAACCAACTTACATATCCGCTTAACAAATAGTTAAAACAGCAGATTAACATCAACACAAACCAAACTAAGAAAACTAGAAATAATAATTGAGCATACGACCCAACCAAGCAAGTTGTTGCCGCTATGAGGGACCAAACCAACCAGATCACTACTGAGAGAATCCTGCAGTCAGTGGCGGAGCTTAGGCATGCATTGGGTGGGCTTGCCCCCCCCCCCCCCCAAATAAAAAAAATTAATAGAAAAATATATATAATACAATATATTATATAATATGGCCCCCCTAATATTCTAGTATGGCCCCCTCAAGTTTTGAAACCTGGCTCCGCCCCTGCCTGCAGTCATCTTGAGCCATTTCAGAGCAAATGAAGAGGCTACCCACTGCTAAAGCAAGCTCCAATGCATGTTGACATGTCCTGATTATGGTCAAATTCACCTTAAGGGTGTTTCTCGGTATCCTGTTGTACACTTGAAATGAGAGTTCTCTCCATTCCCTATTAATACCCGCTAGTACTGAAACTCCATTATTGTTATATATCATACTAGTACTAGTAGTTTCAATCCTCAAAAGGAGAAATATCCACGTATCTTGATAGCACCAAAGATAAAGAATCTTCATGAAAGACACAAGCGCAGTATCATAACAAATGCGAAGGCTACCCACCAGACTGGCAAGCTCCCAAGTAATAGAATATGTTATGATACTAGCTAAAAGCACCTTGACGGTGTTAGAACTGAACCAGATTGAAACCAACGAGGGGACAACTTGCGCAGAAAGAAAATCACTTGCATAAAGGAACTCTTCCCAAAAAGTCTGGACCATACCAAATCTCATATTTGTAGGACCCGGAGAATCATGAGATTTACTTTCCTTCTTCTTGTTGTAAGTCCAGGCAGGGGTAGCTTCATGATTCATAACCAGACCATTCGTAGGAGAACCCTTGATACTCCTATTACTAACACTAATCCAAAAAGAAACTAGAGAAACAAACTTCCACAAAAGCACATGATCAGCAACCTGCACAAGAACATCAAGATCCTTTGATAGAACTTGAAAGAATGGACTGCAATGTTTGCCCACTATCCACCCAGCAAAAGTAGTATCAAGGCCTCTAAATTTCATGTTGACACGGGAAAACACCCAAAACCACCAACACCAATAATCTCTTGCGGCCCAAGGAGGCTTCCAACTGAAAAAGGAGTCATCACTCACCATCTGATTCCTCTCAATCTGATTCTTGATGCTAAAACGATGCAGATCAATCGATTTAGCAGCCAAGCTCCATAAAGGTCCGTCCTTGCAAGTAGAGGCTGAATCTTGCTCACTAACACTCCTATCATTAATAACAGATAAAACCACCATGGAACCAGCCCACCAGACTAGAAGGCTAGCTGTAACAGCAACACAACAGACAATGACCACTAAAAAACAGCCACCAAACTAGCACAATAGTGGAGGAAGGAGACAATATGAATCTCACCGCCTCAGACCAAAGTTTCCACAACTCGGAAATGTGTCACAATCAACCAGCAAACCCGGTAAAAACCAGCCAAGAAATCAAAAGAGTTGAGAAATCCTCAATTCGGAACAGAACAAAACCTAGCTACGATGAACCCCTAAATAACTACTCAACCCAGATGAAGGAGAAAGAGAAAAAACAACTGCCTTCATAAACCTTCAAATCGGGGCAGGAAAGACCCTATCCGGTGAAGGGAAGTCAAAATACCTGATGTTGAGACCCTAGCCAGCGGGGAGAAACCAAAAACCTGAGGTTGAGCTGCTGATAGAATGGTACCACACTTGGCGATAAAGAAGCCTGAAGATGACACCGTCACCAAAAACACCAGGTTAGAAATGGAGGAAACACCCACAACAACCTACTGCTAATACCCGTGAAAGTAGAAGCCACCAGAGATAACCCTCTTATCGTCTCCGGTAGAGAACGATACCTAGGGTTTGATATTTAATCGCCCCCAAAATCGCCTCAAAATGAGAGCGAACTGCGCCAATAGAAAAGTCCTTAAGTATGTGTAATGTGTTGGTGACGAGTGGGAGGTCGACTTTTGGGTATGTGGCTCTCATTTTGAAGTGTTAGTACTAATACACTTAGGGAAAAGTATAAATTTAATTATTAACTACAGATAATGAGATATATACACTTATATATCGAAAGTCAATCACATTATCATACAAGATTCTATACCACTAGATTGGACTTAATTTGTTAAATTCTTATATGGCCCTCATTATTATCGCTATTACCCTCGTGAGATCCAAACTAACCATTGTAAAGGAGAAGTTTGAATTGAAGACAACAAAAGCGATATGTTAGTGTTTGGTAGATAGATGATGTAGATAAAGGGAACTATTGACCATATTTGATGTGTTTGTCATAATGTATTTAAGGGGAAAGATTGAGTCGATTCCTATATTTTGAGAACTAGATTTGAATCCAATTGACCTTAGTTGATTGTCAAAGACTTGTACTCCACTTTAGTTTTTTTTTAAATCTTACCTTGTCATATATTTAAGTAGAGTTCGTACAAGATTACGGACAACAACAACAGGGATGCACACTAGACACAAATGTCCATGATTACAACTACTATTTGCAACATAATCTCACTGGGATGTTGTGTGAGTAGTTTCAATGTCTTAGAGCGTACTCGTAGTCATCGATTAGAGGATTGATTCGTTCCAAGATCACCCAAAGGCCTGAACTAGAGCTACAGGAATCCCGACAACTATCCTAGAAAACTGAATAACAACAAAACCCAAAAGATTTTCCAAAACAAAAGACCGAATAATAGTCTAGGTGTAACAAATCCAAAGACATTATTAGGTCGTAGTGAGAGGTTCCAGGAATAACACATTGGTCCAAGGAACCTTTTCTTTGCAAGATCATTTACTCAGGCAACCCCTTTGGTTTAGGGTTGTTGGTGCCAATATTGGAACGAGTTGGGAGGAAGAAGATTTCCCCGAAGGATCACCCGACTCCCTGTTATGAACAAGCTCAACAGTTAACCTCAGGGATGATTGCTGATAAGTTAATTTACCCTTCTTTTGTGCATGACTCAAATTTATGAAGCTTTTGAACTTCCTTCACGGAACTCCCAATAATTCAGCGATCAGGATTTTGCTTTCGAACACCTCCCTGAGTTTGTGAAATATTTGTTCGCAACGAGTCTCGGGGGGGGGGGGTATCTTCATGGGTCTCCTCGGCTTGGAAATGATTATTATGGGTTTTTATTAGTTGGGAGTCAACATTTTTGTCATTGTGCTTCTGGTTCATACCACCCGCATCCATATGATCCTCGTGTTCGATACCATCTTGTTTCCTTTCACTTGTCCATGGTGACCATAATGCTTTGACAGACCACATGCCTCAAAGATTTTACAGAGACATTGAAAGAACATTCACTTGCATTCAACAACAAAGAGAAGGAGACAATTGGGAGAGAAGACAAGAGGAAACGGAGAGCTTCACTCTTTCCTAATGTACAACAATGATTATGGAGTTGTGTGTGCATAGTCCCTCGGTTAGGAACTCTTTTGTGATTCTGGATTCCATTTGTAAATACTGTTCAGTAGTAGTACAAGATAAGACTTTGTATGCTAATCTCATCCCTATGGAGATGATGAACTTTGATGTGATTTTGGGTATGGCTTGTTGCCTACCATGCCCATATTGGCTGTTCGACTAAGAGAGTGACTTTGAGGAGGCAGGTAAGCCCCGTTTGTCTTTAGTATGGAATGGGATCCTTGTTGTGCAAAAACTATATAACGAGGTATACAAATAAATGTAAGGAATAGGCAAGTGCACCTAATCGGTGTAGTACAACAAGTGTTGTATCCACAAGAAAATTGGTCCTAACTTTCTAGTCTTGATACTTAGTAATTGAAATGAAAATAGTAAATTGGGGTTTAGCCGGCGGCAAGCTCGATTGTGTTGGTTGAGTAATTGTAAGAACAACAAATAAACTAAAGGTGATAGTTTAATGGATTGGATGGAGAAGTACTTTGGGAATTTGGCAATCACCCAACCTACCTAGATATGCTACCAACTCTTCTTATGACATAGTTGTCTTTTTAGAACAATGATAATAACCCTCTAAACCAAAGATGACTTAATTCTTACTTAGTTAATTTTAGCCTTCAAAATAAATTAGGGTTAAACTCACCAAGTAGCATTAAGAAAGTTCTAGAATAAAGCCTCAAATTATACCCACTAATCCTAAGAGCATCATTCAAGGGTCCTCTCTCAATTTGGTCACAAACCCTAACCCAAAACCAAATTGTAGAGAGGGTTCACCACAAATGCACTCAAGGGATCAATTTAAGAACATTGAATGATAATTAAGAGAGAAACAACTATATTAAGGCATAATCAAGATTCACAAGCACATTCTAGGGTTTGGGGTCAAAAACCCATCCCAAAGAACAATAGAGTTCTATTCAAGCATGGAGAAAAGAAAAACTAGAAAAGAGTAAGAAGAAGCCATTGTTGAAGCTTGGAAGCTTTGGAGAAGGTGAGCTCTTCCTTCTTCTCTTCTTCCTCTTCTTTCTCCTCTTCTTTCTCCCCTTTGGCGTTTTCTCCCTCCTCTGGTGTGTGTAGAAGTGTAGAATGAAAGAATGTGTCAAAATGTAACTTTTCCCCGTCTTTAAAATGACTTACTGGGCAAAAATCCCGTTCGGACCGCCCCTGTGGGGCGGTCCTCTTGGGGCGGTCCACGTCAGAGACGGTTCCAAATGCTGAAATCAACCCGACCGCCCCTTTGAGGTGGTCCTCCTGGGGTGGTCCACACCAGGAACATTTCTTCTACATCGAAATCATCCCGTTTGACCCCTTGTCTTTGACACACTCCTCGGGACATTAAAGCTCGGCCACAAAGTCTTGAGAGTCTCCCAAAAATCATTGCTCAAGTGAGCTTTTACCTATATTTTAATCAAAACTGTATGAGTTCACCTATATTAACAAAATGCTCTATAAAGTGGTGAAATAGGTCAATAGTTGCACGAAATAAAGGTAAATAAAGACCTTATAATTAGATTATTTCACCACTTATCAATCCCTTGTTCACCGCCAGTGATTTTTGCAATGCAGGTGTTTCACCATTTGAGGAAGGGATACCAGGGATTACTCTGTTTTATCCCTGAGGTTGGTAAGGACGTGAAGTTGAAGGACATCCCTGTTGTTAGAGAGTTGCCGGATGTGTTCTAGGATGATGTGTCTGGGCTTCCCCCTATTAGAGAGGTGGAGTTCTTGATCGAGCTTGCACCTGAGACTCAGCCTATATCTAAGGCCCCATACCGTATGGGTCCTACCAAGCTCAAGGAGTTGAAGATTCAACTATAGGAGTTGTTGGATAAGGGCTTCATACGCCCTAGTGTGTTGCCTTGGGGTGCGCTAGTTCAGTTTGTCAAGAAGAAGGACGGTAGTCTTCGGTTGTGCATCGGCTACTAGGAACTTAATAAGGTTCAGGATCAAGAACCGATACCCTCGACCACGTATAGATAGTTTGTTTGATCAGTTGGCTAGAGCCAAAGTGTTTTTGAAGATAGATCTGTGGTACGGTTATCATCAGTTGAGGATTAAGGTGGACGATGTGCCTAAATCTGCCTTCAGGACTCGCTATGGTCATTGGTCAATATGAGTTCCTGGTGATGCCATTCAGTCTGGCAAATGCGCCTTCAGTGTTTATGGACATAATTGATAAGTGCAGAATTTATCTATGTTTCTATGCTTAACGTGATTGATATTTTAATGATCCTTACTTATATGTTATTTTATGTTAAATGTTTAGATTATTCCTCACATGTGGTTTTTAAGCTAAAACGGGTAAAAACACTGAAGAAAAGACCTATGAATGTGTGCTAAGAGCTTACTGATCAAATCGGGACCAAACAAGAGTAAAAACAACATTTATAATATATTTTAAGGTGTGTCTAGACATATGTCCGGACCACATAAGAACAAAGTTTACTGCCTAAATTTAGGCATGGTCCGGGTTTCATGAGAGAAATATCCCCGAACCATAAAATATTCTCGTGCGTGAACAGAGCCGTGAATGACACGGGCTACAGAGAATGGATTTCCTAACTTGTGCACGATAATCATCATTGAATGATGACCATAATATGGGCTGAGCGTGAGGTAATTCGAATGGGCTGGACTTATTTGTTGAATTGACAAATACATAAGAGATAGCTGTAATCTGCATGGGTTTGGAGTTTTTATTTGCTGCATGAAGATTGATTCACGTACTGCTACTAATAACACAATTATGGGCTGAACACATTCGCAAGAAGAGAAGCGCATCCCTTGTGTTGACGTGGACATAATTTTTTTTTTTTGAAAAGACGTGGACATAAATTTACTGAACACGTACGCTCAGTCGTGTTTTCACTTCGCACAGTCGGAATTTTAAAAAACTTTACGATCTTGGCCCTGCTTTAATATCTTTCAGAAATTACTAGATTTACCCACAATTTGTGACATATTACGAGGTGACCCAAATTTCCATTACGCACAGTCGGAATTCCAATATGCTCAGTCGGAAAATGACCAATTTATGGGCTAATGTAGGCAAAGTTTATTAAAAATAGTTCGAAAAAAACAAAGAAGGATTCTGAAGTACTTATATAAGTAAAAAAATATATAATAAAAAGTATCAGAAAAGTATACCATGACAAAGTAGACGAAAATACGAACGCGTCGGCGCAAACGATCAAAAACGGAGCTATAACGAAGAGATATACAATTTTAAGACCGGAACCCGGCGCAGGCGCCGGTAAAGAAGGGCGGGCGCCGGCGCCGGTAACGAGGACCCGCGCCCCGCGCCCGCCCTTCTTTACCGGCGCCTGCGCCGGGTTCCGGTCTTAAAATTGGCATATCTTCTTCGTTATAGCTCCGTTTTTCGATCCGTTTGCGCCGACGCGTTCGTCTTTTCGTCTACTTTGTCATGGTATACTTTTCTGATAATTTTATGATATATGTATTATTTCTTCTTAAGCACAACATTAACTATCACCGACGTCTTGTTCGAAATTGCCTATCAACCACTAATTTCATGTCCGTTGAAGAAGAATCTATTTGAAATTGTCTATCATTTTCACCAATTTCACGTCCATTGACGAAGAATCTATTTGAAATTATCAAAATTTCCTATCAATATCAATATTAACTATCATTGAGTTCTTATTCCATAGTAAAACAATCAAGCATGTTCTATTCTAATTAATAGATGAATTGGACACCAATCTAAATAGTTAGATGTATCGACATTAACTATCATCGACGTCTTGTTCGAACTTACCTATCAATTCCACTAAATTCATGTCCATTAAAGAAGAATTTATTTGACAAACATCAAAATTATCTACCTTTTCCCCCAATTTCATGTCCATTGAAGAAGAATCTGTGTGAAATTATCAAAATTGTCTATCAATATTGACATTAACTATCATTGACTTCTTATTCGATAGTAAAACAATCAACTCTATTCTATTTTAATTACCAAACAAATTGGACACCGATCTAAATAGTTAGATGTATCGACATTAACTTTCATCGACGTCTAATTCGAAATTTCCTATCAATTTCACTAATTTCATGTCCATTGAAGAATAATCTATTTGAAATTCATCGAATTGTCTATCATTTCCCCCAATTTCACTTCCATTGAAGATGAGTCTATTTGAAATTATCAATATTGCCTATCAATATCGACATTAACTATCATTGACTTCTTATTCGATAGTAAAACAATCAAGCCTGTTCTATTATAATTAGCAGACGAATTGGACACCGATCTAAATAGTTAGATGTATCGACATTAACTATCATCGAAGTCTTATTTGAAATTGCCTATCAATTCCACTAATTTCATGTCCATTGAAGAATAATCTATTTGAAATTCATCAAAATTGTCTATCATTTCCCTCAATTTCACATCTATTGAAGAAGAATCTATTTAAAAATTATCAAATTTGTCTATCATTTCCACTAATTTCACGTCTGTTCAAGAAGAATCTATTTGAATGTCATTGAAATTGTCTATTTCCACTAATTTCATGAACGTAGAAGAAGAATCTAATTGAAAGTCATCGAAATTGTATATCATTTCCAATAATTTCTTCTTCTATGGGCATGAAATTAATGGAAATGATAGACAATTTGGATGTTTATCATAAATTCTTCTTCAACGGACGTGAAATTAGTGGAAATGATAGACAATTTAGAAATTTTTTAGATAGATTTCTTTTTCAATGGACGTGATATTTGTGGAATTGATAGACAATTTCAAACAAGACGTCGATGATAGTTAATGTCGATACATCTAACTATTTAGATTGGTGTTTTATTCGTTTGCTAATTAGAATAGAACAAACTTGATTGTTTTACTATCGAATAAGAAGCCAATGATAGTTGATGTCGATATTGATAGGTAATATTGATAATTTCAAATAGACTCATCTTCAATGGGCGTGGAAATGATAGACAATTCGATGAATTTCAAATAGATTATTCTTCAACGGACATGAAATTAGTGGAATTGATAGGAAATTTCAAATAAGACGTCGATGATAGTTAAAGTCGATACATCTAACTATTTAGATTGGTGTCCAATTCTTCTGCTAATTTGAATAGAACGGGCTTGATTGTTTTACTATCGAATAAGAAGTCAATGATAGTTAATGTCGATATTGATAGGCAATACTGATAATTTTAATAGATTCTTCTTCAATGGAAGTGAAATTGAGGGAAATGATAGACAATTTCGATGAATTTCAAATAGATTATTCTGTAATTGACATGATATTAGTGGAATTAATAGGCAAGTTCAAACAAGACGTCGATGATAGTTAATGTTGATACATCTAACTATTTAGATCGGTGTCCAATTCGTTTGTTAATTGGAATATAACCGGCTTGATTGTTTTACTATCGAATAAAAAGTCAATGATAGTTAATGTCGATATTGATAGGCAATATTGATAATCTCAAATAGACTTATCTTCAATGGACATGAAATTGAGGGAAATGATAGACAATTTCGATGAATTTCAAATAGATTATTTTTCAACGGACATCAATTTAGTGGAATTGATAGGCAATTTCAAATAAGACGTCGATGATAGTTAATGTCGATACATCTAATTATTTAGATCGGTGTCCAATTTGTCTGGTAATTAAATTAGAACAGGCTTGATAATTTTACTATCGAATAAGAAGTCAATGATAGTTAATGTCAATATTGATAGGCAATTTTGATAATTTCACACAGATTCTTCTTCAATGGACGTGAAATTGAGGGAAATGATAGACAATTTCGATGAATTTGAAATAAATTCTTCTTTAATGGACTTGAATTTAGTGGAATTGATCGGTAAGTTCGAACAAGACGTTGATGATAGTTAATGTTGATACATCTAACTATTTAGATCAGTGTCCAATTCGTCTGTTAATTAGAATAGAACATCCTTGATTGTTTTACTATCGAATAAGAAGTCAATGATAGTTAATATTGATATTGATAGGAAGTTTTGATAATTTCAAATAGATTCTTCATCAATGGATGTGAAATTGGTGGAAATGATAGAAAATTTCAATGAATTTCAAATAGATTCTTCTTCAACGGACCTGAAGTTAGTGGTTGATTGGCAATTTTGAACAAGACTTCGATGATAGTTAATGTTGTGCTTAATAAGAAATAATACATATATCTTAAAAATTATCAGCAAAGTATACCATGACAACGCCGGGTTCCGGTCTTAAAATCGTCATATCTTCTTCGTTATAGCTCCGTTTTTCGATCCGTTTGCGCCGACGCGTTCGTCTTTTCATCTACTTTGTCATGGTATAATTTACTGATAATTTTTATGATATATTTTTTACTTATATAAGTACTTCGGAATCCTTCTTTGCTTTTTCGAACCATTTTTAATGGATTTTGCCTACATTAGCCCCTAAATTGGTCATTTTCCGACTGAGCGTATTGGAATTCCGACTGTGCGTAATGAAATTTGGGATCACCTCGTAATATGTCACAAATTGTGGGTAAATATAGTAATTTCTGAAAGATATTAAAGCAGGGGCAAAATGGTCATTTTCCGACTGTGCGAAGTGAAAACACGACTGAGCGTATTGACCCTCTAAATTTAACGTGGATCATTATTTCTAGGGAAAATTACATCCCCACCCATGACGTTTGGAAATTACACATCCCACCCACGAGGTTTTAAAAATTACTTTGCCCACCCATGTGGTTTCCGCTATTTTACATCCATCAACTTTTTAAATATTTGATCAACTTAAACGAGACTTAAATATTGTCCAAAATTGATAAAAATTTACATGGGTGATGCAAAGGTGTTATATTTTTGTCCAATGCTAAATCCAAAGTTTTTAAGGTCATATATGACCTGTGGGACCCAATGAAAATACGTTCGCATGTTACATGTTTCATTGGGTCCCACGGATCACATATGAGCTTAAAAAACTTAGGATTTTCACGCTAGATCAAAATATAACATCTTAGCATCGTCCATGTAAAGTTTCATCAATTTTGGATGATATTTAACCATCTTTTAAGTTGATCAAATATTAGAAAAGTTGTTGGATGTAAAATAGCGGAAACCACATGGGTGAGCAAAGTAATTTTTGAAACCTCGTGGGTGGGGTGTGTAATTTCGCCAAACGTCATGGGTGGGGGATGTAATTTTCCCTTATTTCTATCTCATCGGAAATAATAGAAACGGAGTATGTACGCGAGTATACAGAGATGTATATATATATCAACACGACATTGAATAATTTTAACAAGCCTAGCCGCGCAGAGAGAAGTCAGTCATAGAGGGAGAAACAGTCAGTTTTGACAGATCATTGTAGAAGACAGAGACCGGATTCGTCATCGTTCTCCAATTAGATGACGTTTTCTAATCTTTTTTTTATTATTATTTCTTTGTCCCAGATGCCGAAGTAGTCTGTTAGAATTCTGTTTTGCTATTTCAACCAGTTTATTAATTTACTTCCTCAGTTGTCGAATATAAATTCTATACAGATTGTAGGTTTGTTCCTAATTATTTATTGAATTCTCTTGTGAATAATTATTGCTTGAGTTTATTTGGTATGAATTGCTTACAAGTGAGAACTGTGGCGTCCATTAGACCATAGAAATATTACCAGTGAAACTACAGATGGAAATTCCTGGGGATTAGCTGACTAGAAACCAGATGAATCATTAATGTTACTAGTTAAATTTTAAATTTGTAACGAGGGTTAGGATTTGGGATTCTAGTAAGGATCTGTCTTGTGGGGGACCGGTTTTAGATTAATTTAGATATGAGGTTGCAATCTATAATTTAGAAAACACTCAGGAAGGGAACTAACTGACTAGGGAGAAATAGTAAACTAGGATCTGCCCTTTTTAGAATTGTTAGAGAATCATTTTTAATTGTTTTTGTTTTAGTTAATTATTCAATTTCTCCACTCAAACCCCTCAATTTATTATTGTTATTTTTCCTTCAGTTTATTAGTTGGAGTAGATTAAAGATTCAAACTAGACACATCCTCCTTTGGTTCGATAACCTAGGGAATACTACCTGGCAAAAATTGTTACGACAGACCAATACACTTGCTGATATACGTTTTAACCCGAACAATGATGAACCGGGTGCTCAAGCCGTTCTTGGATTAGTTTGTGGTGGTATTTATATATGATATCTTGGTGTACTCCAAGAGTGTGGAGGAGCACGAGGAGCGTCTGAAGACTGTGCTTTGGACTTTGAGGGGGAGAGAGCTATATGCAAAGCTGGAGAAGTGTGAATTTTGGTTGGATCAGGTTGTCTTCTTGGGACATATAGTCTCTAAGGATGGCATTTATATGGACCTGGAAAAGATCTGAGCGATTACTAAGTGGGCTAGACCCACCAATATGGTAGAGGTTCACAATTTTCTTGGTTTGGTAGATTAGTAATGTAAATTTGTGAAGGGCTTCTCCAAGTTAGTGATTCCCGTGACTCGTTTATTGTAGAAGGAAGTGAAGTTCGAGCGGAGTGAAGCATGTGAGCTATGCTTTTAAGAGCTCAAGAAGAGGTTTACATCAGTGTCTATTCTAACTCTTCTAGAGGGTGCGATGGGTTAGAGGTCTTCTGTGATGTGTCCCATAAGGGACTGGGTTATGTATTGATGCAGCATGGGAAGGTAATTGCATATGGCTTGCATCATGTTTAGCCATATGAGAAGAACTATCTGACCCATGACCTGGAGTTCACAGCGGTTGTGTTCGCTCTAAAGATTTGGAGGCATTATCTTTATGGGCTTCATGTAAGGTGTATACAGATCATAAGATCCTCAAGTATCTGTTCACATAGAAAGAGCTGAACTTGAGGCATAGGAGGTGGCTGGAACTATTACGCGATTATGATCTAGATATACTCTACCATCCGGGTATACCTAATGTGGTAGCTGACACTCTCAGTCGAAGAGGACCTTCTGCCGTTGTTAGTGCACTAACAGATGTACAAAGATCCTTGTTAGAGCTTCAATGTTTTGGTGTCTGGGTTGTCAGTCCAGAGAGTTCTGGGATGTTGACTTCTCTACAGGTTCAGCCTACCTTGATTGACCGGATCAAGGCCGGTCAAAAGCTTGATGCTGAGTTATGTAAGATCGTGAGAAGGTTACCGCTGGTCAGGATTATGAGTTCAGAGTGTTTGAGGATGCTTGTCTGCGCTTCAGAGACAAAGTTTATTTGCCTGCTGATGATTCCTTGAGGCGGGAGATTATACAGGAGGCCCATGGAGCTCTATACTCGGTACACCCAGATGGTGTTAAGATGTACCGAGACCTTCGAGAGACATTTTGGTGGGGTAATATGAAGAGGGACATCTCAGAGTTTTCCTCTAGATGTCAGACTTATCAACGGGTTAAGGCAGAGCATCAGAGACCTGCTGGTCTTCTTCAGCCTCTTCTAGTTGTAGAGTGGAAGTGGTAGAGTGTTGGCGTGGATTTTGTGATGGGTCTTCCTCGGACTTTAAGGGGATTTGACGTTGTTTGAGTGATCGTAGATAGGCTCACGAAGAGCACTCACTTCTTGCCAGTCAGGAAGACATTCAGTTTAAATCGGCTTGCTCGATTATATATGGAGGAGATTGTGCGTCTTCATTGACTTCCTTCTTCGATTGTGTTTGACAGAGACCCGAGGTTTGTGTCTAGATTTTGACCGAGTTTGCACCAGGCTTTGAGGATGAAGCTATCTTTCAGTTCAGCCTATCATCCACAATCAGATGGTCAGATGAAAAGGACTAATCAAGTCCTTGAGGACATGCTCAGGGCGTGTATATGTTGGACTTTAAAGGCAGTTGGGATCAGCATGTAGCATTGATTGAGTTCGCCTACAACAACAGCTTCCAGACCAGTATTGGTATGGCGCCGTTTGAGGCTCTATATGGTAGGAGGTGCAGATCTTCCATCTGCTGGGATGATTTGAAGAAGAGAGCTGTAGTTGGCCCAGACTTGGGTCAGGATGCCGTGGGCAAGATCTAGACTGTCAGAGAGTGTCAGCTTGTTGCGCAGAGTCGTTAGATAGGTTATGCTGACCAGAGGAGACGATCGTTGGAATTTCAGGTTGGCGACCATGTGTTTCTGAAGATCTCCCCAGTCAGAGGTGTAGTGAGGTTTGGGAAGAGAGGGTTGCTGAGCCCTCGTTTCATCGGTCCGTTTAAGATCCTAGAGAGGATTGGACCGGTTGCCTATTGCTTGGCATTATTGCCAGCTTTGGCAGGAGTACATAGTGTCTTCCACGTGTCTATGCTGAGGAAGTATGTTCCAGATCCATCTCACGTTATTGAGTTTGGCCCTCTTCAGTTGAGAGAGTACTTCACCTATAAAGCAATCCCTTCTAGAATTCTGGCTCGTGATGTGCTAAGGCTCCAAAGCAAAACCCTACCTCTGGTTAAGATTTAGTGGTCGGGTCAGTCTAAGAATGAGGCGACTTGGGAGGTGGAGAGAGGTACAGTCTAAGTTTCTCGCCCTCTTCGAACTGTAAAATATGTTGAATTTCAAGGATGAAATTCCTTTTAAGGGGGAGGTGATGTTATAACCCAAGGTTTAATTGCATATTTTATTTCATCACAATCTAATTTAAGTTGGTGTTTATATGGTTTTAGGACGTTGTAGTCTTTTGAGCTAAAGGAGAGGGCAATGGGGTGTTTTCCCTTCTTCCATTAATGGTAAAGATTTAAATAAGGAATTTAAATCCCTCTTTCCTTTTCACATTCTATCAGTTTCTTCATCCCATTGTGTGTTCTCTCTTCTCCCTCTTCAGAGCGTTCTTCCTCTCTTGGTGTGTGTGAATTGTGGCCGACCTCTGTATTGTTGTTGTGCAATTCCATGCTTTCAGTTTTTCTCTGTTGTTTTCCCCCTCGTTATTAGAATTGAACATATAGATTTTGACATTCTTAGCTTTCTAATTTTGAGGTTCTCTTTGTGATTCCGATGTAGGGTTCCTCTACAATCCGGTTATGTAATCAGTGTTTTCTTCTCTATGTTTGGGCTGCGTGTCGGTGGCTCTTTCTTTTCAGATTTGGAGCTTCCTTTGCGAATTAATTGAGGTAGGTGATGAATGGATTCAGTGGGTGTATTTGGTTATGGGGTGTTTCCGATCTAGAAGTTTAGATTGTTGAATTTCTCTACATTTTGTGACCAAATTTTGTCTATTTTTCCTTGGTTTCCATATCTTAAAAACACATGTAGTTGTTGTTTAAAAACTCTTAAATTGTGTGCAATTTGGTGATGGCTTGATTCCTTTGTTCGTGCGTTTCACTATTCTGAAATTCTGAGTTTTTGCCATGTCCGAATGTCCGAACTTCGGGCAGACTTTTTTCTTTCTGGTTTTTGTGAATTAACTTATGTCTAAACTTTGGTCCAAACATGTAAGTTCAGACGGGGTGCGAGGATGAGTCTGGCTTACAAGTCTCGACATGTGTCCGAACTTGTATGTCCGGACACATGTTCAGACATCCCCTGCCTTCTTCCTCTGATTTAAGTTCAACTTATCGCCGAACATTGATGTTCGGACACATGTTCGGACACCACCACATATATTTTTCTCGGAACTTGTCTGAACTTCCAATATCCAGACACATGCCCAGACACCTCTGGTTTTGACAATGTTCAGACACATGTTTGGACATTTTTAACTTTTGTTGTTTTAAGTCTTGACTTGTGTCCGAACATTGATGTTTAGACACAAGTTCGGACATACTTCTAGTTTTTCCAAGATTGCTCATTTAAGCTCCGTTTTGACTTTTGATTGCGGGGTTGTATTCCCCTAATGATGATTAAGCTCTTCAACCTCTATGTGGTGCATTTCTCACACTAATGCTTTATCAATTAAGCTTCTATTTTGTGACCTAGTATTCTGTGTGTTTAAGCCGTTGATGGCTGGGTCTAGCTATCCCGTAGCGCGCTACATAGGACGTCATTTTGTTATTTGCCACGAGCGTGTCCATCGTTCTGTTCATGAGTGGTATTCCTTGTTCTGTTCATGGATTTGCTCTGTTCAGTTTTTATACATTGAGCACTAGTGTCCCGCTCTATTTTATGATTCTGTGTGCTCTGTTTGCATCCTCTGAACTCTGTTTTAGTCTGTGACAAGTTTGGCTTGTGCTGCTGTTGTTTTTCTATGGAAAGTTATCTCTTCCCTCCGTTTGACTTCTGGATTTATGATCTTGCTTTAAATGTTTTGATCATGCTTATTGATGAAGTTTTCCATCTACTGAGCATGTGGTTTCTTTTTGTTCCCCTACTTCTTACTAACATTTAGAGATTGACCAGCATGGATCTCTCTTCTGTTTCTGAAGCTTTAGCTCATTTTTTGTTGTTAGACGTTACTTTGAGATTTTTCATTTGTAGCCTTCGGGCCTTGACACTACTATGTTATTAAGTCTCTGGTTTCTGACATACTTTTGACACTACCTTTGTATTAGCTTTTGGATACTGAGTTATGTTTCGGTATTTAGACCACACCTTTGGACATTGTAAACATTTCCGCTGCTCTCTCTCTCTCTCTCTCTCTCTCTCTATATATATATATAATATATATATATATATATATTTATAAGCTTCTATTTGTTTATTTGATGAACCGTTAGTTAGGTCCTTGCGTATCTTAGGTAGTAAGTGCGCGACATGTAAAGACCTTAGAACTAGGCCGTGTTTGGGGCCGTTACACTAATGGAGGCTTAACCTCCCTTGTAGTTTGGGATGGGGATTTTGCCCCAAAATCCCTAAAACTCCATTTTTGAATCATGAACTTGTGCTTATGCTTTATTTTAGTCTTTGAGCTTAATGAAGATGATAATTGGGTATTTATGATTCTTAAACTTGTTGCTCATGATTTGAGGATGAGCTTAGGGTTTGCCCCAAATTATCAGTTACGTGTTAAATTGGTTGGTTTGGTCTACCGATTAGTTTAGCGTTATTGTAGGATTATATCAAAATGATATTCTAAGATAGAAACCTAAACCATGAGGGCTAAATCAATGTAATTTATCATCAGTGGTTGTGAAGACCTCATCGTTGGATTAGAGGCTCATGCGGTGGACCAATTCTTTACTGCCAATCCAAACCCCACTGGACAAGACATCAACCAATGAATCATATGCCAAGAGAATGAAGGAGACCACGAGAGTGCTCATTATTCTGTGATCACGACAAGAGTGGATTCACCCACTCTGGAGGATCTCATCGCTAGAATGAACACTATCGATATGGACCACCTCATTACACTAGCTTGAAGGGAGTAACAACCAAAGAATGAAATGGTTCATGGGATGAAGCAGCAAACAGAGGAAGGAGACCTCAACATGAACCAACTGAAGCTCTATGCCAAATTGGTATAGATAAACCTGATGATGGAAGACATGCTAAACCTTGCATCGCAATAATAGAAGAGTGTAATGGTTCATCAAGTGGATCACCTTGCTGAGGATTTGAGTTTCCCTCTATTTCTTCCCTCGTTTGAACCTAAGCAATTTCCATTAAACCATCTGCCTGAGCTTGAAGACAAGCCATTAGCGGACAACTTCCACCTTAACTTCATGAAGTTTCCCCCCTCTGAAGTCAACTACCATTATTTCCCCTCCTTTTTTTGGACTACCCTGAAGATGAGGATGGGTACATCCTCAACCCTAAGAAGGAGGAGATGCCACCTCTCTCTAAGTTATCAGAGGAGAGTGCTTTCATCGATTTCAAGGAGCCATATTTCTCTGAAGTTGATGTCCATCAAGGCTCTTCCTATGAGAAGGAGGAGCCATCTATCTTTGATTTTCACTTGGAGTATCAAGGCTTTCCCCACCTGTGTAACAATGGTGTAAAGTAGAAGCATAAGGTCCACCCGCTAAGTGTGGAGGCCATAATCTCATTTGATCCGGGACCAGAGTTTGAAGATAGAGTCCACCCCGCAGTTCTCCCTACACCACTCAACGAAGATAAGGATGTCATCATCCTTAAATTTTAAGAGGAGTCTCCACCACTCGATGATCCTCGCACCAAGGATCATCAACCTTAATATTTAGGCCTTTCTTCAAAGAAAAATGATGCCCGCCCAACCCACCTGTTGAAGCCCACTTCAACAATTATTTTTTGATCCTTGAGGACTTAATGGTGGTATGGTCCAGCTAAAAACCTTAAAAATGGGTGGCTTCCCAGTAGACAACCCGGATGAATTTCTTTCATTTTCATTTATTTTAATTTTTCAAGTTCTCCTTTGATTTTGTTTTGCTAGCCCTTAACCTCGTATGTAGTTTGGTTGCTTCTAGTGTTTCTTACAGGTACAACTTGAAGTCCACACCGCAATCAAGCTACGCTAACTGAGGCTAACACTCAAGTGTGAGGGAGTTCCTTCAATGCAAGCAACTACAATTTCAAAGGTGTACTAGTTTCTTAGATTTTGATACACTCACTTCTCTTCTTTCACTTTAGTTCTGCTAGTTTTCGTCATTGGGCATAGCTTATGTGCTATAATGTTACTTGTGTTTGATAAGTATGATATTATATATCTTTAAGAATAATTTTACTTCTGAATTCATGATGATCTTGATTCAATTCCACTCTTATCTAGTATTTTTCCTGTGATTCTTGTTTATTGAGAATTGATGTATTATAATGTGTTAAAAGCAGGAAAAAGTATTGAAAATACAAAGTTCAGATCTTAAGAAGCACAACGGTACAAACGGGGAGCGAATCGGAGCAAGAACAGACTCTGGAGCATGTCGAAGTTCTGTCTGGACTAGTATGGTCGAACGGCAGACAGAGAAGAATTAGTCACGTCTGGACTTACGTCCGGACCAACTGAGCTGGACGCAGGTCAAGTAACAACATGCCAAAGATTCAGAGACATCCAAATCTGGACACAAGCTAGGATAGGGCGTCCGGACTTCCGTCTGGACAAAGAAGCCCGGACACCCACAGAGAATTCTCGCCCGGACGCTGTCAAACAGATTTCTTCAGAGGTGTCCGACCTTGTTGGCCGGACGCAACAAGAAAGTCAGTCCTTCAGAACGTGGAGACGCGGAAAAAGAATAAAAAAATATTTGGAAAAATTACAGTGCCCACCCACGGGGTTTTGGGGTTTAACAGTGCCCACCCACGAACTTTGAAAATTAACACTGCCCACCCATCAACTTATATTGTTTTTACTTCCGTCATCATTTTACCACACCTCCGTCATTTGTTAGTTTAGTTGACTGTTAAACTTATGTTGACCAAACCTATTCTCATCTCTCATCGACGTGCTGGCCACTTCATCAGTCGTCGTCGTCGTTATTCTCTCAAAACTCTCTTCATCTTCCTCATCAACCGTTGTCGTCCCACCAGCTTCTACTGATAAAGACCCAGACGATGTTGATGTCAATACAGCAGCAACTCTTCTCCGTTTCTCACTCATATCCTCTTGATGATACACACTCCTCCAGCTGCGGGATGAAACTTGAGAAGTTATTATGCTTGAACCGTGAAGGCAGTATAAACGCCGAGAACGCAAGAGGATCAAACACAACAAAAGTGTTATTTGCAGATCCCCAAGCAATCAAATGATCAGTAGCTGGATCGCTCACCATCTCATACTGTTGTATTGGGAGAAGAACTAGCTCCACTGGAGGTCCAGATACGAACAAAAGAGATGCACTTGCAAGCTGAGCTGGGAATAGCTGCTCATTGGAGGTATAAAGAAGGTGACTGTGCACACTCTTCATTTGTTCTTCAGATGGTTGAGTGGGCGCGATGGATTTTAACTTGGCAGTGTGAGGAGATGAGCAAAGACTCGGCTTCTTCTGCTGGTGATAGTGACTCTACCAGGCCACCTTGTACCTTCCCCTTTCATTCAAACAGCTGCCCTTACTCTTACAAGCCTCACGGTGAACAGGATGGACCTGTGTTTGAGATCTTGATAGAGAACGACAAGGTTGGTTGATTTGCGAAATATCTATCTTCTGGTTTACTGGTTACTTTCTGGAAGTTTCATTTGATTGACGTCGAGTGGTTCTATATCTGCAGAATTTGAATGTTGGTGGTTAGCCTCTCTATTTTTGGGTCTCATTTTCATTGTATAAGTCCTGTTCCGTTATCTCAAATGTTTTCAGTATAAACGGTGCAGCAGTAACACCAGCAGAGTCAGATCCGTCTTGATTGTTACGGATTCTGTTACCGCTTGTGTGATGATTACCTATTAATTCGCGATGGTACATATTGGAGGAAGAGGAGTTTATGTTTGTGGTTGATGTAGCCGCTGTTGAAAATTTCATGATATTCCATGGATCTTCATACATTCCAGTTCCACCACCGCGTGCTCCGGTTGATTGGAAATTCAAGGTTTTCACATCTTCTTCTTCTTCGATGGTGCTGTTTATTTGATTACCATGAAACTGTAACATCATTATTTGGCTGTCTCTCATAGTTATCCTCTTTATCTTGATTATCTCTCTCCCTGATATAGACACACAGGTGGAGAGAAGAAAAGAGTGTAGTAGTGAACAGTACAGTAGATGAGTTTCTTTGTTTCAGGTGAGTTCTGTTTTTTTTTGTTTTCCTCTTACTGCAGGATATCGATGGTCAGGTGAAAGGTTTATAAGGTGTGAGGTGGAATTGGTGGTATATATACTAATACCAATTTATGAAAGGATGTGGAAAAGAAACTGAATTTAATCATTTCATTAAAAAAAAACTGTAAATTGAAAGAAGTGAGGGGGGGAGGAAGCTGGTGGAGACCATTTACGTTTCTGTGAGAGGAGGGAGGGAGGAGGTGGGACTCGTGGATTGGTGGCATCGTGGCACCTAATCTGAAGCTAAGATATTTACAGTGGTCCCTGCTTATATTGTGACGGAAGTGTGTTTAAATGGTGACGGAAGTAAAAACAATATAAGTTGATGGGTGGGCAGTGTTAATTTTCAAAGTTCGTGGGTGGGTGGTGTTAAACCCCAAAACCCCGTGGGTGGGCCAAAATATTTTTATCTCTTCCGCTGCAGACAAATCATGTAATGCTATATAAAGAGAGCCAGAGGGGACAAGACTGGGACGCTTCATTACACAGTATAATTTCATCCCCACACCATCGATCTCGCCCCAACCATTCTCCATCGCTCAACACCATCTCGCCCCACTACTTCATAACCTTCCATCCATCTTCATCCCTCCATTTACCCAGCCTATCCACACCACATCACCACCATCACCACGTACCATCCATATCACCCGACACCACCTTCATCTGTGACCATCACCACACCATCATAGCCATCCACCTAGTATGCCATAGCCAAGAAAAGCAGCCCCGTGAGTCACCACGAACGCAAGCAAGGCAGAATCAGGAGTAGTCCAAAACGTTATTAGTAACTTGGCATGACATTCTAGAACTATTCGTATTATTTTCTTTGTTTTGTTACAAGTTATTTAATTTAATACATTATTATTGCGCGTTACATTTTTACTCGTTACGTATTATTTTATGTTCGTATCAAATTTTGTTTTGGTTTCTAAAACCATGAGCGAGTAGTTTTATTAAGCTTCCCGGCTTAGGGAAGCGATCTTTTTCGTAGAATTCACGTTATGTGAATTTGTCACTATTATTATAATTTTGCAATAGTTTCATTCCTGTCCTTAATGCGCTAAGATTTTCTGGCCAATTTTCTAAGTAATTTTTGTATAGCTTATATCAAAATGCGGTGCTGGGATTAAGTTCTAGACGTAGGAAGTCAAACCGAATTAACGATTAGAAGCATGGTTTGGCTATAGATTAATCTGTCTCTAATAGGAATTGTGTTTAATGCTTTTAACTTGGGCATGGTTTGCGGCTTGTTAATTAAGCTAATTAGGGTTCGTTGTATAGGGACCGGTCAACGAACTATTTATAATTCCTGAGTTTATTGCATAGAATAGTGAAAATTGTTATTAGAATTCGAAGGAATAGACGAGTGGAATAACTCGGGGAGCATTTTTAATTCACTACATTTTTAAACCGGCATTTGTTTTGTTTATCGTTATCGTTTTAATATTTTATGTTGGTTATTTGAGCTGAATTAATTGAAAATCTGAAAAAAGTGACAATTTCCCGTTTAATTAATTTATGTTAGTTTTCTCAATCAGATTAATTTAATTTGTCAGTTAATTGAAAGAGGTCATTGAGTTCGACAACCCACTTAATCATTATACCCGCAAAACGATAGGTGCACTGCCTAGGTAGAGATAGTAATATATTTTTGCTAACAAGTTTTTAGGGCCGTTGTCGGGACCTCTGACACGGTTAATTTACATTTTTATTTATTTGATTGAGATTTATTTTAATTTTTATTCTTTTATTATCATTTTATTTTTAGTCAACTTTGTTCTGTTTGACTTTTGTTTCAAATTAAAATTTTGTTTCGTATTCTTTTGACTTTTGAATTCAATTTCATTTTCGATATTCTTAGTATAATGTAGGTTTTTGAATTTTGTTTTTCAACGAGCCTATGTTATGTACACAAAGTTTACTTAATTGTGTTTCGGTAATTGTTTCTCATTTTATTTTATTAGTTTTTTATTTTGTTCTCTAAACTATTTAATTAGCTGATTTTGTTTTTTGGGATTTTATTTTTGTTTATCTTCCAAACTTTGATTTTTTATCTAGTATTTTTTATTTTTTTAGTTTATTTTTGTTTTCCAATTTTTGTGTTTTGTTTACTTGTTTTTAATTTTTCCTTCTTAGTGCTAATTTATGTCCATACGTCGAGCTCGATCTGCAGGTGGTCCACTAGCTGATTTTGAGCCAGAGATCGAGAGATATTTCCACAGTAGACGATAGTTGCAATTTAACATGGCTGTCTGCACATTAAATGAGCATCAACAACCGTCGGTCGATGGGAAACCTTCTACTATTGTTCTCCTCGAGATTACACTAGCAGAGATGGAGGCCTGGCAGTTCAAGACTAGCCATATCACCACACTGTATCATCAAGGCCAGTTTAGTGTGGTCAATTCCGATGACGCACCACATCACATCTCAAGGTTCCTAGATTTTTGCAATGCTTTCAACAAGACCGGGAACCTGCATAAGAGGATTCGACTGCAGCTGTTTCCCTACTCCTTGATGGATGGAGCATCTAGATGGTTGAGGAGTTTGTAACCACAGAGTATCACTACCTGGGCGGAGCTAGCACGTAAGTTCCTGAACAAGTATTATCCACCATCTAAGACCAGAGAAAAGATAGGTGAGATTAATAGTTTTTGTCAGGAACTCGATTAGTCACTTTATGATTTCATGGGATAGGTTTAGAGAGCTTCAAATTTTATACCCGCACCATGGTATGAGTGATAGAGATTTAGTATTAGCAATCTTTGGTGGTTTAAATGATTCAAATAAACTTTTACTAAACTCTGCATATAGAGGAAATTTCATGAATAAGACAGGTGCAACAACAATTGAGCTTCTGGATTCGATGACCGCGAGCACCAGATAGTGGTATAAGAACAAGGGGAGGGGAGAGACCAAGAAAGAGGCTGGATTATACCAGTTGCCCCGCAAGATCATTTATCTGCTCAATTGACTGCTATAGCACAAGTAGTGGAGAAGCTCACTCTTGGTCAGACACAGCAGCCGGTGAAGGCAATAACTACTTCTTCCAATACCTGACACCTTGCTGTGATATTTGTGGAGGAGCCCACGAGACTTACAACTGCGAGGGACCTCGATACATTGGTAATCCAGAAGAGGTAAATTCTATAAACAACCGACCACGTACCTCTTTTCCTAATGCTTATGGTAAAAATAGTTGGGGGAATAATCAGCAGTCTCAGTGGCGAGGTAATGATAAGTCTATGGGCAATAATTCTTATAATCAGAATAATAGACAATCTCATTTTAATAGACAACAAGATCAAGCTCAAAATTCACACGGAAGTAACAGCAAGATCGAGAGCATGTTTACAGAGTTGCTGAAACAGGGCTAAGTTACTAATTCTAGAATTGCAGACTTAGAGGTCAAATTTGCTGATCAAGCAACCATAAATTAGAATGTGGAGGGGCAGCTAAGTCAACACTCACAACAACTAGCGTAGGGACCTGTAGGGACACTTCCTGGTCAGACTGATCCTAATCCAAGAGAGCAGATGAAAGCGGTAACATTAAGAAGTAGTATGGAGTTGGTTTCTGATGTTCCTGAAGTTAAGGGAGATTCTGACAAATCAGAAGAATCTTCACCTGAAGTTGAGGAAGTGGTAGCTCCCAAGGAGAAGGATTCTCCTGAATCTCTTGTTGTTATACCGTCTTAGCTTTCTTATGTTCCACCTATTCTCTTTCCCGACCGACTTAAGAAAAAAAAATTGGATGAGCAATTTGGAAAATTTCTTAATATTTTTAAGAAATTAACAATCAATATTCCTTTTTCTAACG
Organism: Limonium bicolor; assembly: GCA_023374045.1. Lineage (NCBI taxonomy): Eukaryota > Viridiplantae > Streptophyta > Magnoliopsida > Caryophyllales > Plumbaginaceae > Limonium > Limonium bicolor. Next base: position 370,526,619 of record CM041778.1, read on the forward strand.
CTCTTACTCAGATGCCTATTTATTCTAATTTTATGAAAGATATTTTATTTAATAGGAGATCTTTGCAAGAAACTGATACAGTGAGACTTACAGAGAAGATTTCTGCTGTTCTGTTGAAGATGCTACCCTTGAAGCTAGAAGATCCTGGACTTCCAATCATTCCTTGTTCCATAGAAGAGATAGATTACGATAAATGTTTGTGTGACTTAGGAGCTAGTGTGAATTTAATACCATTATCTATTTTTGAGAAATTAGGCCTTAGTCAGTGCTCTCCTACTTCTGCGCAATTACAGTTAGCTGATCGGTCTATAATTCATCCAACAGGAAGATAGAGGATTTAGTGGTAAATGTTGGTAAATTTAATTTCCCTGCTAACTTTATTGTAATTGACATGGAAGAGGATAAGGATGTTCCATTGATTCTAGGGAGACCGTTCATGCGCATAAATTGTACTTTGATTGATGTAGAGGGGGGTAAGATTATCTTGCGTTTTCATGATGAGCAGGTTGTTTTTGATATGACTAGGAACATGAAACGTCTTGTTTTCTGTAAATGTTGTTGACTCTCTAGTGCAGAAAACAACTCTTAGCAGAGAAGAAGAGGAGATTTTGGAGAGATTTTGGAGAGATTTTGATGGCATCTTGAGAGACTGATGACGAAGATCCAGATATCACCCTCATGGCAGAAGAGTTAAACAAGAAACAACCACACTTCCCCTCTTACAAGGAAAAATTCGAAAGAGTAGAGAGAAGTGCTAATAGGCCACAACCTTCAATTGAGAAACCGTCTGCAGAGAAGATGAAGCTTTTACCCCCTCATCTTAAATATGTATTTCTTAAGGAACCTTCTGACTTACCTGTGATTGTGTCTTCTGAATTGACAGGTGCTCAAGAAAAGCAACTTCTGGAGGTGCTACGTAAGCACACAACAACTATTGGTTGGACCATAGCAGACATTCATGGAATCATCCCTCAGTCGTGTTCTCATCGAATTTACATGGAAGATGACTACAGACCATTGGCGCAGTCTCAGAGACGTCTCAACCCTGTTCTGAAAAAGGTAGTAAAGAAAGAAGTAATTAAATTGGTAGAAGCTGGAATTATCTATCCTATTTCAAACAGCCAGTGGGTGAGTCCGGTTCAGGTAGTACCAAAGAAGGGGGGAATTACAGTGGTACCAAATGAGAAAGGTGAGTTGACCCCACAGTGCACCACTACATGGTGGAGAGTTTGTATTGACTATCGTAAGTTAAATAATGCCACTTGTAAGGATCATTTTCCCTTCCTTTTATTGATCAGATGCTTGAAAAATTAGCATGACAGGATTATTATTATTATTTTCTAGACGGTTATTCTGGTTATTTTCAAATTCCAATTGCTTCTGAGGATCAGGAGAAGACTACTTTTACTTGTCCTTATGGTACTTTTGCTTATAGAAGAACGCTGTTTGGTTTATGTAATGCTCCTGCTACTTTTTAGAGATGCATGATGACGATATTTTTTTATTATACTGAAAAGTGCATCGAGGTTTTCATGGATGATTTCTCTGTTTTTGGACTAACCTATGAATCATGTTTAGAAAACCTTGATTGTATTCTAGCCAGGTGCGAGGAAGCGAATTTGATACTGAATTGGGAGAAGTGCCACTTTATGGTTCGAGAAGGAGTCGTGTTAGGACATAAAGTTTCATCTAAAGGTATTGAGGTGGATCGTGCTAAAATTGAGGTAATCGAGAAACTTCCACTTCCTTCTTTTGTCAAGGACGTTCGTAGTTTTCTTGGACATGCAGGTTTTTACAGGAGATTTATCAAGGACTTTTCCAAGATTACTAAACCTCTCTGTGATTTACTTGCTAAAGATGTTACATTTCATTTTTCTAATGAATGTTTAGCAACATTTAATTTATTATTTCTGCAACAGTTGTTGTTTCACCTGGTTGGACTTTGCCATTTTAAATTATGTGTGATGCAAGTGATTATGCTGTGGGGGCTGATTTATGCCAGAAACTTGATAAAATTCTGAGAGTTAATTATTATGCTAGTCATACATTAAATGATGCTCAAAACAATTATGCTACCATAGAGAAAGAATTGCTTGCAGTCTTTGCTTTAGATAAATTTCGTCAATACTTATTGGGTAGCAAAGTTATTGTGCATACTGATCATTCTGCTCTTAAGTACTTGTTTGCTAAACTAGATGAAAAGCCTCAGTTAATCAGGAGGATCCTTCTTCTTCAAGAGTTTGATGTTGAAATTAGAGATAAGAAAGGGACACAAAACGGGGTGGCATATCATTTGTCCAGAATCGAGGTGCATGATGATGGTGGTATCATCAATGAGTCCTTCCCTGATGAGGTCATATACGCGGTTGAGACAGTTGCGGGTCCTTGGTTCGTTGACATTGCAAATTATTTAGGAAGGAAGATCATCCCCTCTGATATGACTTATCAGCAGAGGAAGCATTTCTTTTTTGTAGTTAAGCATTATTTTTGGGATGATCCTTATCTTTTTAAAATTTATGCAGATGGAATCATTCGTAGGTGCATCCCACAGACGGAAGTAAGGAACATTCTCCTTCATTGCCATTCCAGAGAAACCGGTGAACATCATGATCATGGTGCTACTTGTATAGTTGTAAACGTACTCGAATCAGGTTTCTACTGGAACACCCTTCATAAATATTGTCACACATTTGTTTCTACAGGTGATCGGTGTCAAAGGCAAGGTAACCTCTGTCGTCGTAATGAATTTCCATTGAATAACATGTTAGAGGTTGAGTTATTCGACGTTTGGGGTATTGATTTCATGGATCCTTTTCCAAATTTATTTGGTAATCTTTAAATCTTAGTAGTTGTAGATTATGTTTCTAAATGGGCATAGGACCTTGCTTGCTCTACTAATGATGCTAAAGTTGTTGTGAAGTTCCTTAAGAAGAATATCTTCACTAGATTCTGTGTTTCTCGAGCTATTATTAGTGATGGTGGCTCCCACTTCTGCAATCGTCAGTTCGATGTTCTTTTGAAGAAATATGGAGTCCGTCACAAGGTGGCTTTACCCTACCACCCTCAGACAAATGGACAGGTTGAGGTGACGAACCGAGAGCTCAAATGGATTTTACAGAAGATAGTGAAGTCTTCTAGAAAGGATTGGTCTTTCAAGATGAACGACACGCTCTAGGTTTACCGTACCGCCTTCAAGACACCCATTGGCATGTCCGCGTACAAGCTGATTTTTGGGAAGGCACGCCACTTGCCCGTGGAGTTAGAGTACAAATCATATTGGGCATTGAAGGCGCTGAACTTTGATTTGCAGAATGCCGGTGAGAAGCGCAAGTTTCAGCTAATGGAGTTAGAGGAGCTTAGAGATGAATCATATGCGAATGCCGTCATCTACAAGGAAAGGACCAAGCGCTGGCATGACAAGATGATTGCCAAGCGGAACTTCAAGGTGGGAGATCAGATACTTCTTTTCAATTCCAGACTCAAGCTATTTTTTCGTAAGGTGAAATGTTTTTGGTCTGGGCCCTTTAGAATTATAAGTGTCTCTCCGTTTGGAGCTGTGGAATTAGATAATGGAAAAGACAGTTCGTTCAAAGTTAATGGTTCTCATATTAAGCCGTTTTTTGGTACTTCGTTAGACAGAGAGGATGTTTCTGAGCTCACTCTTAAGGATCATGTTAAAGCGTAGTTACTCTCAGCCTAGCCAAAGACTATAAAGAAGGGCAGCTGACAGGGAGGCAACCTAGTGGTAGTTTACCGTTTATTCTGTGTTTTTAGTATTTTGTTAAGTTAGATGCAGGTTTTTCAATTTTGGGTGGTGTATTTGAGTTTCTTGTTTTCCAGTTTACTCACTCGAGGTTTCTAATGCCCATGCACTTAATGAGATGCTTTCAGCATCAATTCTTGTTGTTTTTTAGATTGCTTGCAGGTGTGATGATCATAGACACACCATAGGCTGGAAAATTGCTTCACAGCAAGTGTGAGGAAGATTCCTACCCCGGTAAAGGACTTAAGTGTGAGGAAGGTGCCCTTCCTCAATATGAAGATATCGGGGGAGTTTTTGTGACCTTTCACTCTTATTTTAGTCCAGCTTACATTTTGAATGAATCAAGTCCATGAGATCTTTAGTTAACTTTTGACGAATTTACACTATTGAGAAAGTCCTCTTCTTGGTTTGAAGTTATAAACAATAAGGACATGGCTCCTCTTAAGTGTAAGGAAGTAGGAGTACTTTTTACATATTGCCATTGTGCTTAATGCCACATTTGTTTTTTGTTTGTCTTCTTATTTTGAAAGAATTGTCTCTTTTAGGCGCCAATAAATATTGAATCTCTAGGTGAAAAATTTTTGTTGAGGTTTTGAAAACGAGCTTGATGACCACCTCAAGAATCTTTCTGTTTTTGGCTGTTGGTATATATTGTTTTATGAAACTGAATCTATTTTCACTGAATTTTGGTGGATTAGCTGATTACGAAAACTGAATTAGTCTAGTTCGGGACCTTGGGTATGATAAGAAAGTTTGGTATGAAAGGATAAGGCAAGATACTCTGCTGATCTGAATTGAAATTTATTTCTGAACCAAAACAGGCCTCTTCATTCGGTTATTAAGCCCTTGGGGTGCTTCATCACCCATCTACCTAAGGTCTTGTGATCTGGGATAGAAGGCCCAAAGCCGCTACATGGGTGAAGAGAAAAGTCGGAGGGGATGAATTTAATATGAAAATGGTAGAATAGAATGTTAAGGAAAATGAACTTTGAAAAGTTAAACATGTAATTCAATTTTTCTTATTCTGAGCATGAGTATGTAGTGTTGAAAAGTATCGCGGAATAAGGCGTTACTTCACACCCCTTGTCATCCAAAGGTTAAAAGAAAGAAACAGTGGAAGATCCCAAACTATACTATGTTCAGTTTCTATAATCTAACTTCTCCATGCTTTTAACTTTACTCTTTTTTACTGATTGCGAAAACCTATTGCGAGTAGCAGAACTATTCTTTTGATTGTCATTTTGCTCGTTTTTCATCAGCAGTTTTGATCCTAAGTTTCGGTACTACGACCCCTAAAAGTAGTCATATTCTATATTTTCTTGTGGACAAGCAAAAGCTAAGTGTGAGGAAGTTTGATAAGCGTGAAATTTATATATCTCTAAGAATATTTTACTTCTGAATTCATGATGACCCGGGTTGAATTTCACTCTTATCTAGTATTTTTCCTATGATTCTTGTTTATTGAGAACTGATGTGTTTTAATGTGTTATAAGCAGGAAAAAATGTTGGAAATGCAAAGTTCAGATCTTAAGGAGCGCAACGGTACAAACGGGGAGCGAGTCGGAGCAAGAACAAAGAATCTAGAGCATGTTGAAGTTCTGTCCGGACTTACGTCCAGACTAGTATGGTCGGACGACAGACAGGGAAGAATTAGTCACGTCCAGACTTACGTCCGGACCAACTGAGCTGGATGCAGATCGAGTAACAACATGTCAGAGAGTCAGAGATGTCCGAATCCGGTCACAAGCTAGGACAGGGCGTCCAGACTTCTGTCCGGACAAAGAAGCCTGTACGCCTCACAGAGAATTCTCGCCCAGACGCTGTCAAACAGATTTCTTCAAGACTGTCCGACCTTGTTGGCCGGACGCAAGTTTGGACGCAATAAAGAAGTCAGTCCTTCACAACGCGAAGACATGGAAAAAGAAAAAAAAATTTATCTCTTCCGCTGCAGATAAATCATGTAATGCTATATAAAGAGAGCCAGTGGACGAGACTGGGATGCTTCATTACGCAGTATACATTCATCCCCACACCATCACCATCAATCTCGCCCCAGCCATTCTCCATCACTCAACACCATCACGCCCCACTGCTGCATCACCCTCCATCCATCCTCATCCCTCCGTTCACCCAGCCTATCCACACCACATCACCACCATCATCAAGCATCATCCATATCACCCGACACCACCTTCATCCGATACCATCACCATACCATCATAGCCATCCACCCAGCACACCATAGCCAAGGAGAGCCCCATGACATTCTAGAACTATTCGTATTATTTTCTTGTTTTGTTACAAGTTATTTAATTTAATACATTATTATTACACGTTACATTTTTACTCATTACGTGTTATTTTATGTTCGTATCAAAGTTTGTTTTCGTTTCTAAATCCATGAACGAGTAGTTTTATTAAGCTTCCCGGGTTAGGGAAGCGAGTCTTTTTCATAGAATTCACGTTATGTAAATTTGTTAATATTATTATAATTTTGCAATAGTTTGATTCCTGTCCTTAATGCGCTAAAATTTTCTAGCCAATTTTCTAAGTGATTTTTGTAGAGCTTATATCTAAATGTGATGCTGAGATTAAGTGCTAGATATAGGAAGTCAAACCGGCTTAACGACTAGAAGCATGGTTTGCCTATAGGTTAATCTGTCTCCAATAGAAATTGTGTTTAATGCTTTTAACTTGAATTAACTTGGGCATGGTTTGCGGGTTGTTATTTCAACTAATTAGGGTTCGTTGTACAAGGACCGGTCAGCGTACTATTTATAATTCCTGAGTTTATTGCATAGAATAGTAAAATTGTTACTAATTGAATTTGACAGAATAGACGAGTGGAATAACCCAGTGAGCATTTTTAATTCACTTGATTTTAAACCGACATTTGTTTTGTTTATCTTTATCGTTTTATTATTTTATGTTGGTTATTTGAGCTGAATTAATTGAAAACCTAAAAAATTGATAATTTCCCGTTTAATTAATTTAGGTTAGTTTTCTCAATTAGATTAATTTAATTTGTCATTTAATTGAAAGAGGTCCCTGAGTTCGACAACCCACTTAATCACTATACCCGCAAAATGATAGGTACACTACCTAGGTAGAGATAGTAACATATTTCTGCTAACAGTGTTCCATGCATTTTTTCTCTATTTACTTCCCAAAAAGGTCTTCTGGAACCTTTCCTAGTTTGTTTAGTGAACAATGAGGACATTGTTCAAATTAAGTGTGAGGGAGTGACCTTTTCGGTGAATTTTGTGCTTAAATGTTCAATCCCTCTACTTATCTCGCGTTTGTCCAAAATAAAAAAACTTGGGCCCTTGTGTTGTGAGTTGTTCTCATTAAGAACAAATACTGTTATGAATTGTGGGATAAATGCTCAAGTTTTTTTGTTTTGATTGCTTTTGAAGAGCATTTTACGTGTGGTGTGGCCAAGTGATCTTATATGGTCAAATATTTATTGCTTTGGGGCTCTTTCTGTCTTCTTTCTTAGGAATTGCTAAGGGGTGCTTCTCTGTAAAAATCCTTTAAGGGACTTGTGAGACGCCACTAAGAGATGGTTCACACTCCTCAAAGGTTTTAATCACTTTTTGCTTCTTCTCTTATCATACAATTTATGTTAGTATTTGTTAGTCTGTAGCATTCCTTACTTGATTGGGTGCTTGGTTTTACTTGAGGACAAGCAAAAAGGTAAGTGAGAGGGTGTGATGAGTGAATAAATGAGCATATTTTAGAGGTATATTCATCTGCTTATGTTTTATTAACACTTTTTATTCTCATTTCTCCACTCTAGATAATTTTCCTCTAGTTTTGTGTTTATTAGTGTTTTACACAACTATTGCTGAAACAGCAGGAATAACATAGCTTGAAATAAATTAGACAAAGAGACGAACACGTGGACACAAACGGATCCAAATCGGAGCTATAACGAAGAAGATAAAGCAGTTATTTCCTCTCTGTCTTGGACCTCCCCTAACCAACCGCCTTGGAAGTTCCGCAAGCCGGAAACGCTCGTTCCAGGGTCCAAAATTGCCTCTGGTCTGGACCGTCTCTACTGTCCGCCCCTGTGGGGGTGGTTACGTTCAGTTCACATGTGTATTTTCTTTTCTAATCTGGACCGCTCCAAGCTGACCGTCCCTGTGGGGTGGTCGGAACAAAATTTTGCCTAGATCTACGTTTTTAAAAGCAAAAAAAGAAGGAAAGAGAGGGGGGATAGAGAGCCACGACCTAGAACAAAGAAAAGAGAGAAAATAAGAGGAAAAAAAGAAAGAGGAAGAGGAAGAAGAAGGGGAAGAGGAAGGAACCTCTCACCATTGAAGCTCTTCTTCAACCTCTTATGGCTATTTCTTCTCCCTTTTCTCTTATTTATACTCTAATGAAGGCTTAACCTCCCTTGTAGTTTGGGGTGGGGATTTTGCCCCAAAATCCCTAAAACTCCGTTGTTGAATCTTGAACTTATGTTTTTGTTTTATTTTAGTCATTGAGCTTAATGAAGATGATTATTGGGTATTTATGATTCTTAAACTTATTCATGATTTGAGGATTAGTTTAGGGTTTTGCCCAAATTATCAATTATGTGTTAAATTGGTTGGTTTGGCCTACCGATTTGTTTAGCATTATTGTAGGATTCTATCAAAATGATATTCTTAGATAGAAACCTAAACCGCGAGGGCTAAATTAATGTAATTTATCATCAGTGGTTCTGAGATAGATTTCATTGCAATTTATGGGGAACTTGTGCTTAATGCTACTTAGTGAGGTTAACCCTAACTGGTTGTGAAGGTTAAAATTTACTAAGTCTGATTTTGCTTATCATGGGTTTTGAGGGTCATTATCTGTTTTTTTTTTCCATTTTTGGTTAGGTCTAGTAGATCAAGGTTTGGTTGCTAGTTAAACAAGAGTTCCCGTTGTTCAGCTACGAGTTCAAGAGTCAACAATCGATAATAAGGTGAGGATGAGTGTAAAGATCCATCTCGGACTACATAAAATAAAATGTGAAAAAAGAAAAGAAAAAAACAATGACATGAAAAAAAATAGGATAAGAGGAAGAGCAAAGATGAGAGATGAGAGAGCTTTAATCGCCATAGGCTGCATATTCATTCCTTATAACCACTATTCTTTTGTAAGCTGAGAGTAAATAGCTGATGTTAGTTGTCAGTTGAAGTTAGAAAAATTGAAAAAAAAAAATAGGTAAGAGAGAAAAAAAATTGATATGATAATTATTGTACAATAAAAAAAAAAAGCTCACATAAACTCCTTTTTATAAATCCGGATAGGTAAGGGAGAAACACAGGTTACGCATTGATGTGGTAGTCCATCCATTTGCGCAATTGCGCGTTCCAAAACCGCGTGAACCTCAGTAAGTAGCCGTTCCAACTGTCAAGTGGGCCACCACTCCTACAACCTAGTATATTTTAGGATATAAGAAGACGCAGACGGCGCTATAACTCTTTAATTTCCGAGACCTATGCCGTAATTTTCCTCTCCTCACTTCTCTAACTTTCTCCACCCGGCACTCCTCCCTCCAACGGGAGAGAGTCCAAAATTCGACCTTTCCTTCAATATCCCCAATGGCGAAGCATTCTAGCGATATGAACACCACGGAAGTCCAGCAGATTTTCAGCAAATTCGACTTGGACGGGGATGGACGAATATCATCATCAGAGCTCGAATCCCTCCTCCGTGCGCTCGGATCGGATACATCGCCTGAGGAGATCCAGCGGATGATGAGGGAGATGGATAAGGACGGCAATGGTTACGTTGATATCAAAGAGTTTGCCGAATTCCATGTCACATCAGCAGAGGTCGTCGGTTCAGGTCCTGGATTGGAAGGAGGAAAAGCAAGTAGCAAGGAGCTCAGAGACGCGTTCAAGATGTATGATAAGGACGGGAATGGGAAGATCTCGGCTCGTGAGCTTCATACGGTGCTGAAAAGTCTTGGTGAGAAAGTCTCGATGAAGGATTGCTCAAAAATGATCAAATCTTTTGATGTTGATGGCGATGGTTATGTTGATTTTGAGGAGTTTAAGAAGATGATGGGTTAGTGTGTTGATCATGTATATTGCCGAGAAGATAGACGATGCACAGCCCGATTAGACGGAAGTGAAGAAATTCTTGTTATGTTCTTTCGTGCTGAGATGGAATCGAATCGAATGTCGACTACTGGAACGTATTTGGTTAGATGTTAGGTTTTTTCTTGTAGACGCAAGAGAACTCTAGAACAAAAGAAAAAGGTGGTTGTGAATGTACAGACTATGTCTACAACTCATTAAATTGCAATTAGTAGGCTGAAAAGAGTATTAAACGCGTGGTTTTGTTTAATACTACTATAATTGTAAGCCTGAAATGTAAGACTTCCTTCGCCTTTGTATTATCCTAGCTAGAAATGCATCTTTCTGTAGACGGAGCTGCTCTCTGTTATCAATTAAAGTGACGCGTTTACTGTGATAGTTTGGTTTCAAAAGGTTGTTAATTGTGATAAGGTTTGGATGGACGGGCATTCACCTCTAATCAGGGAGGATATTAGCTAGCATTAGCGCCTCAAATTAATAGAGCTTTGTCCTGTTTCTCTTATTATATAGGAGCTTTTGTCTTGTACAGAGGAGCACAGCATTTCCTGATGCTCCTTTACTATATAATGTTGTTTTTGGAAACTTAATAATCAGAAAGAAGCACATGCAATCCCTCTGTTGGAAGCCCGCAACTGACACATCGGCCTAAACAAGTGTTATTACGGCTGTGATGGTCATGGATGACTATTTATAGAAATACATATTCGTATATTAATACGACTTTAACGTATCACCTAATACGACTTTAATGTATCACCATTATATCGCCAGACTTCTGGTAACTTAACAAACCAGACCTGTCGAGGATAAAGGAAGACTTTGGGACCCGAACTCAATTTGAAATAATTAGAGGTCCCACAACCGGTCATTTGGGTGGACCTTGCATAAAGTGGAACCCGATGGTAGTTTCAGTTATTAGCACACGACGCATCACCATATGAACAGTAATTTCTTTGTCTATGCCCCCACTCAGCCAGAGGAAAGGCGTACAAAAAACTATGGAACTTAACCATTGGGCTAATGTCTTGCACACATGAGAGCTAGCCCGCAGGTTCAAGGCAATTGTCACAGCTAACTACAGTTGCCGGTACATGTTTCGTTCGCGATTAGGCATCTAGGACACCCAGAATAGGATTCATGTAAAAGAAAAGATAAATGATTATGTGGAGGAGAGAGATATGAGAGAGAGTTTATGAAAGAGGAGAATAAAATAATACTATTACTTTATGGGTGGATTCCACTCTTATTGCTATGGTTGTTCTAAGGGCATTCACAATGGTGTGGATTCCACCCGTAAGTGTCGGTAAGAAACTAAAAAAAACTACTACAATGGTGTGGATTCCCTCTAATTTCTCTCTCATCGTTTCTTAAATAAGAAACACTCTACGAATCAATTTTATTGGCTACAGCACTGCAACAATAATTAAAAAATAAATAAAAACTCTTAATAGATAGCTAAAGTAATTATAGTTGTTGTGGGCAGAGAGAATGCTAAGGGCATCCACAATAAGGAAAGTGGATTCCACCCACTCAAAAATATTATTATAATCTCTTCTCTCACATTCTCTCTCCATGTGTCAGCAAGAACCTTCTCTCTCCAGGTTCTTAATTAAGCAACCCTCTCACATATTCTCTCCTCCACCTCATCATTTTCTTTTTCTTTTTTACCACTATGGGTGGAATCCACACCATTGTGGATGCCCTAAGGAACTCTCTTATTGTAGAGATGAGTGTTTCTTAATAAATAAAATAATATATTTTGTTGATGTGACACCTAGAAATATGGTAAGACACTCATTGTGGATGCCCTAAGTTGTATTGGAAATTACGTACAAATCTGACTACAACGAAGCCATAACCTCAAACTTGGGAGCCAAGAGCCAACTAACAAGGGACCTAATTCCCTTTCACGATGATGTCATTACTGCTTCTAATTCTCCATGAACATGTTGTAAATTTTATAATCTATTTTGGCCCAGTTTTGTCTTTTCTATCTTGTATTTTTTTGTTTCTGTATCTTTATCGAGAAAGGTTCATATGAACCTCAGTGTTGTTTTTTTTTATATAATTAGGCACGAGGCGATTCAACCCGCAAAAGCGGTACATCATAAACCAATAAAAACTCAAAACTATGAAAGCGTTCATACCTTACTGGACATTCCCTTACTAAAATCTTAGCGATAAATTCATCTCTTAACTCTTAGATCTTTCCTTTACTAACGGTTTTACTTACATGAGAAAATTTGCTAAAAACCCAAATGACACTTCTTAGGCCCCAAAGCTCTTTTGGCGTTAGCTCTAGATGTAGTCCGCGAGCAGCTATCCGAGTCAATCCCTACTTAATCCTTATACTCCCAACATCTCTGACGGTAACTCTCTCTATTTTCGCGAATGATGCCTTCAAGGTTACACAGGGCACGATCTTCATTAGAGACGTGACAACCAAGATCCTTAGCAAGCAAGAGAGTCTGCCTCGCTTCTTCCTTAACATACGCTTCCTCAAGACTCAACATCGGCCCAGAGAATCCTCTACCCGGCTCAAAACTCGGGGGAAACTCGGGACCCTCAAAAAGACTTCTTAGGTCTTCACCATCCTCTCCCTCCTCCACGTGCACAACTGGCGGACGATCAAGCACGGAATCATGGGCCGAAGTCCCAATACCTGCAGCTTTCCCACTCGAGCTAGACTCGATCCCAAACACTTCCAGATTACTAAACTTATCACACCACTTACTACCTTCCTTCGATCCTATGTGGTCCTTCCTGACCATCTCATCTGTTATAGGATTAGGAACAACCTCCTTACTACCCAATGACTCATAAAACACAAACAGCGCCGTGATTTTGCTTCAACGGTCTATATTTATATAAGTATGTTTAGATACCTAATATGACAATTTATAGACGCAGCTGTTCACAACCGGATCCGAATCATAATCGGGATTTTAGTAAACTTTTCGTTTCTCCAGAGTTTGATTTTTTAGGCTACGCATCAATCTTCAACTTCCCTAATGTCCCGGTCAACGTTTTGATGTGGGATTCACCTGGACCCATTTTCTCCTGTACAATTTCTCTCGTGTTTAACACTGGAATGGATATGTTTTCCTTTTATTTGCCTTGATGTTGACGTAACTAGCTCATGTCACAAGTTCTGGTTATCCGAATCACGGTTGCCTTGCGGCCTGTTCACGTATAGACATTGCTTTGATTTGCTGCCAAAGGAAAAGCATAAAGTAATAAAAAGAAAACGAGGAACTACGTATGAGAAGTAACATAAAATTAAATCAAATGTCCAGATCGTAGGGAGGGCATCTGGCTTATGGGCTGTCATTAATTTATCTTGGGTATGGTTTAGCGATAGTAATAGGTGACGGGTATCCGTTTTATCCAACCATCCGATCATCTGATCTATTAAAATGGGTGAAAAATGGGTGACGAGTGAAATGGGTATCGATGACTGCTAAGGTCGGTTGAATGATTTTCTATCTGATCACCCGAGCTGTTCACCTGACCCGTCACCCGCATGTATTTGTTATTGAATAATATGAGTGTAATTTTTTAGTATTTTGTTGGTTAATACTCTATGTTTTGAGTTTGTTATTGAGATTTATTGATGTAGTTGGTATTATTGAACAAATATGAGTGTATTTTTATTGAAAAACTAAGCCGACATAGATGTTAAATGCTAAAAATACTTGTTGAAAATAAACAGGCGATGGGTTCACCCGCATCACCCACGGGTAACTTGTGAAACAGGTGACTAGTGATGAAACAGGTGACTAGGGTAAAGCGTGGAGCGTCATGTGACCCGGACCTGAACCAGACCCATTGTCATCCCTAGTACATGAATTGTTTTAACCATCATACTTGTTTGTGTTTGTGTCTAATTCATGTGAATATTTTTTAGGTAATAACATTTAAAGTGAAATATATCATCCAGTTCAGATACAAGATTTTTTTTATTATCTTTAGCTGAGAATCAGCAAGGCAATACTAAGATTCTATAGAGCCATTATCGCCGAAATGTACTTAGAGAGGTGTAGAAAGTACAGAAAAAAAGAAAAAACAACAGATTACGAAACATTAAAATGAAGATAATCGATAAGATTAGAGGTGGAGAAGAGCGGTTGCTGCTAAATGTTTCTAAAATTCTTTGGTTTCGTGATTCACTATTTACATATATATTTGACTAATGTATTAATATTGAATTTAATTGTACACTTCTTAATTTATTACTCTATAATAGACGTATTTAATTGCATATGGATAATTATAAATCATCTGTTCAACTTTCCGTCTACGCAATTAGCAAGCAAAGAAAAAAAAATTGTTGGATGGTGAGTGTAAATATATATATATATTTACCGAAGTTTTTGATGTGGCAAAATTACTAGAACAAGACTTGCCTATATTATCTAAACAATTTCTACAGTCAGCTTTAGGTGGAAGATGTTAACAGAATATTTACTCAATAATCAGAAGCAAAAAAATCAGTGCGCCAGCATTATACTAGGAAACAGTTTATAGATATTTTAGGATCTTGTATTTTGTATTTATATTAGTTTTAGATAAAGATTTTTTGTAGATATTTATGAGGTTGTTATCTGCCTCCAAATAGTATAAATGTATAGCAAAAACATCAGAAAAGGTAGAGCTTCTACAGTAAAAAGATAGTCTTTAAGAGAGACACTAGTACAAAAAAGGGCTATTTTGGTGCCCCTATCTCGGCGGTTGTAGTAAAAACCGTCGAGATAGGTTGTCTAAGTAGTTGGGGTTCAAAAATAAACGGTATATTTCGGCGGTTGTAAGAAGGAATCGCCGAAATAGATACATTTCATAGTCTATTTCGGCGGTTCCTCCTTACAACCGCAGAAATAGACTATTTTCCTGGTTGAAATTTTATAAAAAATTTAATCTCTATCTCGGCGGTTGTAGTAGGAACCGCCAAAATAGGTGTATTTAATACTCTATTTCTGCGGTTTCTACTAACAACCGTCAAGATAGAGTGCTTAATATCAGCCCCAACTCCCTTCTTCAGACTTCACGCTTGACTCTCTCTTCTCTTCTCTCTCTATGGCGCGACAACCAGAGGCGACTATCACCTCCAGCCACCGGCCGACCACCGCGCTTCGCTTCCGCCACTGACGTCGCCCGCCATCGCCTGCCTCCCTGCGGTCGCCGTCACCATCTTTGGCCTTTAGCTGCGCCGGTGACCCGCTGAAACGGGAAGAAACGACCTAAACTAGTAAGTTCGAATTTCATTGTAAAAATTTGTAAATTTGCGGTTATAATGCTCTAATTTAGGTTGGAATGTGAATGTGTGTGTATAATGTAATTGTGTGTGGATAATGTGAGTACAATTATCACTGGTGGAATTGAAGCATTTAATCACGGTCCAAAACCGTGTATAATTACGGTTTCGGACCGTAGTCAACACGGGCGTCACCTAAGATAGAGACGTCTTTAATTACGGTTTAAAACCATAATTAAAGGCCCATTTCCGGTCCCGCGTGTTAGGGACTTTAGATTACGGTTATTGGTAAAACCGTAATCTAAAGTCCCGGATTTTTTTTCTTTCGTTTTTTATTACATAGCTACACAATTGCAACAGAGGGCAGAATTGCAACAGATATGCTACAGATGTGCAGAAACTGCACAATTGCTAAATGCTAACAGAGATTTTAGTAGGTATTTATTGAACAATTATGTACAAAAGCTTAAACTAAAACATAGGAAAAATCAAGAACGTGTCGGGTATACTTTACCCGGCACTATGCACGGCACAGGATAAAAAGTAAAATAACCGACTCTATCTAATACGGGTAGCAAACTAAAACCTGGTCAAAGTAGCAGGGAAGCAATTTAAGACCAAGTATGTCGAACCCTAGGGACTTGTATAGAAAATTAGTCCTAGCCTTGGTAATTACTAAGTAAAGAAGGGGGAAATGTGAAACATTTTCTAATCCTAATTAAAACTTAACTAAACTAAGTGGTATTTACAATGAAATTATTATTGATTCAGGACTTAAAACCATCTAAGTATCAATATGAACACGAAACATAAATACAAGCCTTCGAATTAACCAACAATTGAATGCGCCGGGTTCCCTGCCGGATACCAGATGCACGGCATATTCAAAGACATTGAATATGCCGGACATTGGCCACCTGATAGTTAATTCGGCATAGTCAATATGCGTATTCTTTTTCCAGTTTTCGGGTTGAAAACAGAAGACTCACTACCTATTAACAATCCGAGCATATGTCATGCCACAAAATGAACAAGGTAATGGGAAAGATGAGTTAATTCTCACTCTTACTACTAACTATTAATTCATAAGAAGGGAGTAGGAAGATCATTAAGAGAGTCTAACCTATTCTACTTTTGGATTTATCCTCCTCAAGTAAAATTTACATGAAGAGAATAAGAGATCAACCAATTCTCTTGCAATAATAACCAACTCTTAACAAACTTGAAAATTATATTAAGAAGAACAAATTGTTTTACAAAGAGAGTTTCATCCCAACCAAGAACAGAAGGGATTACTACTCAATCATTCATGAAATGAAGAAGGAAATACAAGAGAAGGGAGAGTTTTGACATAGCCTTCACCCTCTAAATCTTTTTCCAAATCTTCTTCTTCTTCTTATCTTGAATGGTTGTGCATCAATTCCTTAGTTGAAATGGCGTCTATTCTGTGAAATATGAGTGTGGGAATATGGTATGAATGATGTCCAAAATCCACAGACTCTCGGCCTTTTATAGACAACACTTTTCTTCAGGTGCCGGGTCCCGTGTCAGGTAGAAGTCATCCGGCATAAGGATTAAACATGTGCTTTTCAGTAACGGTCGAAACCGTCGGGGCGCGAAAAGTCACTTATGCCGGACAGAAGATATCCGGCACCATACCCGGTATCGAGTATTTGGTTAACGGTAAATAACCGTTATCTTGTGGTCAACAGGTGCGTCTTTTGCTTATGCCGGCTGCAGAACACCCGGCTTTATGCCCGGCCAGATCCCTCTTCTGATGCGTACATATGCCTTGTAGAAGAAACACGGCTTCACATCCGGCAATGGTTGGTTTCTGATGTAAAACTTGCTCCTTGCATAGAAAACACTCAAGGCATTAGTCTGAACATATAAAATGATTTTTTATATAAAATAATGTAAATACTACCTATTCTAACCTTATTTTAACTAATATTACTACAATTCTAGCTTATAAAATATTACTAAACCTGAATCAAATATCAACAAAAGAAATTCATTCTCTGCGCACAATTGCAACAGATAAGCACTTTAATAAACACCAGATCGAATATCTGTTACACCAGAATCTGTTACAGCAACAAAAAAACATTGCAATACAGCAGAATCTGTTACAACAGGATCTGTTACAGCAACAAAAAACAATATTGCAATACAACAGAATATGTTACAGCAACCAAAAAACAATATTGCAATACAGCGCAGAATCTGTTACAACAGCTAGCAATTCATTAAATATGATCATTTAAGTTTCTTGCCACTACAATATATACAAAAGCTAGCTAGTCTACCAATCCACTCTAAAAAATAAGGTTGTCATGCTCTCTCTGACATGATACAAGTCCTTTGCACTATAAGTTGAGGATTGGGCAAAATGCTCTTTGATCTGGAACAAGAAAAGGAATGGAACACATAATGAGTTTAAGATAAAGACACAAAAAATCTGCACCAAGAATTAAATACAAGACAACGTTCGTATTACCTTGCCTTCAGAGTTCTGAAATGATGGGAAGTACCCACAAAACTCGTACATATACCGTATCACGTAGTACCCGCAACTCCTAGAATCCTTTTGGGTTGGGCACTAAATCACCAAAATTCACAAGTGTAAAACAGTTGTAAATCAATAAACAACACGAATGAAATAAATGAATTACCAAACCTTAATGTATGTGACTGTCATGTCAGCAAACTCTCCCTAAGGGGTTTGACTGTAACAATTGTCACATATTAACAAAAACGTTAAGCACAATGAACTAGTGAATGAATTTTGGTTCAAAAAACCTACAAACAATTAAGCAGTAATACAAACTTACGTTTTGATTAAGTCTTCAGTGTTGAATTCTGTCCACTGCCCTAGTGGATCTAGAACGAGCAGAGAAGAAGTGGCAGCGCAGAAGATAAACAAAGCCCAGTGGTGGCTACAATTTCAAATACAAAATGAAATGAGAAATGAAGGTAAAAAAGTTAGCTAATTAGTATGTAAATTTATATCAGAACTCACGTTTGGTGATACGGCATTAGCAAAAAATAATTTATTCTGTTGATCAACAACATTGAAGCGATGCTTCATGTATTCACAAAACCTGCCCGGGTCCCTAGTGACTGAGTCGAACGATAAACGCTTCGGACACACCGTAGAAATGGAGGTGATGTTCTTCTCATGACATCTCTCAAGTAGACCTCTATTATATCACATGTACTATAAAAAGTTAGTCAATGCAACTTCATAGATACTTATTCTATATGTTTTTACAGTATAAGGAAAGAATACTTACTTTAGATAAGCTTGAATAATGTTAATGTTCAGGTAATATCCACACATTATCTCTTTGATGTCCCCAAAGTTGATCGTCGCGGTCATATCTTCTTCATAGTGAAACATTGACTTTGGAAGCGTCATCATGAAGTTGATACATTGAGGTGACCTCGCAATGATCTTGTTGTAGAGATTGACTTGACGAGGCCCCAAGTGTTTAACAAGTTTTTCTGGTAGTGAGAACCTACTTGTCAGTGCCTCAGAAGTCCTGGTGCGAGCCCGGGGCGCTGGATTCTTACCTTTCCCACCCCGGGTCAGTGGATTCTTACCCTTCACACACAAACAATAAAGCATAAGAATGTAAAGATAATTGCTAATTGATTATTATAGTAACATTAAATATTTATCTAGAACATACCTTTGTATTGCGGACAGGACCCGCCGGCACGCTGATCTCTTCTCTGGGCCGGGATACGAGGCGAGGAAGCTCAGAGATCTATAATGGATTATATTAGACACTTAATGCTATATAATGGATTTTATTAGATACTAAATGGTTATCAAACAATTTTACGTCATCAGTGACAACAATATAACATGTTGGCCAGGGCAATATGTCTCCCTTCGCTTCAATCAACGTGCATTTGTTGCCAAATGCCATTGAATGGTACGCATTCTCAAATCCATCGATTATCAGGTCCAAGGTCACACGCGCGTAGAATGTGGGTAGACGTACGAAACTGATGAGCGTGAGTGGACCTGATGGCAACACCGTCCCGTAGGCCACATCTACAGGGTGCCCGTCTAATGGTATTTGGAGACGACATTTTTTTGCTCCTTTAATAAACATTGATATTGCGTGAAATAAATAAGTGTGTCTAATTTAATACTATTTAAAGGACTTTATTTAAGGAGAAAATAGTTAAACAAAGCTAACCTGGATGTTGGCAAATGGGTACGGGTCAGCGGCCTGGAGCACAACTAGACAAGTAAGACGGTCAAGGGGGATCATGCTACTGCTGAGTGGTCGCATGTGCGATCGCATCCAACGCTTGCTACAACCTCTCCTCGTAAGCTTGGCGCTCAGCAGCCAACCTCTCCTCGTTTGCTTGGCTCTCAGCAGCCAGTTTCTCCTCATTAGCTTGACGCTCAGCAGCAAACTTACGTTCCACCATCGTCTCGATGTCAGCAGCATTCATCTGACCCCTTTTAGCAGATGGCGGGAATATGTGCTTCTAACGCACTTCTCCCCCATATCCTCTAACACGCCCGGGTGATCCTTCCTCCCAAGCGCTTGATTGAGAGCTTCCTCTTGAGATGATGGAGCGTGTAAGTCTACTTCTCCTCTCTGTGCCACTTCATACTGTCCAATTGTCAAAGAAGTTAGCACTAAATTTAAGATCAACAAACACTTGAATATATAAGTAAATTATTTAACAGCTACTTCCAAACACTTACGATTTGGTTAGCCAGTTGTTCCGTCACAGCATGAGGAAATATCCTCTGACCTTCACTGGTCGCCGTCTGGTGTCCCAATATATACATTTGCACCCTACTCGCCTCAGAGACATCCTCGATCGGGCTGCCATCCTCACTTCTCTGCGTCAGTAAACCAGCTTCTTTCCACTGATCGTGCCTGCCTACATATCCCCTTCGTCCCATGGTGTTGGGTTAGAGATTAGCTTCACGGTTTTGTTGTGCTTGTACTTCTCTTTGCTGTTAAGACATTATAATAGAAAATAAATTAGAAAATCAGAGATAAAACATTATGAGAATTAAATCAGAAAAGAGTACACACAAACATACCCTGAATTCGGGGGTCGAGTGGTGCTCAAGGAATTCCTTACGCTCCTTTTCGGTGATCATGCCGTTGTACATGACATACGGCGGAGGCTCACGTGGGGGCACCCTGGTGATCCAGTTGTCCACCAAGTAGTGGCGGAATGATTTAGCTTTGCCGCCCACTACAGAAAGAACGGTCTTCTTCACTTCGTCTAGGATCTTGTATCATTCTTGCACCTTCTTCCAGATGATCTCCTTAACTTATTTTGGGACCTGTGGCCATTTGTGGTTAACGGAGCAATGTGATCTGGCCAGAGTCCCTAGCATACTAGCGAACTCTGACCTGCTGCCCCCACAATACCTCCCATACTTGTCCTAAACAAGATTGATCTCATCTGGTTTCTGCAGCTTCAGCCCACGGGTCGGGCCTCCACCTCTAGGGCTCTAAGTAGCACTCGTAGAAGGTGCACTCATGGAACACTAGTAGAAAAAGATTTTAAATGACGCACTTTAAACCACGGTTAGTCACATAACCGTCATTTAAAACTTTTAAACCACGGTTATTAGAATAACCGTCACAAAAATTCGCGGCGGGAGATTTTATACAACGGTTCTGGGTGAAACCGTGGTATATAGCTTGATGCGTTGCATTTTATACCACGGTTCTGGGTGGAACCGTCGTATATAGCTTGACCCGTTGTATTATATACCACGGTTCTGTTGGAACCGTGGTATATAGCTTGACCCGTTGTATTTTAAACCACGGTTTTGTCAAAACCGTCGTTTTTAGTCGTGGTCAAACAACTTTAAATGACGGTTCCATGGTAGAACCGTGGTATATAGTCCAAGCGGGAATTCAAATTTTCGGCGAAAATTAACGCGGCTCTTTCTCTTTCTCTTGTTATATATATTTCTCCTCACTGTTTTTTACAACCAACACTGTCAAACAAGGAATATATGCTCTGCAACTCTTCTCTTCTTCTTCTTTCAACTCACGGTAATTTTTGCAACCCACCGGCGAACATGCATGCTCTTCGCCATACTGGAAAACAAGGAACACATGCTGCGCCTCTCCCCTGTAATTTTTGCAAACCTAAACGGCGAACAAGGACATGCTCTGCGCCATTTTTGCAAACCTAACCGGCGAACAATGACATGCTTTGCGCCTCTTGTTTTTCACGGTAATTTTTGTAACCCACACTAGCGAACAATGACATGCTCTGCGCCTCTTGTTTTTCACGGTAATTTTTTGCAACCCTAACCGGCGAACAACTCCGCCCTCTCTCATTCTCTTTCACGGTAATTTTGCAAGCTACCGTAATTTTGCAACCTACCGACGAACAAGGAACATAATGCGATTTAGCAACCCTAAAACACAAACAAGGAACATACATGTTCTGGCCTCTTCATTCTCTTCTGTTTGCGCTCTCTGTTGAGAAATTACATTGAAGGCGGCGCCGCTAAATCGCCGGCGAACTGGACAAAAATTCACAGACTATAAACCACGGTTTTATTTATAACCGTGGTTTATTATTGATTTTTATACATTTTATACCACGGTTTTTGTTAAAACCGTCATTTATAATGCACTTTATACCACGGTTCAGACACCCAACCGTGGTATAAAGTCAATGAATATTCGCGGGGGAAGGGGTCTTAAACGACGGTTTCGACCAACCGTGGTTTTTTCGCTTACTTTAAACGACGGTTATGAACCGTCATTTATCGCTATTTGTGAATATACGACGCGAGCATAAACCACGGTTCCTAACCGTGGTATATAGGCAAAATAACCGTGGTTAAAAACATTTTTTCTACTAGTGGAAGGGGAAACAGCAGTAGTGGCTGTTGTAGAAGGGCCAGCAACAGCAGATGTAGATAGGCCAGCAGCAGTAGCGGCATTGGTAGAAGGAACCGGTACCATTTGCTGCTCATCTTCGAACTCGCGGCAAAAACTCGAACTCTTCAGCCATGCCTGCAAGGATTGAAATAAAATTAAGCATTTCATAATTACACAAAAAAATACACAAAATTTAACAATGGTCATATACAAGCAAGAAATAAAAGATTGTTAATTACTCATAAATTTTAATGGTAATAACTTACATACACCATTATCTCTCAATCCACATTCCCTCGTTATGGTCTGATCGTATATACTCACGATGACCTGTGACCTCAGCCTCTTCTAATGAAATAGGAACAGTTAGAGGTTCATCTTCTGTGTCATACTCATCCTCATCAACCACACCATCCACACCAACTATTCCTCTTCTCCCTTTAAGCACCACAGACCATCTAGGATTACAGGGATCAGTTACATAAATTATCTGCTTAACCTTTGTCCTAACAATGAATGGCTCAACCTTGGGAGTAGCTATAGACAGATTAACTAGTTTCATACCATGATCCTCCTCACGGTAGCCATGATTGTTGTCAACCCAGTTAAAACACACATTTCATAGTTGTTGTAGTCCAATACCCAGATGTCTTGTATAACACCGAAATATGATTGTTTAACTGAGACTGAACTGTGACCCACACCCCTGATGTCATTTAAGTCTTGACAAGCTTCAAGCTCTACGCCACTGTTTTGATTCGTTGACTTGCGATCCTGACGTTCTGTGAAAAAGGTGAATCCGTTGACATCGTACCCCTCATAAGAAATTACATCCAGATTTGGTCCAAATGTAATTACTTTAATCAGTTCAGGCACATTCATGGACTGGTCGGGCAACACTCTGTCTCTGAACCATCTGACAAATGTCCTGTTCTGCTCATTTTGTAGTCTAAAGTCACTCATGTGTGGATGTTGTGCTCTTAAAACGCACAAGTGTTCATCAAAGTATGGTTTGACATCTTCAAGATGACTCAGCACAACTAAATGAGCTTTGTTAAGAGTGTCTATATCAATTCTTTTCAGTTTCCATCGAACCGTGCCAACACCTTTCAATCTGCCCTCATGTTTAGAACGTGGAAGTCCAATGGTATCGACACCTTCTAGGTAATTGGTGCAGAAGTCTACAACTTGCTCTGTGACAGTGCCCCCTATAATACTACCCTCTGGGTGACGACGGTTCTTCATTTTCTTCTTCAGGACACCTATGTACCTTTCGAACGGATACATGTATCGAAGGTACAAAGGACCACACATCAGAATCTCTCTTACAAGATGCACGAGGAGATGTATCATTATGTCGAAGAACGAGGGAGGAAAATACATCTCCAGCTGGCACATTGTCACAATAAGATCCTTTTGTAGTTTAGTTAGAGTGTCCGCATCAAGAACCTTAGACGAAATGGATTTGAGGAAGACACTGACATTTGTGATTATGTGTCTGACAGCATCCGGCAAGATCCCACGCAATGCAATTGGCAAAAATTCTTGAAGTAATACATGATAATCGTGAGATTTCATTCCTACTAATTTCAAATCTGTCATAGACACTAGGCTTCTTATGTTCGAGGAGTATCCTGAAGGCACCTTAATGTTGTAAAGGGTACTGCATAGACTATGTTTCTCTTCTTTAGACAGAGTGTGACAGGCAGGAGGCAAGAATGTACATTTTCCACGTTCTTGCGGGCCAAGCCCTGTCCGTATGCCCAAATCAATTGAATCTTTCCTTCCTTTCAAATGATCCTTTTTCTTTCCTTTTATGTTCAAAAGGGTGCTAGTGATACTTTCACCCACGTTCTTCTCGACATGCATCCTATCAATACAATGTCTAACCTCCAGATGCTGCCAGTACTGGAGTTTCCAAAATATTGATTTCTTTTTCCAGATACTTTTTTCACCACTTTTGGTTGGCGGCCCGAAGTTGTTGACAATATTATCCACCTTTTTGTAAATATCTGTACCTGTCAAAGGCTGGTGCGCCACGCTGTGATCAGTTTTCCCATCGAACTCTTTCACCATCTTTCGGTACTTATGTCCTTTTGGAAGCATTTTTTGTGGCCCGTGTACACGTTTTTGCCACTATGTTTCAAGCGAATGCTACAAGTGTTCTCACCACAAATCGGATACGCCAACACCCCCTTGATTTAATAGCTTGAAAGATTACCATATGCGGGGAAATCATTGATTATGCAGTACAACATAGCATGCAAAGTGAATTCCTCTTTGCTTAATGAGTCGTAAACCGTAGCCCCTTTATTCCACAAGAGTTGTAGATCCTCTATCAAAGGTTGTAGGAATGCATCAATTTTGTTGCCCGGTTGCTTTGGACCCGATATTAACAAAGACAACAAGATGTGTCTTGGTTTCATGCATAACCACGGTGGTAGAATGTAAATAACCAAAAGCACGGGCCAGGTACTGTGTATGCTACTCAAAGTACCGTAAGGGTTCATCGCATATGTGCACAAGCCTAGCCTTAGGTTTCTCGGTTCATTACCAAAATCAGGAAATTTTATGTCTATGTTTCTCCATTGTGGTGCATCAGCGGGATGTTTCAATCTGCCATCCTTCTTCCTGTGAACTGAATGCCACCGAAGATTCTCTACGTCTTTCTCAACAGAGAACAAACGTCTGAACCTTGGAATGATGGGCAGGTACCACAGTACCTTGGCTGGTGAACCTTTCTTACTACCACTGATATGAGTTTGTTGTTTCCTCAGATACCGTGACGCTCCACATGCTGAACAGCTTTCAGCTAATTCATCCGATTTCCAAAACAACATGCAACCATTTGGACAAGCATGAATTTTCTGGTACTGTTGGGCAAAATAATAGTTAAACTATCTTGCTAACTATGGGCAGTGAACCCAATCTTTGTAGTACAACAAGGTCGTATCCACAGAGACTTCGCAACTATCTAATTAATTATCCAGTTTAGTAAACGTACAAAAAGATAAATAAAAGTGCATAAAATGTAAATTGGGGGTTTAGCCGGAGGCAAGCTTGATTTGTTGTTGGATTTGTACAGAAATAATAAACGCAGTAAAATAAAGTAAATGGATGGAAAAAGGTATCCTAGGATAGCGGGGGAATTGCCTAAATTAATTAAACAGATATAAAACCATGTCTCAAATATTTATTATCTAATTGAAATACCCCAAACCTAAGTATTCTAAGTAAACATCAACTTATGGTGTAGTAAGGCTAGAATATGCCTTAGAAAGATTGGTAGACAATTTAGACCAAGGAAAAACACAAGAAAGTGCCTTAAGGGCAATTTGGGCAAAAATGTGCTCTAAGCTTGGAGTGACTTTGATTAGCACCCAAATATCATGATAAGACCTTAGTAATATTCTAATGGTCATTTTAAATCAATTAGCAAAGAAAACCAAGCTTGAAAACAAGTTAAAACACAAAATGTGCTTTAAGAGGTCTTAAAGCACATTTTTGAGAAATTGTTTTAGAATTGAGTTTTGAGTGGCTAAGTGCCCATCATTACTCTTTAATCAACATGTGTACTAATTAGTATCACATTAGGAAGCCTAAATCAATGGGAAATCAAAAATTTCAGAAATATGTGCACTAATTTGTGAATAGTGCCAAATAGTGACTAGTTTAGTCTTTAATCACTTAAGTCTAATTAGTTGGTCAAACAAGACCATGAATTGCCTTAATTAATAGGGGGCCAGTTTTCTAAGGGAGGATGAGTCACCATGAGTAGTCAAATAATGTTATAAAGAAGAGGAAAAAGTAAGAAGTTACTATTTGCTTTTAAAAGCAAAATATCTCTTATAAGCTACCTTTTCCTCTTCTCTCTCTCTCTTCATTTCTCTTCTTCCCACGGTTTCACCATCTTCTTCCTTCCTTCATTCACGTAGGAGCAGCACCCATGGCACCACCACCTTGCTTTGGCAACAACTTACTCATTTTAGCTCCAAATCAAAAACTAAACACATATTTCTCTTAGTTAGGCCAAGACCTATCTTTCTATCTTTTCAAATCCTTAAAAGCTCCATTTTGGTGCCAAGAGAAAACTCCATTGATGGAGGAAAATCAAGTTTGAAGAGCCCATTTGGTTCTCCATTCATTCAAGGTAAGGAAGATGTAAGAAAAAACCATGTTTCCATCATTCCTTCTACATGGCCGAAAATTACCTTCTCATGGGGCCTTGTTTTTTATGCCTTGTTATAGCTTGATTTATTCACCAAGGACTAGTGGAGGTCCTATTTCATTCAATGCCAAAGTCTACCTTGAGGCTTCAAAGGTAATCATCCACTTTTATGCCTTAGAACACATTTCTAACCTAGGTTTTCATTCCTTGAGGTTAGTGTATTGTTTAGTACTCATGTGAGTCATTGAATATTGGTTAGAACATTGGCAAAGGAAGTTTAAGTGGTGGCTGAGATTCATGCAAGAAGAAGGTCTGAGGAGGAAGTTAAGATAAGCTTGAGAAAACAAGGTAAATTACTTACCTAATGGTGGTTTAAGGTTTAAGGAATGAGTTTTGGATGAGTACCAATGTGGCTTAGAGCTTACATTATGCAATGGGTTATATAACCTAGGAAAAACAATTTGAACAAGCTTATGAACTTGTGACTAAGGAGCCAATGGGAATGAGTTGATAGTATGAGTTTAAGATGAGTTTTAAGAGCATTATAACTACTATGAGATTGATGGGTGTATTTGCAGGTTGAAAGCTTTTATGTGTGGGAAATTCAGTGTTTAAGTTTAAGTCATTTAAGGGCCTAAGAGCCATGTCATTTAAGAGCCTCAGTGCTATGCAATTTAAGATTATTGCACTATATTGAGTTTGTTGTGAATGAGTTGATTTGGGTGAGAAAATAAGATGAGAAAGGACTTGGTGTGTGTGAGATTATTGTGTGAGAAAAACAATGCATTTGGGCATGAGAATATACTAGAGGAGCTATGGCAAAATTTGAGTAGAAAACTAAGTGTTTAGGTGGTGGTGGTGAGTTGATGTGACCTAGGATTCACTAGGAGTCATTAGAAGGAACTAGAGTGGAAATGAGTTACTTAAGGAGTTCTTGAGGCTTAGAATGGCCTAGAGTCGTCTAGGAGGAATTAGAGGCTAGGTGGGTGTATTAAACACACCGAAATCATGTGATGAGGAATGCTAAGACTTGAGCAAAGATATGGATGGAAAGGTGTATAATGCTTTAAGGTGATTTAGGTATGAACTAAAGAATAAAACAATGAGGAGTTTGGATAGCTGGTGTAAGTGTGATGATGCTAGTAGTGGACTAATGAGGTTTAGTTTAGATGTTAATGAGTGGACTTAGGTGATGGAAGAGAAAGGTGTGGGAGAATGTTGTCAAATGTCAAGGAAAATGACTAGGAATGTAAAAGAGCGTATGATCATGAGGGTGGTGAATAAGATGCATAAAAGAGGTGGAAATGTCTAAGGAGGGTGTTACATGGTCAGGGTAAATGAAGAACCATGTCAAGGTGCTAAGGTAATGGGAAGCAATGTATAAGTAAGCTCAAGAGTTTAGGAGTGATGAGTGACAAATGAAAAGAAGAGAAATTGTGCATGGACATGCAAGATGACCTTGGAAGGTTTAATGAAGCAAAGATGGAATGTAATGATGTTAAGGAGGAGTTATATTGATTGGGAAGGAAACACTTTGGATAGTTAGAGTTTTAGACAAAAAAATTACATGTTGGAAAAAAATAATGAAATAAGTAACAAGTGTTAGAAATTCTTGTAAGGATTGAGAAAATGGTTAAGGAGGTTTTAAAGGATGTTCTAAGGTGAGTTTAAGAGCCTATATGGTATTAAGACATAATGGGACACTTGTGGAAGAGTTGGGCATTTTTGCAAGAAAGGAGATAAGTGTTTAAGGGTGTAGAAGATGAATATTCTGGCCTGTCCGAACTTCCGTCCGAATTTGGAAGCTCGGACATGCCCTGTTGCGATTAGAATTTTTGAGTCTCGGCTAGAGTCCGAACTACCGTCCGGACTTAGATGTTCGGACACCTGAAATTCTTCCTTTGATTTTTCCTCGACCCATGTCCGAACTTAGGGAAGTTCGGACACATATTCGGACACATGTCTGGTTGCACCCTTTTGAGTCTCGACTTGTGCCCGAGCTTTTGCGTCCGAACTTGGTAAGCTCGGACACAAGTTCGGACGCGGTGCTGTTTTGATCAAAAACTTTGTTTAAGGTTAGGAAATGATATCCAATGGTGGGGATTGATATGTAATAATGATATAAGGTTGTTTAAGACATGTGTGGTGGGTAACAATGATAATTAAGTGGGTGAATAAGTATAAGTTATGAGGAGAAGTGTAACACCCCGCACCACAAACACGATATAATCTGTCACGTAGCAATAATTAAAACGTCTCGCAGCGGAAAATAAATAACAATTACAAAACTCACTCGGGTGTCACCGGCCATTACTCGCTCATGCGAGCAACGTAGCCAAACTACATCCAACTTCCAAAATAAACAAACTGTTAACCGCAGTGACAACGAGAAACTCCTATACATCACACTAAATCCATAAATCACAAACATCGACAAGTGAGCATCTACCCAATCCTGAAAATACACAACCTTACCATAAGACCATACACCATCTTCATTTCTATACAACGTCTCCAATTACCCTGTTCCTGCTCTTCAGCTCCGACAATGATCAACAACCTAAAATGGTGTAGTATCAGCGATAGACGCTGAGTATGCCGGGCCTGGACCCTAATGGTCACTTGTCATTTTACCATCTTGTTATAAGATCGGTTTCATGCTTTACCATTTTACAGTTATATTCAATACTGTAGTAAACATGCATAACAAATTTAACCATCCATCCAAATATTCATAGACATTCATCCATCCATCCAAATATCCAAACATTCGTTTAATATTCCATACAACATTTATATATCGAACGTATCGAGTAATAACAATATAATGTACAATGTACATTCGCCGTAGCGTACAGTTTTCATATTTGATTTACCTTAGCCTTGTAGGCTCCATCCAACCATCAACACACCATAAAATATCCACAAGTATAACCAATGAATAACAAGCGAAACAACGAGAATAATAAACAAGTATTAAGTCTCGTCTATGGTATTGTTCGCCACTGTATAAGTTTCAATTGTTTTAGTTGTTCAGTTATACCTAGTGACAATGTCTCGTTAAAACGACACGTCTCTAGTTACCCATATATTATGGCGGGTCACCCACGGCAGTAGCCACTCCAACGGTAGAGTCTCCGACCAACGAGCCATTCTAGCTCACGGGAAATTTTCTTGATACTTACGGACCCGTACGCGGACATCCTGGTATCGTTTTTGTGATCACAGCGCGCACCAAGAGCCACATCCTCTTGGCTTTACTTCCATTCCATTAATTTATTAATTATACCATCGCATCGCATTACCAAATTTTCTAACACAGCAGACTAAGGTCATTAGTCCAATCCGGAGTTTGTAAACTCGGGATCCAGTGTTAGATATGAGAGCGGCGTATAGAAAAGGCCAATGCTCCGTACAAGTCTCATATAATATGTATGTGTTATTATCATAGTGCTACAACGTTTTACTTACGTTCCTTATATTTCATATAAGATAGCACCATAGCCGCTAGTTCGTTTTATATATATAGGTTCATATATACGAACCAATACTGTTAACTCAACAACAGTAAATAATAAGCAGCTATAAATATACAATTCGTGCATATTAATTAACACATTCAGACAAACAATCTTATCACAGATCGCACAAAAGTCTGAACTGAGGAAGCCCTCAGAGACAACCAGAGACACATAACAACATACAAGTTATATCAACCAAATCCGAGCCCAAGGAGCAACCTTAGGTCAACTCGGCAAACCCCTTTACATACCGTTCACCCTGACTGTATTACGGTGGAGTATGAATCAGCAAGATCCTACGCTCCGTGTAGTCCGCTAGCTCATCAAGCGTCCTTGTCAGAAGTATACTCTAAACGGTAATAAAACTATAAGTCAGTCTCCATGACTAACTACATCCGGTATTTCCGAATAATAAGTAACCCCGACAGTTCACCCCTGTTTTCTACAGTTGTTGTTACGGGTTTCTCTAAAACAGTCGGTTTTGTTACTTAAAACTCATACATCATATTTTTCAACTGTTAGGTTTAATTCGTTGTATTTCTTTTTAATCTTATCCACCATCTAGTTTAGGTACATAACCTATAGTTGCATGTATGTATGCATGATTATATTATATTATATTCTTTTTCCCACCATCCATTATAACACAGTGTATTATATAATCCCTTTATCTTTAGCAAATAATATTTGCTTCCAAAACTCATAACATAGAGTTTGTAACTATTTTTTTTTAAATAACCACCACCATTATATTATATGGTTTCCAACCAAAATATATATCCACCTTATATACATTATTCTTGTGTATGTATATATTTACCACGTAGGTAATTCCCATGAGTTTAATAAACTCTTATATTTTATGTTACTTTTTACCATCTTTTATTAGATGATTATTCCCTTTAGTTGTATTTATATACAACTTATATTAAGATTATTATCCTAACATGAGTAACATTTTATGTTGTATAATTACAACTCCTAAGGTTTATTCAATAAATACCTTAGTTTATAAATCCCATTTATTTATGGGTTGTCACATTATTTTATGTGAGTACCCTTCCTTATAATAATTCCATTAAACCACCTTAATACTATATAATTGTCATAACATTTATGACATTGTAGACCATAGTCTAAAATTCATTTTCCAACCTTATTAACTCGGTGTAGCCCTTGAATTTATTTAAATTCCCTTTTTGACCACATAACATCATGTAATGTTATACCAAAATACTAATACCATTTGATATGATATTTTTATTTCCTTTAACTCATAACCTATAGTTTTTATACAAAACTATTGTATATTGCCTCATAGGCATATATTAAACCTTATATTTTTCCCTAAACCATAATTTCCTTTATTTACCAAATCACCCCTTTCTTTTTACCATGTTATATATACCATTCAATATAACATTTCTAACTTATAAAAGAGTATAACCTATGGTTATTTTTTTGTAAATTTCGAACAGCCCTTGTGCTATTCTATAATTGCCATTTGGCCCTATTTATAACATATAGTTTTACCATATCGTTAAAATCATATCTTATACACATATCTCAATAGATACTCTTAAATAATTCTAAAAATCTCCAAATTTACCAAAGGGTTATAAATATCCTTATTAACCCATATACTCTTGGTATTTACCATTCCACCATCTATTTTTCTCCAAAGTGTCATAATGACATAATAACTATATATTATACATATATAGTTTATTTTAATTCCAAAAACAACCCAATAAATTCCTAAAAATTCCTAATAGCCCATGGGTGTTTAAAATACCATTGTACACCCTTTATTTTTTTGGTAATAACATATTTACCACATATGTTATAAAAATATTACCATTAAATACATAACTTATTATAAAACCTTAAATAAGTTATCTAACTTATTTATTTTGGTCAAAACCTAGCATATGGTCAAGGTTGACCTCCTTAATATTTCCTTGACCAACAATTCCTTATAATTACGGTTTAGTACCCAAACTTTCTAGAATTCACCATTTAACCCCAAAACTTTATAAAATCTTATAAACTTTATTTTAACTCCTTTTTACCTCTAATTTTCGGCCTTATTATTCTAAAGCCCCTAAATTTAATTAATTACACTATAACCCCTTATTCATTTCGGTAATAATTATATATCACCTAAACTTAAATAAAAGCTGGTAAATGCATAAATAAAATGGCCTAAAATACATGGCCTTATTACAAACATTGTCTTGCAAAATAAATTACACATAAATGTCCCAAAAATACATATAAATTTCGGCCTCACCATATAGTTTTCATTTATTTACCAAACTTCCACATAATGTCTTAAATTTGACATTTATGCTTGTTTAATTAGTTATAAAATTTATTAAACCATTCCTTAATCATTTTAAGGTCAAACAAGACCTTATTTACCTCTTCACTCACGACAATTAATTAGGAATAGCTTAAACTTGTATTAATGTAACAAGTTAAGGTTTTAAGTGATTTACCTTGATTTAGCTTAGGTAAAGCCTTGTTTGGTTCGGCCACCTTAAGTAGAGATTCTCCACAGCTTGTTTTCATGTTTTCAAACAGAAAACAAGGCCTAGTTAGTCTCCAAGAAAGATCTAACCATAAGAAGTAATTTAATGTAAGATTTAAGGCAAAAATCACCTTAAGAATGCAAGGAGAGTTCAAGATGGTTTCAACCTGAATCAAACACACCACAAGGTGTTAGATCCACCATATTGACATAGGAAATAGCTAGATCTCAACAAGCTACCTTGTTATTAGGTTTTACCTTGGAAAATGCCTTAAAAGAGGGTATTTCCTTTGGATCTCGGCCACCCTTGCTCCAAATGGCTTACCAACAGATTCCACATGAAAAGGAGAAGAAGATGAGGCTATGAGCAAAGTTTCACAGCCGAACTTGAAGGGAATCAAAAGTTATGAGCTTAAAGCACATTTTTACCTTAAATGGTCAAGACTTGAACTTTCCTCCTTAGATCTGGTTATGTACGAAACCAACACTTCCTCTAACCTCCAAATCACTCTACATAGATGTATAGAAAAGGTTGGAGTGTAGATCAACCGAAAAAGGAAAGAAAGATGAAGAAAATGGGCATTTTTATGCCTTAAGAGCTTACCTAGAGCTTGAAACCTCATCAATGGTGCTTGAAAACTTACCCACGGTTGGAGGGGAGCCAAAGGGAGCTCAAGGACAGAGCAACCTCGGCTGAAGAGGAGAAATGAAGGGGAAAGACCTAAATTAAGCTTAAAGCACCTTTTTTGCATTTTTTATGATTTTCTTGCTTTGATGACTCATCAAGTCTGATTGGGGTTGGATAATTGAAGTTCAATCAGTGGAGATACAGAATGGGGACAGCCGGCCATGATGGAGCAAGTGGGTGAATCATTGGAGCCAATTTTGAATCAAAAATGAAGTAAATGTGACTTTATTCACTTAATGAATAAGTGAATCACTCTCCTTGTCTTGTTCTGCTTGGAGAACGAAATGTAAGGAGGAAAAGGAGTAAATTGAGGCTCCAAATCAGCTGGCTCACATGGGTAAAGTAAGTGGAGCCCACTTGTTTTGTTTTATAAGGTAAAGTTTGTCTTTTTTTTGTTATTTTATGTAAAAGTAAGAGCATTTATTTAATTGTCACATGTCTCTTGTCTCTTGGTCTGTTAAGAGACTTAATTATCTGATTTCTTGTAGTCCATTTCGTGGTCAATGGTCAACATTGACCAACTTAGTCAATGTTGACCCAAACGGGCCCCACATTAGGGTTTTATTAATATTTTAATATTAAATTTGTAAAAATTCGTAAATTTCTGGAATTAAATTCCTAATATCATATAATATGATATTTTATTTTATTTAAAGGTATTTATAACCTTTTAGCTCATTTAAAACCAATTTAGAAGGCGATTACACATAAACGTGCTTTAAGGAGTTTTAGTGCACATTTTGTGTCGCCAGGTGTTTCTGAGCTCTGTTTCCTTTGACCACGGTCTTGTTGTGTTCCTTACATGATATTTGATCATGTAATTCAATTTTATATCATTTAGAGGTCATTAGACCTTTAAGGTTTCTTAGAGCACATTTTTGCCCTTTTTGACCTTGAAGCATGAAAGTGCTTTTTCTTTGTGTTGGAGTGTTGCCCAACAATTGTAATATGTTTAGTAATGTGTTAAAATGCTTAGGATAAATTTTTAGGTCCTAAGTAGTTCATTTGGGTATTTGTTTACCCTTAACAGTCAAAGGGTGCAACATCTTGTTTTGTGTTGACCACTGTTGTTCTCAGTTGACTTTTTAAGGCATGTTTAGGCCTCAATTAATGTGATTAGATATTTAATCCATGTTTAATAAGTTTGGGGTATTTCAGTCTACCCCCCTTAAAAAGACTTCGTCCCGAAGTCTCTTAATCAAATAGGTAAGTATATAAATGTATAACTACCCATTATTCCCATAATGTATATCTATGTGATATATCATTTACACACATCGTATTGTGCCTATACAACACATAGCCATCACGTTGTGGCGTTAGTTCAATCATATATGGATATAGGTGATCCATCTGCACCATCATTTCCTATCAGTTCTACAAGTCCTGACAACCTCCCTGAGGTGTCCATAACATTCCATTGTTCCACATTCCATATCTAATGATTCATTTCGTATCTAGGCGATACCATATGTAATCATTCTATAAAGCAATATGAATACATATCACAAATAGCATAAGAGAAGTGTTACACACATGGTGTACATACAACATTCATACAGGTATCTCGTAAGATACGTACATACAAGTGTACATCACACACAAACAAACCAAACAACGCACGCCCCGCGTACCAACCATAACCAACAAAACCAATTCACTGTATGCTATGCATACTAAATAATTCACATACTAACCAAACAAACCTCGTATGCCCCGCACACCACCAATTCTCTTTTTTTTTTGAAATACCCCAAACCTAGTTATGTTGTTTAAACACCTAAATAGGGTGTAGTAAGACTAAAAAGAGTCTTAGAAACCTTAGTGAACAAATTAAACAAAAGCAAACACAAAATGTGCTTTAAAGTCAATAAGAGCCAAAATGTGCTCTAAGCTTGGGATAAACTTGGGTAAGACCTAATGAGCTTACCAAGACCTCATTTATACACTAATGAACATATTAAACCGATTACCAAAGAAAACCAAGCTTGAAAACAAGTTAAAACACAAAATGTGCTTTAAGAAGTCTTAAAGCACATTTTTGAAAAATTGTCTTGTAAATGAGTTTTGAGTGGCTAGATGTCCATCATTACTCTTAAATATATATGTGTACTATATAATATCACATTTGGGTGGCTATATCAATGGGAAATCAAAAATTTCACTTCTATGTGCCTTGTTTTATGAATAGTAACTTTTACAAGCTAGTTTATAACATATGTTATGTTAAGTAATTAAATTGACAAACAAAGACTATATTACCCTCATTATAATAAGGGGGTCGGTTTTCTAAGGTGTGGTGACTCACCACCCTCTTGTTATTTTGTTAAGTAAATAATGATGACTAATGAATGTACTATTTACTTTAAAGCTACAAATATCTTCTAAAAGTAAACCAATCTTCATTCTCTCATTTCCTTTCTTCATCCACACGGTTTCACCATCTTCATTCTCCCTTCTTGCTGCTCTCTCACGGTAATACCACTACCACCATTAAAACACAAGCTTTGATCTCTTGTTAAATCTTGCTCACTTGTCCAAATCAAAAACAAACACCACCATCTTCTTCCCCTCCTCAAGCTCTTCATTCCTATCTTCTTAAAAGTCCAAGACCACCATTTCGGTGCCATGGAGTTTCTCCATTGAAGGAGCTTGAGCTTGTATTTTTACATATTGTTACTCTCCTTTGCTTCTAGGTAAGGAATCTCAAAGAAAAATCATGTTTCCTCCATGTTCTTAC
This sequence comes from Limonium bicolor, assembly GCA_023374045.1. Taxonomy (NCBI): domain Eukaryota; kingdom Viridiplantae; phylum Streptophyta; class Magnoliopsida; order Caryophyllales; family Plumbaginaceae; genus Limonium; species Limonium bicolor. The sequence continues at coordinate 370,562,259 of CM041778.1, forward strand.
CTTGACCGAGAATACACATTGATATAGCTCTTTGTGTGACTTTGTTCTAGCTTCATTTCAACTCTTCATGGACTAGGTGGAGTCCTCTCTTGTTATATATTCAAACTCTCTTCAAAGATCAAGGTAAAACAACTACATTAATGTTTTTGAAACAATGTAAAATTAGGGTTTACAATGAGATGAAGCTTATAGCTTGAATACTCATTATAATGTTTGTATATTGTCTAGAACTTGACAAGGAATCAAAATACCATACGGTTTTGTAAGGAATCAAGAAGGAAGTGTTTTGGAAAAAGAGGTAAATCTACTAACTTAATGTTGTTTAATGCCTTAGGAGAAATGAGCCTATAATTGCTTATTAAAACTACCTAAAGAGCAAATGGTAAATGACCTAGTAAATGTTCTCAAGGAGACTAGTAAAATACCATATGTCTTGTTGTATGTAATCGCAGGTTAAAGGCATATATTGTGGAAATTCAGTGTTTATGATTTAAGCACTTTAAGGGCCTAAGAGCCATGCATTTTAAGGGCCTAAGTGCCATGCAATTTAAGTTATGCACTATATTGTGATGTAGTGTGAATTTGGTGAAGTTGTGTAAGAAAGTGTTCTAGATGTTTTTGTGTGTGTTTAATGGAGAAAACAAAGTGTTTAGGCTTAGTAATGTTCTAGGGGAATCCATGTCAAAATTTAGGTAAGAAGTAAGAAGTTCTAAGTGTTTACATAAGGTTTGGTGAGTTAGAAAATGTAGGAGATGAATAAGGAGTTCATGATGTTTAAAAGGAATTTTGATGAACTAGGAAGTACTCTAGAGTGTAATAAGGACTTAGACATGATCTTGAGGTTCTGGTAAGTACCAAAGCCACTTAGGGACTTAGGTAAATACTTAGGCAAACTTTGGTAATAAGGAGAAAGTGTAAACTTGGAAAAGAATTGTTAAGATGGATATAAGGAGTTAGTTGTGAGAGATGATGCTTGGGAGATGATGTTAAAATAAGGAGAAAGCATTTTGGGATAGTAGTTATCATAGGTATGAAACACCACTTGAAAAACTAGGAGAAAATATTGTAAGTGTTAGGAATTTTGTGAAGATATAAGTAAAGGCTTAAGGAATTAGGAAATGAATTTTATGAGTGTTTAAGGATGTCTTAAGTTGTGTTTGAAGTGCCCAAATGAGGTTAGGGGGTACTAGGTTATATGGGGTAAAGTTTGGAGTTGAATGTAAAAAGGAAAACAAAGATTTGGGGCAGACCGGACTTGCGACCGGACTTGCAAGTCCGGTCGGGCCCAGTTTACCCTGCGAGAATTGGCTTCTGGAATGGACCGACCTTGGGACCGGACTTGCAAGGTCGGTCGGGCCTGTAAATTGTGTACGGATTGAGTTACTGGAATCGACCGGACATAGGACCGGACTTGGCAAGTTCGGTCGGGCTAAATTTCCGAAGGGGAAAAACTCTCTGGAATCGACCGGACATGGACAAGTCCGGTCGGCAAGTCCGGTTGGACCTAAACTTGTAAAAAAAAAAAACAGAAAAGAATGTGACCTATGTAGTTAACCCTAGGGTGTATAATGAGGGTAACCTAGGGTAAGATAGACATTAAAACATGTCATACAATCATGTAAATACTTAGTAAGTTTGAAGTTAAATAAATAATTAACCGACATTACTAATGTGTTTAGGATTCTCTCAAGGTGGAAATCAGTCGAGGCAAGGACCAAGGTATGGTTTTCTTGCAGTCTGTTGCCTACCGGTTTACACCGGCTTGTGTGTTGTTTGCTTTTCTGTGTGTTTATGACTTTGTAAGATTAAACCATGTAAAAGAGTCTACCGTTGTTAAATATCATTATGTTGTTGAGTATGACTCTCTCTTCCCTTGTGTGTGTCTAACAAGACTTGACCTATGATTGTGAATTGTTTGTTGTGTTCAATGATGAACTACTAACAAGGGCTAACGGGGGAAGTGAGGAGTCCGGTCTGTTCCGGCCACGCGTGTGAGTATGGGAGTCGATGTCATAACCGGTTCGATTCTCTCTGTATGTTATGGTTAAGTTTCCAATTTGGTTTCTAACCTTCCCTTTAGCTTAACCAAGGCTATTTTACTGACTCACGTCGGGCCACAGGGGCATACTATGTGTTATTTCGGTGTGCTTGGATCACTATATCCGAGGCACCTTGTGTTAAGTTAACCGTTCAATCTAATCGGACGGTAACGGGTTATGTAACGAGCTAAGTATGAGCATGGCAACATTCTCTAGGCTCTCAGTGGGGACTAACTGTGTTGGTTCTCTTCCTAAAAGGACTTGTATGTTTGTGATGTGAGTTATGATGTGTACAATACCCATGTTATGTTATATATGTATGAATTGTGTGTTTTAAAATAAATACCATGTCATCATGACAAATAGTTGCGCGCATTCCGGTAGTCGATGGGCTGCGCGTTAACCATGCCAGCCAAGGGTTGCTGACCCCCTCGGGGATCCATATTTCTTATACTGCAGGATGAGGATCGAAGAAGCAGAGTGGCTCTAGATCCTAGAGAGTAGTTTACTTTTGGAGTACTTTTGGATGTTGCCCGGGTTGCGCCTGTGCTCCCGTGGCGTGTTATATACTTGATTATGATGGTTTACAGTGACGATATACAGTGAAGGATTATGTACACACTCGGTACTATGTTGATGTATATATATGGTTATTAGTTCTATGCTCGGGAGTCTGATCATCAGACCGGTACATTTGTATTTATTCAGCCTTGTTAACCACGTGGGTGGTTGACGGCGTTGTAGCACCAATCGTTTAGTTACTGTTTAGTCGTTTATTTTCCGCTGCAATTTCATGTAATGTGTTGTGCGTAGTAGGGGTGTTACATTTTTTATGCAATGCATATAAAACAAACAAAACTTAGTGCACACATGTGCACAGCCAAGAGGCTCTACCCCCCTTAAAAAGGGTTACGCCCCCGTACCCCACAAGTATACAACAGCCGTTCAACAAGGAGCGCTGGATACTTGGCTCTCAAAGAGTTCTCCAACTCATGGATTATCCTCATATTAGAGAGACGGTTATAACTCTAGCCTTTCTGGGCTCCACAATTCGTAAGGGATGTGGCACTAAACAATTTGTGCTCTCTCCCAAATTCATTCTAATGGGCCCACTCGCTCCGTATAAGGTGCAGACCCATGAACATAGGCTCAATTTGCCTTTCTTTTTTTTTCCATTGCTGTGAATCCACTTGTTTGGATCACTAGCATACATGTGTGTGCCTTTTCTCACTGATATTCAGTTGAGGTATACTATGACATTGGCCATTGTTAGTACTTAGTGCTTTTTGCACTTGTCTTTGTAATACTAAGACGTACCAGCCTAAATGTCCATAAAGATGATGTTTGTCATCCATGTCTCCTGGTATTTGTTCCGGAGTGACACACTGTTGTAGTTCCTCTTCTTCTTTTTTTTACACACTCGTGTTGATATCCACTTTATCTTTCTGCGTTCCCACTAGATTAATAACTGCACGAGTGCAATACCAAAACACTCAGTCATACAGAGTGCAGAGGCGTAAACGCTCAACAGCTAATATCTCATGAGTCATACAGATAAGATGTGCGAATTATCCTGTGAGTGGTACATTCCAAATCCATTGTTCTTTGCTTAAGGTATCTGCTATCATATAGCTTTATCTTTTCTCCTTGCGTAGTCACGCGTTTATGTCCATATCATCTGGTAGATTTCCTCTGGATTGCAAGCATTTGCTTGATCCTTATGAGGGTTCTACATATTTTTCGTCCATAATGGGTTTTCCTGTTTCTTTTTTTTTTGGTTTTCCTGTCCCTAAATTGTTCCTTTGTCTTCTCTGTATACTGTCCACCGTTCTCTGTTGAAGGTTCCCCCCTTTTTTTTCTCTAGCCCGTTGTTTTAACTGCGGCTCTTCTCGTCCATCTTCGAGGTAATCCGTCTTACTGTCCGTAGAATGAAGTTGACTACTTCTCGTGTTCCTAACACTACTTGTCTACTTGCATGGGGTACCGTACTGATACATTACTACTTACCCGACTAACTCATAAATAAGTCTGTCAGGCCCACATGCTCCTAACGGAGTGCGGTCGTCCCATGACTCGTTTAGTAAACTGGTAATGTCTGTCACACGGTTATAGTGAAGTATTCTATTGTCAATCTCCCTTTGATGGATATCCTCTTTTTTTTTCTTCTGCTTTCCTCCTTTTTTTTTTCTTCTTTTTGCTTCCTTTTTTTTTGTGTAATAGTTCATGTTATCAGTTATCCTGTAATAAGTGATATTGCCTTTGTGGCAACCGTGGTAACTTGTATCATAGACTAGTATTATTCAACTCGGTGTAAGTAAAATCCGTGTTATATTAGCAAACTTTGTTTCTCCTCTTTTTTTGATCTCATTGAGTACAACACATATTCCTTTTCTCCCTTTTTTTTCCTGATCATATCTCATCCATAATTCATATTCGTCCCCTCATCCATGTAATTGGATGCATTGCAGATTGCATAATAGTTTGAGCAACTTGGTTCTTCACTTCCCAACCATCCTCACTGACGGTGGTGCATCTACAAAGGGTATGCTTGTCCATAAGGACTAAACATTCATCACTAGTAGTGATTAGCATTAAATGCAAGTACACACTGTGGTATTTGGCTAATAAGCCATGTCTGAAACTTCTTCGAACGTTTAAACTGGTGTGTTTTACAGTCATAGTGGCTGTTTAATTTGTCCAGTTGCAATGGTTGGACTAACGGTCCTTCCAAAGGTTGCATAGGTTTCTAATCTCAAGGTTTCAATGAAAAGTTTGAAAAACAGTTTTTTTTATAAAAGGTTAAAAGTAGTAGTTGTTGCAGTTGCATTTGCAGTAGTTGTTACTGTTGTTGTTGCTGTTGCTGCACTTGCTGTATCAAGTGCGCAAGGCAGATGGAAATTTTAGTGGTTTTCTTGTCATAGCGCTTGCAATAGCAAGTGCGCCATGCAGGTGGAAATTCTGGTTCAGTAATTCCCGGTCTCATTGACTCTGTGTCATCGAGTATGGGCCACATGATAATGTAAGCATTAACATTCTGTTCATATATATTATCCTTTAAGGTTCAAAGCTTATTGGTACTGAGTACACACAACTAATCCCAAAGTCTTACACGAAAGGCGAGTGGTCAATGACACACTCCCACATACTTATAACATAGCTCCTTCTAACATAGTAAGTAAAAGTCTTCCACCAGCGGTCTCATGGAGTGGGGTACTCATGCCCTATCTACTCCCTTGCCCTTCAGGGCTCCAGCATCAGTAGATGTCTGGCCATCCTGACCGCCTCGTAGTACTCCAGATCCTCCAGCTGAGGTCTTTTGAGTATTCTTTGGTGGCCTGTAATTACGGCTCTCTGGGTTCATCCAGCATTCAAATTCCCTATGGCCTTCTTTGTGGCAGCACCGACATTCGACTTGCGGCCTTCGCAGTCGACCCCTGGGTGGTCCTTCCCACAACGCTTACAGTAAAAATGACGCTGGGGCTGTCCGGTGCCTGATGGTAATATTTAAGTTTAAGTTAAAATCTGATGGTATAAAGGTTAAGATTATATTTGAATTTAAGAGGTAGGTGTTCTCACCCTTAGGAGGTGCAGATCTCAGAGGCTTAGCATCAATAGCTGGGCCGGTCAACTGAAGGACGGGCTCTTTCCCTTTCTTTCCCTTGTGACCCTGTTGCCCTTTCTTTTGGAAAAACTTCCTGTTTAAATGTTTCGGGTCGGTATTTATAAGGTATTTAGTATGGTAAACAATTTAGAGTGGGATAAGTCCTTACTTTCCCTTTCTCTGGCTTCCTCCTGGAGATGCTCCTCCACCCTCAGACTCTCCTTCAGGGTTCTTCCTTTTCTTTGCCCCTAGAGTCTCTTCCCGAGTCTGGAGCATTAGCTCAGTCCTCGAGGCAGCCTCATAACACTCCTGGGATCTCCTTGGTAAGTTCTCACAAAGTTAATTGGTAATGTAGTAGGTAAAGAATTTATGGCTTTCATGTTAATATCTGGATGGTAGTGTAGAGGGTAGCACCCATCACCATCTGAATGCGAAATAATAGTCCTCCCCGGAACTTCTCGACCTTCACGGTCTCTGAGTAATCCACACCGGGAATGAAGTCCAGCTGACCAATGAATCGAGCGTAATACTCATCCACGGTCAGACCTCCTTGGGTCAGTGTCTCGGACTCCTGGCGCTTCTTATGTTTAAGATGTGCTGGGTAGTACTTCCCTCTCAGCAACTCGACAAAGGCAGCCCACGAAAAGTCGGGCGTAGCCAGGTGATGGTCCTTGACCAACCTCCACCAAGTGCTGGCTGCATCCTTCAGATGGAAAGCAGCAATGGCGACCCTCTTGTCGTCAGGTACTTGTAAGGCTTCAAATGCTTTCTCATGTTCAACGATGTAACGCTCCAAATCCACGGGGTCGGGTTCCCCAGAATATGTAGGTGGTCGGGTCTCTGCAACTGACTTCAGCCAGTTCGTTTCCCTGGGCTGTGGCGGGTGGGCTGGTGCTCCTCCTATCTGAGTACCCAGCTGTGCAAGAACGGCTGCAACCGTCTCAGCAACTCCTGGAATGCCGGGGTCACCGCCTCCACCTCTTCCAGTACCACGCCCCCTAGTTCCACCAGACATCTGTAGTACAGTATGTCACATAAATACTCGGTAAAAATTACCGTACACAACCAATAGATATTAAGTTGCCTTAAAGGCTAACCTGTCACGCAATTTGCGTTTCTAGACACAATATCTTTTGAGACGAATCGTCTCGTACTTCCCAAACGTTTCCCAATATTTCCCAAGTCCTAAGCTCACTGTCTTAACCTACTTTCTCGTCATCAGAGCGGTACTCCGCTCTGATACCACTTTTGTAACACCCCTCACCACAAACACGATATAATCTCTCACGTAGCAATAATTAAAACGTCTCGCAGCGGAAAATAAATAACAATTACAAAACTCACTCGGGTGTCACCGGCCATTACTCGCCCATGCGAGCAATGTAGCCAAACTACATCCAACTTCCAAAATAAACAAACTGTTAACCGCAGTGACAACGAGAAACTCCTATACATCACACTAAATCCATAAATCACAAACATCGACAAGTGAGCATCTACCCAATCCTGAAAATACACAACCTTACCATAAGACCATACACCATCTTCATTTCTATACAACGTCTCCAATTACCCTGTTCCTGCTCTTCAGCTCCGACAATGATCAACAACCTAAAATGGTGTAGTATCAGCGATAGACGCTGAGTATGCCGGGCCTGGACCCTAATGGTCACTTGTCATTTTACCATCTTGTTATAAGATCGGTTTCATGCTTTACCATTTTACAGTTATATTCAATACTGTAGTAAACATGCATAACAAATTTAACCATCCATCCAAATATTCATAGACATTCATCCATCCATCCAAATATCCAAACATTCGTTTAATATTCCATACAACATTTATATATCGAACGTATCGAGTAATAACAATATAATGTACAATGTACATTCGCCGTAACGTACAGTTTTCATATTTGATTTACCTTAGCCTTGTAGGCTCCATCCAACCATCAACACACCATAAAATATCCACAAGTATAACCAATGAATAACAAGCGAAACAACGAGAATAATAAACAAGTATTAAGTCTCGTCTATGGTATTGTTCGCCACTGTATAAGTTTCAATTGTTTTAGTTGTTCAGTTATACCTAGTGACAATGTCTCGTTAAAACGACACGTCTCTAGTTACCCATATATTATGGCGGGTCACCCACGGCAGTAGCCACTCCAACGGTAGAGTCTCCGACCAACGAGCCATTCTAGCTCACGGGAAATTTTCTTGATACTTACGGACCCGTATGCGGACATCCTGGTATCGTTTTTGTGATCACAGCGCGCACCAAGAGCCACATCCTCTTGGCTTTACTTCCATTCCATTAATTTATTAATTATACCATCGCATCGCATTACCAAATTTTCTAACACAGCAGACTAAGGTCATTAGTCCAATCCGGAGTTTGTAAACTCGGGATCCAGTGTTAGATACGAGAGCGGCGTATAGAAAAGGCCAATGCTCCGTACAAGTCTCATATAATATGTATGTGTTATTATCATAGTGCTACAACGTTTTACTTACGTTCCTTATATTTCATATAAGATAGCACCATAGCCGCTAGTTCGTTTTATATATATAGGTTCATATATACGAACCAATACTGTTAACTCAACAACAGTAAATAATAAGCAGCTATAAATATACAATTCGTGCATATTAATTAACACATTCAGACAAACAATCTTATCACAGATCGCACAAAAGTCTGAACTGAGGAAGCCCTCAGAGACAACCAGAGACACATAACAACATACAAGTTATATTGCAGACGTTGTAATCTGAGTGGTTGAAATGGTGTAAAATTAAAAGAAAAGAAATTAAAAACTCAAAATAAACGTCGGGCTGCAAACAAATCCCGGTCGCAGTAGTATAGTGAAAATGTAAGCGACCGGATATCGAACCACGGGACTAATATACATATTATAGTACCTAAGCGTGTCACAGGAGGGGGGGATTAATTGACTTGTTTTTATAAATAAAAGGAAAGATAAAATAAACTAAATTAACAGATAAACTAAACGGGACTCTGGTTCAGATTAATATTATCTGCTCTTTCATGCTATTCCTACTGGTTTAATTATAATTATCTGGCAAAATTCCTTTAATTATCTTAAGGACTAAGTCATAGCCTCATAAGAACTCGTTTACCAGAAATGCTCGGTCTAATCAAGGTTCGAGCACTCTTATGTAAACGGACATTAAATTCGAGGAAATATAATTGCATCTGAAAATACTAACTCATTAAATCATAATAGAGCTTTCTCCAGATTTACGGCTTAATCAACCTATCTATTCTTCACCTGGTCTGATCAAAATAGACTTAGCAAGCAATTTAATAAACTCATGACATTTATTAAAAAGGCGAGAGATGAGCTTTAAGCGTAACAAACTTCATTAAATTAAAACCAGTAAAAATATTGCATAATTAATACAGAACATAATAATTATTCCCAAAGCGTACGTAAACTAGCCTTACATATTAAATAGATAGACAGAGACAAGAGTAATAGAAATCATCCGTAATCACTCCGGCTCACTCTGCTATTTTGTATACGTAGGCTAGAGGTGGATTTAGTGGAATGTAAAATAAATAAAATGGAGAAGGCGGAAGGAGAGAAATGAGATGGTGTGTGAATTGGAACTCCAGAGGAACCACGGAAGGAGCCTCCGGAAGGACACCGAGTAAGGAGGAATGAAGCTCGTATTTATAGAAGAAGAAGAACAGAGCAGCAGCTCATTAGCTCACTGATTGAGCTCGATGATTGCAGCTCCCCATTGATTGCAGCTATTGATTGCGCAGGGGACAAGGCGCGGGCGTGATTTCTGGTAGGCGTCGACTGCTTAAACGATAAGGCAGTCAAGTTGGAGAGCGAGTCGGCGAAGAAGATAACCGTTGATTTCCTACACATTTACACGTGTCCGCCACTTATCTAGCGGTCTCCTCTATCTCAACCGCCTCGCGGTCTTCTGTCTCTTGTCCGCCAGCTACGGGGCGGTCGCCTCTAAGGCGTGCACACGCCCTTGTCACGTGACTCTTCCATCTCCCTCTTTTAATCCCTTATAATGTTTGTGTTTAATTGGTATTTTTCCTACATTTTAACACATATAATACATCAGTTAATATAACAACATAATTATAGGAAAAACCCTAGATAAGTGTGAAACATTACTAAAAATGCTACAAATTATAAGGTGATTAAACCCTAATAAGTCTATATGTTTTGCACTTATCAAACTTCCTCACACTTGACTTTTGCTTGTCCTCAAGCAAATAAGGAATATTTATCTCTAAGCCATAATAATAAAACAAGATTAAATAAGTGTAGAAGGGAATTTAGACAAAGTGACAACTTGAAAGAATAATTCTGCTCTTAGAAGTAGGTTTTTATAAACAGTGAAGAAGAACAATTTAATAAAAGCATAGATAAACTAGACTGCAGAAAACAAGTTAGATTAACCTGGAATTTCAACCGATTTCAGTTCTCTAACCCGGGATGACAAGGGGTGTGAAGTAATGCCTTATTCCGCAATACCTTTCAACACCACATACTCATGTTCATAAATATAAATTGCAATTTATTATTTACACTTTTTTTTTAATGTGCAAATTGTATAGACAAAGCACATATTATTTATAATAATTTTTTTGAATTGCATTATTTTTCTGTACCCCAGACTTTTCTCTCTATCCTTGTAGCGGTGTTGGGTCTTCTATCCCAGATCACGAGACCTTAGGTAGATAGGTGTTAAAGCACCCCAAAGAACTTAATAACCGGATAGACGAGGCCTGTTTTGGTTAGAAAAATTCATAAACAGCGGAGTACCTTGTCTTTATCCTTCTCTTTCCTTGACTTTCCACATATTTCCACAATCCCAAGCTAAACTAAATTGATTTTTACAATCAGCAGATCTATCATTTTTCGAGCGAAAATAGAGTATTTTGAAGGAAAATAATTTTATACAAACTCCTTAAAATAAAACCATCTTTCAGTTGTCACTTGACATAATTTCAGATATTTCTACAATTATTTATCTCATTTTTATCAAATTTTTATATATAGGCAGTTTAGAGTAGCAAAAAGCGAGTGTGGCATTATCGAACAACTGTCATATTTTCAGGGAAAGGTCTCTCCTTCCTCACACTTAAGAGGAGTAATGTCCTCATTGATCAAAATTAATTCAAGAAAAGGACCTTTCAAAATATGACAGACTCATAAAGGATTAAACGCATGTAGGTTGAACAGTAAGATAATAAATGAAGAATTGAAACTCCCCTTGTATCGTAGATTGAGGAAGGTATCCTTCCTCACACTTAGAGCTTTGGCAGGGGTGAGACGTTCCTCACACTTGAGTTTGCGCAAGTGTTCAACCCAAGATATTGGAATTCCAAAGCAACTGAGGTTGCTTTCCATAGGTGAGTTCAGCTATATTTTCGATATAGAATTTGTTCTGAAAAGAAAATCATATATAGCCAACAGAACTCCAATTGAACCAAAAGAAAATCATTAAATGAAAAACATAAATAAAAATTCATAAAAGAAAAACATAAAGTAAACCACACTGTTACCTTCCTGAATATATCAAATGTTAGAACAAGGTTTAAACAGTAATAGTCTACAAAAAGTCAGAGAAATATAAAATGAAATGAAAATAACAATAAAATAAAATAAAATCACTGTGGTGGTGGTGGTGGAGGCTGTGCAGGTCCCTGGCCTGACTGAGCGAGGAGACGCTCTAGGAGCTGAGCGGTCTGTGCATGTAACCTGTCACCCTGGTCCAAGCGCTGCATCACCCGTGCCTGCTCAGCCAGTACCCTCTGCTGAGTCTGCTCAAAGCTCTCAAACCTCTGATGGAAGGCCTGGAACTGAGTCTGGAGATCTGTCGGGATAGGTACAGGAGCAGGGATCTGCATCATGGCAGTAGTCGGCACATAGGGCTCCTCTCCCTGAGCAGTGTCAGCAGACGGTGGGTCGGGATCAGCCGAGTGTGTAGCTCCCGTAGAGGTCCCCGCTGCTGTGGAAGATGCAGTGGAAGACTGAGCAGCGGTACCTCTGACCCAAGTACCGTCATCTGAGCGTATAAAGCCCCAGCTCCGCACAGTCAGCAGTGACACTGGGCGCTTCGCTGGACGGAGCTCTAAGGCTTCCTTGAACTCTGCTGAGAATGGGACAGAACCGATAATGTGGAGACCGAGGAAGAAGGGAAAAATGGGAGTGATCTTCTTCTTCTTCGTCCTCATGTAGGAGACCACCTTATGGAGCTGGCTGTACATGACGTGGCTGAAGGAGATGCGCTGAGCGGGTGGAAATGGACCTAGGAAGTAGTCTAGTAAGGCACAATCCTCATCAGTAGCATCATGCGCCCCAGATGGGCGAATCTGATGACTGAGGATCTCCAGGAGAACCCTCTGAGTCAGCGTGGGGAAGCTCGCGAACGGGAGGACATCCTTCTCCTCCTCCCCTCTACGTCGGGTCCTCCGACCTACAACCTGAAGCCACCTGGACTTCGACCTCTGCAAGTACTCCTCTGTGAATCCTCGGATATCACCAGGACCATCCGGGATGCGCAGGAAAGAAGTGAATGTCGAGGGTGCGACCTCCACGGGGCGATGGCGTACATAAGAAGTAATGCTCACATCGCCCGCCCGGGCATTAGCATAAAATTCTCGAACTAGGTCCGGAGCAAAGACTCCCTGCCCTAACCTTAGGACCTCCGAAAGTCCTAGCCTGGCAAATAGAGTATCCACCCCTGCAGCCTCTAGCACCGCAGGCTCAAATTTCCTCTCCACAACAAAGTCCTTGCCCTGATCGAACCAGGCACGAGCCTCTACTGAAATAAAGCCGTCGTCCCGGAGACAAGGTGCAGAAGAGGATGATGCACCGGGGCAGTCACCACCACGTGTACGAGACATACTAATATATATTTAAAATTAAAAGCAAACAACATTAACAGCATAACAATTAACATTAAATATCAAACAAAGTAATAACAACATGAGAATCAATAGAAATTAACAGCATAAAAATTAATAAACAAAAACAGCATAAAAATTAAATAGAAAATAACAACAAAAAAGTAAATAAGAAACATAGAAATTAATATCAAATAGAACATTAATATTTAATATAAACAACTCCGTAAATTAATAAAAATAGAAAACAAGTTGAACAAAGAATGAAACATAAACAGAATAATTATACAACATAAATTCTGTCGAAAATTCGACAGAGTCTCCCCTAAAATTCTTCGTTTCTCCACAAAAAATTCAGTCAGATTTCAAGGTTTTTAGTACCGTCACCAATCAAATCTATAAATAATAACCTATAATCATAATCTATACTCGTTTAATAATCAAGGCTAAATAAAACTGAAAAATGCTAGTTTCAACATTGATTTTTTCGTAACTAACATTTTTCAATTTTAGAATTCATCAAAAACACCCAAACTAAGTGTAATAAGTGAAGATTTAACCTTGTGTATGTAGATTATGATTAATAGAGGACAAATTCGAGACAAATCTAGCAATTAGAATTCGAAATTTTCGAATTTAATGAATTATGGATTCGCAACTTCAGTCCTTAATTTCTCCAATGTAGTTCATCATTTACAGATTTGAAGCTATAGAAATGTAAAGAATTCAAAAACGAAGATTTCGGTACTAACCTTGTAAGATTTGATGAAGAATTGAAGAAGTTGTGTTGATTAGAAGAGGAGGGCGATTCGCGCGAGGCCGTGTTCTTCTCTCGGGCTGGCTCGAGTTCGAACTGGAATTGGGGAAGAACGGGACTTGAGTGAAACGCTGAGTTTAACTCTTTTTTTTTTCTATATCAGTCGCGTCCGCGAGGCGGTCTCTTGTGTGGCGTCCGCACGATATCTGGCGGACAAGAGTGAGGCGTCCGCGAGTGGAGTCCGCCAGTTATTAGGCGGTAAGATGTGTGCCGTCCGCTAGTTAAGTGGCGGACAAGAGGGAGTCGTCCGCGAGGCGGTCGCGTGTGTGGAGTCCGCGTGGTGAGTGGCGGACAAGGGTCTGTTCGATTTTTTTTTTGTTTTTGCTTCGTAACATTGACACACAAATATAAAGTCATAAAATTATAGGTTAGTAATAATAATGACATAAAATTAGAAGTTAGTAATTAGATAACATAAATTATAAGTTAGTAGTTAATTTACATAAAATTAAATGTTAGGGACAATGGAAATAAAATGTTAAGGACAATGGAAATTAAAATGTTAGAGACAATGGAAATTAAATGACAATAATATAAGAGTTAGAAGTTAGATGTCAGAAGTTAGAAGTCCGAAGTTAGATGGCCAAAGTCAGGTGTCCAATTGTCCAAATGTCCAATTAACATTAACAGATTATTAAATAATATTATTAACAAAATATAGAAGATAATTAATAATTAACAATAACGAAATAATATAGAAATATTATTAACATATTTAAGAGAACAAATATTTATAATTAACATGTGAATAATCCGGGGCTTAGGAACTAGAATAAATCTAGTCCCCGGCAACGGCGCCATTTTGCAGACGTTGTAATCTGAGTGGTTGAAATGGTGTAAATTAAAAGAAAAGAAATTAAAAACTCAAAATAAACGTCGGGCTGCAAACAAATCCCGGTCGCAGTAGTATAGTGAAAATGTAAGCGACCGGATATCGAACCACGGGACTAATATACATATTATAGTACCTAAGCGTGTCACAGGAGGGGGGATTAATTGACTTGTTTTTATAAATAAAAGGAAAGATAAAATAAACTAAATTAACAGATAAACTAAACGGGACTCTGGTTCAGAAATTATATCTGCTCTTTCATGCTATTCCTACTGGTTTAATTATAATTATCTGGCAAAATTCCTTTAATTATCTTAAGGACTAAGTCATAGCCTCATAAGAACTCGTTTACCAGAAATGCTCGGTCTAATCAAGGTTCGAGCACTCTTATGTAAACAGACATTAAATTCGAGGAAATATAATTGCATCTGAAAATACTAACTCATTAAATCATAATAGAGCTTTCTCCAGATTTACGGCTTAATCAACCTATCTATTCTTCACCTGGTCTGATCAAAATAGACTTAGCAAGCATTTAATAAACTCATGACATTTATTAAAAAGGCGAGAGATGAGCTTTAAGCGTAACAACTTCATTAAATTAAAACCAGTAAAAATATTGCATAATTAATACAGAACATAATAATTATTCCCAAAGCGTACGTAAACTAGCCTTACATATTAAATAGATAACAGAGACAAGTAATAGAAATCATCCGTAATCACTCCGGCTCACTCTGCTATTTTGTATACGTAGGCTAGAGGTGGATTTAGTGGAATGTAAAATAAATAAAATGGAGAAGGCGGAAGGAGAGAAATGAGATGGTGTGTGAATTGGAACTCCAGAGGACCACGGAAGGAGCCTCCGGAAGGACACCGAGTAAGGAGGAATGAAGCTCGTATTTATAGAAGAAGAACAGAGCAGCAGCTCATTAGCTCACTGATTGAGCTCGATGATTGCAGCTCCCCATTGATTGCAGCTATTGATTGCGCAGGGACAAGGCGCGGGCGTGATTTCTGGTAGGCGCCGACTGCTTAAACGATAAGGCAGTCAAGTTGGAGAGCGAGTCGGCGAAGAAGATAACCGTTGATTTCCTACACATTTACACGTGTCCGCCACTTATCTAGCGGTCTCCTCTATCTCAACCGCCTCGCGGTCTTCTGTCTCTTGTCCGCCAGCTACGGGGCGGTCGCCTCTAAGGCGTGCACACGCCCTTGTCGCGTGACTCTTCCATCTCCCTCTTTTAATCCCTTATAATGTTTGTGTTTAATTGGTATTTTTCCTACATTTTAACACATATACATAATCAGTTAATAACAACATAATTA
This sequence comes from Limonium bicolor, assembly GCA_023374045.1. Taxonomy (NCBI): domain Eukaryota; kingdom Viridiplantae; phylum Streptophyta; class Magnoliopsida; order Caryophyllales; family Plumbaginaceae; genus Limonium; species Limonium bicolor. Next base: position 370,577,789 of record CM041778.1, read on the forward strand.
TAGGAAAAACCCTAGATAAGTGCGAAACATTACTAAAAATGCTACAAATTATAAGGTGATTAAACCCTAATAAATCTATATGTTTTGCACTTATCATATATCAACCAAATCCGAGCCCAAGGAGCAACCTTAGGTCAACTCGGCAAACCCCTTTACATACCGTTCACCCTGACTGTATTACAGTGGAGTATGAATCAGCAAGATCCTACGCTCCGTGTAGTCCGCTAGCTCATCAAGCGTCCTTGTCAGAAGTATACTCTAAACGGTAATAAACTATAAGTCAGTCTCCATGACTAACTACATCCGGTATTTCCGAATAATAAGTAACCCCGACAGTTCACCCCTGTTTTCTACAGTTGTTGTTACGGGTTTCTCTAAAACAGTCGGTTTTGTTACTTAAAACTCATACATCATATTTTTCAACTGTTAGGTTTAATTCGTTGTATTTCTTTTTAATCTTATCCACCATCTAGTTTAGGTACATAACCTATAGTTGCATGTATGTATGCATGATTATATTATATTATATTCTTTTTCCCACCATCCATTATAACACAGTGTATTATATGATCCCTTTATCTTTAGCAAATAATATTTGCTTCCAAAACTCATAACATAGAGTTTGTAACTATTTTTTTTAAAATAACCACCACCATTATATTATATGGTTTCCAACCAAAATATATATATCCACCTTATATACATTATTCTTGTGTATGTATATATTTACCACGTAGGTAATTCCCATGAGTTTAATAAACTCTTATATTTTATGTTACTTTTTACCATCTTTTATTAGATGATTATTCCCTTTAGTTGTATTATACTATACAACTTATATTAAGATTATTATCCTAACATGAGTAACATTTTATGTTGTATAATTACAACTCCCTAAGGTTTATTCAATAAATACCTTAGTTTATAAATCACATTTATTTATGGGTTGTCACATTATTTTATGTGAGTACCCTTCCTTATATTAATTCCATTAAACCACCTTAATACTATATAATTGTCATAACATTTATGACATTGTAGACCATAGTCTAAAATTCATTTTCCAACCTTATTAACTCGGTGTAGCCCTTGAATTTATTTAAATTCCCTTTTTGACCACATAACATCATGTATGTTATACCAAATACTAATACCATTTGATGATATTTTTATTTCCTTTAACTCATAACCTATAGTTTTTATACAAAACTATTGTATATTGCCTCATAGGCATATATTAAACCTTATATTTTTCCCTAAACCATAATTTCCTTTATTTACCAAATCACCCCTTTCTTTTTACCATGTTATATATACCATTCAATATAACATTTCTAACTTATAAAAGAGTATAACCTATGGTTATTTTTTTGTAAATTTCGAACAGCCCTTGTGCTATTCTATAATTGCCATTTGGCCCTATTTATAACATATAGTTTTACCATATCGTTAAAATCATATCTTATACACATATCTCAATAGATACTCTTAAATAATTCTAAAAATCTCCAATTTTTACCAAAGGGTTATAAATATCCTTATTAACCCATATACTCTTGGTATTTACCATTCCACCATCTATTTTTCTCCAAAGTGTCATAATGACATAATAACTATATATTATACATATATAGTTTATTTAATTCCAAAAACAACCCAATAAATTCCTAAAAATTCCTAATAGCCCATGGGTGTTTAAAATACCATTGTACACCCTTTATTTTTTTGGTAATAACATTACCACATATGTTATAAAAATATTACCATTAAATACATAACTTATTATAAAACCTTAAATAAGTTATCTAACTTATTTATTTTGGTCAAAACCTAGCATATGGTCAAGGTTGACCTCCTTAATATTTCCTTGACCAACAATTCCTTATAATTACGGTTTAGTACCCAAACTTTCTAGAATTCACCATTTAACCCCAAAACTTTATAAAATCTTATAAACTTTATTTTAACTCCTTTTTACCCCTAATTTTCGGCCTTATTATTCTAAAGCCCCTAAATTTAATTTAATTACACTATAACCCCTTATTCATTTCGGTAATAATTATATATCACCTAAACTTAAATAAAAGCTGGTAAATGCATAAATAAAATGGCCTAAAATACATGGTCTTATTACAAACATTGTCTTGCAAAATAAATTACACATAAATGTCCCAAAAATACATATAAATTTCGGCCTCACCATATAGTTTTCATTTATTTACCAAACTTCCACATAATGTCTTAAATTTGACATTTATGCTTGTTTAATTAGTTATAAAATTTATTAAACCATTCCTTAATCATTTTAAGGTCAAACAAGACCTTATTTACCTCTTCACTCACGACAATTAATTAGGAATAGCTTAAACTTGTATTAATGTAACAAGTTAAGGTTTTAAGTGATTTATATCTTGATTTAGCTTAGGTAAAGCCTTGTTTGGTTCGGCCACCTTAAGTAGAGATTCTCCACAGCTTGTTTTACATGTTTTCAAACAGAAAACAAGGCCTAGTTAGTCTCCAAGAAAGATCTAACCATAAGAAGTAATTTAATGTAAGATTTAAGGCAAAAATCACCTTAAGAATGCAAGGAGAGTTCAAGATGGTTTCAACCTGAGTCAAACACACCACAAGGTGTTAGATCCACCATATTGACATAGTAAATAGCTAGATCTCAACAAGCTACCTTGTTATTAGGTTTTACCTTGGAAAAATGCCTTAAAAGAGGGTATTTCCTTTGGATCTCGGCCACCCTTGCTCCAAATGGCTTACCAACAGATTCCACATGAAAAGGAGAAGAAGATGAGGCTATGAGCAAAGTTTCACATCCGAACTTGAAGGGAATCAAAAGTTATGAGCTTAAAGCACATTTTTACCTTAAATGGTCAAGACTTGAACTTTCATCCTTAGATCTGGTTATGTACGAAACCAACACTTCCTATAACCTCCAAATCACTCTACATAGATGTATAGAAAAGGTTGGAGTGTAGATCAACCGAAAAAGGAAAGAAAGATGAAGAAAATGGGCATTTTTATGCCTTAAGAGCTTACCTAGAGCTTGAAACCTCATCAATGGTGCTTGGAAACTTACCCACGGTTGGAGGGGAGCCAAAGGGAGCTCAAGGACAGAGCAACCTCGGCTGAAGAGGAGAAATGAAGGGGAAAGACCTAAATTAAGCTTAAAGCACCTTTTTTGCATTTTTTATGATTTTCTTGCTTTGATGACTCATCAAGTCTGATTGGGGTTGGATAATTGAAGTTCAATCAGTGGAGATACAGCATGGGGACAGCCGGCCATGATGGAGCAAGTGGGTGAATCATTGGAGCCAATTTTGAATCAAAAATGAAGTAAATGTGACTTTATTCACTAATGAATAAGTGAATCACTCTCCTTGTCTTGTTCTGCTTGGAGCACGAAATGTAAGGAGGAAGAGGAGTAAATGGAGGCTCCAAATCAGCTGGCTCACATGGGTAAAGTAAGTGGAGCCCACTTGTTTTGTTTTATAAGGTAAAGTTTATCTTTTTTTTGTTATTTTATGTAAAAGTAAGAGCATTTATTTAATTGTCACATGTCTCTTGTCTCTTGGTCTGTTAAGAGACTTAATTATCTGATTTCTTGTAGTCCATTTCGTGGTCAATGGTCAACATTGACCAACTTAGTCAATGTTGACCCAAACGGGCCCCACATTAGGGTTTTATTAATATTTTAATATTAAATTTGTAAAAATTCGTAAATTTCTGGAATTAAATTCCTAATATCATATAATATGATATTTTATTTTATTTAAAGGTATTTATAACCTTTTAGCTCATTTAAAACCAATTTAGAAGGCGATTACACAAAAACGTGCTTTAAGGAGTTTTAGTGCACATTTTGTGTCGCCAGGTGTTTCTGAGCTCTGTTTCCTTTGACCACGGTCTTGTTGTGTTCCTTACATGATATTTGATCATGTAATTCAATTTTATATCATTTAGAGGTCATTAGACCTTTAAGGTTTCTTAGAGCACATTTTTGCCCTTTTTGACCTTGAAGCATGAAAGTGCTTTTTCTTTGTGTTGGAGTGTTGCCCAACAATTGTAATATGTTTAGTAATGTGTTAAAATGCTTAGGACAAATTTTTAGGTCCTAAGTAGTTCATTTGGGTATTTGTTTACCCTTAACAGTCAAAGGGTGCAACATCTTGTTTTGTGTTGACCACTGTTGTTCTCAGTTGACTTTTTAAGGCATGTTTAGGCCTCAATTAATGTGATTAGATATTTAATCCATGTTTAATAAGTTTGGGGTATTTCAAGAAGTGATTCACTTAAGATTAAGTTTATAAGAACTTAAGTGGTGTTAGATGGGGATCATTAGTGACTAAGTGAGTTAAGTAAGTTAGTTTTATTGGAAAAGTAATTAACAACCTAAAATTGAATGAATGTTTTAGGGTTTGAGAATTTGGACTCCAGAGGAGAGTAAGCAACCGAACGACCAACGGTGAACGGTATAGTTCTTCTTGTGACCTGCTTGCTAACGAGATGTCCCTCGGATTGTGTGCTATTTGTTTTTGTGTGTTCACCAAACAAGATAAAGCATGCAACCGGAATATTATGTTTATTGTATTGTTGTGTGATGTTTGAAAACTAACACAACATACCGTGAGAACTTACTAACCAACGTTTAGTAAGGAATTGAGTGAGACTAAGGAACACTCCCTAATATGGGTTTGATATAAACCGAAAGAGGTTAACCAACAAACATGGTCTTGAGACTACTACTAACTGGAACTTGAGTGAGGAAACCCGGGACTGACTCCGGTCATGCATGCTAAGAAAAGGGGGTCGGTATCTATAGCAGATTCGACTTCCGCTTAAGGACTTGTCTTCGAACTTGTAGCCTAGGGCCGGTTGCCGGCTCAGCTACGCTGGACTCCCGTCCAGGGTAGGTGGCATTAAGATGGTGCGGTGGGATCACCTAAATCCCAGGTTTGGACTTAGGATACAACCATTTCCCTCCAGGAACGGTTTGTATACTGAGAATAAGTTAAGATTAAGATTAAGGTAAGGTTAAGATAAGTTGCAACCATTCCTTTTTAAAGGATGGTTTGTATTATTAAGATTAAGATAAGCTACATCCACTCCTTATTAAAGGATGGTTGTTTCTAAGATTAAGATAAGACTAAGATTGAGGTGAGATAAGGATGGACTAAGATTAAGAGGGGACATTACTTAAGGAGTTAAATAATTAACTCTTTAATTAAGGGAACGCATTTAAGTCGTTCATTGTGTGTGAACTTTGATTGTTCATATCTGAGTTGTTGTTTACTGCACTTTCTATTATGTTGTGCATCTAATCAACCTCCATGCTATCGACAATTAGTCGTCGTAGCCACGTTAGCTTGGGGGCCATGAGAGGATTGTACCAGCATTCGTGCTGACCCCCTTTGGGGGCTGTTTTTACTACACAGGTGAACATCAGGAGGCGGCCGTCGCGAGAGTAAGAAGGGGTACAAGTGTGAAGGGTTAAGTGTGGCCTACGAGTTGTGCATGTACACTCGTATGGCAATTGAGTTAGTAAGATGTATAGGATATGAGGGGATTGTAAGAAGGAAATGTATTTGGTTAAGGTTGTTATGTACTAATGTTCGGTATATTCTGTAGTCAGACCGTGGCGAGGTCCTGGGGTGTAAAGAATTCCGCTGTGACATGTATATATTTATGCTGTTAAGTTGCGAGACCACATTTGGATTGAGTTGGGGTGTTACACTATTGGAGTTAATAAGTGTCAGTTACGAACTCTTAGTAATAGCCTTAGTATTTTCCTGCTCAATCCGGAGTGTAAATTCCAAGGTTTATTCCTTTGTGGTACTTAGACTATCTCAAAATCATATGTTGATAGTTACCATAAAAATGCAGTAGTTTGTCACGCTAAGCATTTAACAATATTTGTTGAAAGGAATTAAAACAAGTTTAATAAGTGAAACAGGTGATAAATATTTATTTAAGCAATATTAGGATCAAACCCCATCCTAGGATACAAATAAAAATTACTTAGACATTAACAAAAATAAAAAGAAAGCAGAGATAGCCATTATTTTGGAGACTGCCGGAAGAGACGGGAGTGCGACTCGCTTCTGCTCCAGCTCCTTTTCTTCTCTTCTTTTTATCGTGCTTCTGCTTCATGGTGGAATGAAGAATGAAAATAAAATGGAGAAGTGGGAGATAAGAGGATGGAATGGATCGTAGGTGTGGAAACGATGAACGGTGGTGGTCTTTGGATTCAGGAAGGGATGATTTATTTGAGCAGCAGCAGCGTGGGTTTTATAGAAGAAAGGAAGAGGAAGAAGACAGAGGGAACACCGCGTGAGCAATTTAAGGAATGCACCGTGTGAGGAATTTAAGGCAGGCGCCTGATATCGTTAATGGAGTAGATGGATATGTCTGTAGGCGCCGCAAAGGAAGAAGCAATTGGAGAAGACGGTCGGCGTACTTGCAGCTCTATTTGTTGTCCGGTCTTATTTACACGGACAACTTATCTCTTGTCCGTCCATATTTCCACGGACACATTGTGTCCTTGCTTCTGTCCGCCCCGTGTCCGCCCAAACTTCCACGGACGTATTGATATTTCTTGTTCTGTCCGGCCAAATTTGCACGGACGTAACACAGTTGCACAATTTGCCACGTCCGGACCAGCGTCCGGACCACCCTGGTTCGGACGGTGCTATTGTGTCCGCCCTTTTCTCTGCGGACGTGCCACGGACATAACCTTGTCCGGCCCTTTTTCATCGGACGTGCCAAGGACATAATCTTTGCATTGTCCGGACCACTCTCCGGACCAGCCTGGTTCGGACAGGTTGAAGTTTCGGACAGTGGTTCATACGAAATTGTTTTGCTCCTAGAATATTCGTTCCAGTTCCGCTTTAAGATCCGTTTGCGCCTATGCATTCGTCTCTTCGTCTACTTTGCTCCTAGCTTGGTTTTTCCTTATGTTTTGACCAATAAATTTGTGATATAACCAATAAAACATAAACTAGAGGAAAAACATACGATAAGTGAGAAATGAGCAAGAAAAGTGCTAATATAATATATGAAATACACCTATAAAACATGCTCATTTAGACACTTATCACACCCCCACACTTACCTTTTGCTTGTCCTCAAGCAAATCTATGTACCCAAGCAAGTAGGGAATGCTCAATACTAACAAATATTATTATGAAGGGTAGGATAAACAGGCGAACAGTACATGATCTATAAACTTTTCAAGGAGTGTGATCCATCAACTGCTGGTGGCACAGGTGTACTCAGGGTAAAAATAAAAATTAGAGTTTCGGGGTATGATCCGGAGTACTTCAATGCTTCTTAGTTAAGGTGACTTTGAGAACTTTTACCATGGCCAACTTCTCTCAAGAATGGGCATTTGAGGAGAAAACAAAAGGAAAAATAGATTATGCATTAGTTTCACTTTTCCATAGGAGATGAGAAGATAATATGTAGGCATCAAGCCTTTGTATTTAAGAACACTCAACTCTCTTTGTTGGTTACCTATGGTGTCTCGTAAGTCCCTTATTTATTTTTTTGTATATATCTTGACAGAGAAGCACCCCTAAGCAATCCCTAAGAAAGAAGACAGAAGGAACCCCTGAGTAATAAAAATCAAACCATTTCAGATCATTTGGTCACACCGCATAAAAATGCTCCTCAAAAGTAATCAAATTTTAAAATTTTTGTACCATTTATCCCACAATTCAATAGTATTTATTCTTAAAGAGAACAACCCACATATAAAGGGTCCATGATATTGAATTTGGGCAAACGCAAGATAAGCAGAGAGATTAAACATTTTAAGCACAAAATGTCACCGAAAAGGGCACTCACCCCCACACTTAAATTGAACAATGTCCTCATTGTTTACCAGAAAAACAAAGGAGTGTTTCAGAAGACCTTTTCGGTGAGTAGATAAAATAGAGAGAACACAAAGCTCACAAATAAACATTTAAGCACAGAAACTCTCCACAGCAGATTTTATTTAAATAAAAGCATAATTAAAGAGACTGGTACTCCCCTGAGATTATTTTTCCTAGCGTTTATTGGAGTTCCCTCACACTTGAGTTCAGCCTCAAGTAGCGTAGCTTGGTTGCGGTGTAGACAAGAAGTTGCACCTACATAAAACACTAGAAGCAACCATACTACGAACGGGGTTAAGAGTTAGCAAAAACAAAATTTAAAGAGAACCTGAAAATTAAAAGAGCATAAAAGCGAATAAAAGAAAAGTTCATCCGGGTTGCCTCCCGGAAAGCTGCCCTTGTTTAACGTCTTTGGCTAGACGCTTTGGTTAGATCGAACCTGGGTCAAAACAAAACGTTACTTCGGCAAATATAATAGGAAAATGAATACTCCACAAAACCTGGTGTTTGAGGAGGTATTGCCGGTAGCGTAGTTCTAACAGGAGACCAGGTGTGATTGGCTTTGCTTCCTCAAATGCGAAGATGTAAAAATCCTCCTCTTGTTGTTGAGGCTTATGGGAAAAGCCGTGATGGAGATGACCATCCATCAGAATTAAGTACCCTTAAAAAGAAACAAAAATTTATACACAAAAGGGGCAAATACGGAAATAAAAGAAATACTTAAACAGATAATAAACCAGATAGTTGGACCGAAGTCCCCTGCAATGGCGCCAAAAACTTGTTGGGCAAAATAATAGTTAAACTATCTTGCTAACTATGGGCAGTGAACCCAATCTTTGTAGTACAACAAGGTCGTATCCACAGAGACTTCGCAACTATCTAATTAATTATCCAGTTTAGTAAACGTACAAAAAGATAAATAAAAGTGCATAGAATGTAAATTGGGGGTTTAGCCGGAGGCAAGCTTGATTTGTTGTTGGATTAGTACAGAAATAATAAACGCAGTAAAATAAAGTAAATGGATGGAAAAAGGTATCCTAGGATAGCGGGGGAATTGCCTAAATTAATTAAACAGATATAAAACCATGTCTCAAATATTTATTGTCTATTGGAGTTAATAAGTGTCAGTTACGAACTCTTAGTAATAGCCTCAGTATTTTCCTGCTCAATCCGGAGTGTAAATTCCAAGGTTTATTCCTTTGTGGTACTTAGACTATCTCAAAATCATATGTTGATAGTTACCATAAAAATGCAGTAGTTTGTCATGCTAAACATTTAACAATATTTGTTGAATGGAATTAAAACAAGTTTAATAAGTGAAACAGGTGATAAATATTTATTTAAGCAATATTAGGATCAAACCCCATCCTAGGATACAAATAAAAATTACTCAGACATTAATAGAAATAAAAAGAAAGCAGAGATAGCCATTATTTTGGAGACTGCCGGAAGAGACGGGAGTGCGACTCGCTTCTGCTCCAGCTCCTTTTCTTCTCTTCTTTTTATCGTGCTTCTGCTTCGTGGTGGAATGAAGAATGAAAATAAAATGGAGAAGTGGGAGATAAGAGGATGGAATGGATCGTAGTTGTGGAAACGATGAACGGTGGTGGTCTTTGGATTCAGGAAGGGTTGATTTATTTGAGCAGCAGCAGCGTGGGTTTTATAGAAGAAAGAAAGAGGAAGAAGATAGAGGGAACACCGCGTGAGCAATTTAAGGAATGCACCGCGTGAGGAATTTAAGGCAGGCGCCTGATATCGTTAATGGAGTAGATGGATATGTCTGTAGGCACCGCAAAGGAAGAAGCAATTGGAGAAGACGGTCGGCGTACTTGCAGCTCTATTTGTTGTCCGGTCTTATTTACACGGACAGCTTATCTCTTGTCCGTCCATATTTCCATGGACACATTGTGTCCTTGCTTCTGTCCGCCCCGTGTCCGCCCAAACTTCCACGGACGTATTGATATTTCTTGTTCTTTCCGGCCAAATTTGCACGGACGTAACACGGTTGCACAATTTGCCGCGTCCGGACCAGCGTCCGGACCACCCTGGTTCGGACGGTGCTATTGTGTCCGCCCTTTTCTCTGCGGACGTGCCACGGACATAACCTTGTCCGGCCCCTTTTTCATCGGACGTGCCACGGACATAATCTTTGCATTGTCTGGACCACTGTCCGGACCAGCCTGGTTCGGACATGTTGAAGTTTCGGACAGTGGTTCATACGAAATTGTTTTGCTCCTAGAATATTCGTTCCAGCTCCGCTTTAAGATCCGTTTGCGCCTATGCGTTTATCTTTTCGTCTACTTTGCTCCTAGCTTGGTTTTTCCTTATGTTTTGACCAATAATATTGTGAGATAACCAATAAAACATAAGCTAGAGGAAAAACATACGATAAGTGAGAAATGAGCAATAAAAGTGCTAATATAATATATGAAATACACCTATAAAACATGCTCATTTAGACACTTATCACACCCCCACACTTACCTTTTGCTTGTCCTCAAGCAAATCTATGTACCCAAGCAAAGGGAATGCTCAATACTAACAAATATTATTATGAAGGGTAGGATAAACAGGCGAACAGTACATGATCTATAAACTTTTCGAGGAGTGTGATCCATCAACTACTGGTGGCACAGGTGTACTCAGGGTAAAAATAAAAATTAGAGTTTCGGGGTATGATCCGGAGTACTTCAATGCTTCTTAGTTAAGGTGACTTTGAGAACTTTTACCATGGCCAACTTCTCTCAAGAATGGGCATTTGAGGAGAAAACAAAAGGAAAAATAGATTATGCATTTGTTTCACTTTTGCATAGGAGATGAGAAGATAATATGTAGGCATCAAGCCTTTGTATTTAAGAACACTCAACTCTCTTTGTTGGTTACCTATGGTGTCTCGTAAGTCCCTTATTTATTTTTTTGTATATATTTTGACAGAGAAGCACCCCTTAGCAATCCCTAAGAAAGAAGACAGAAGGAAGCCTTGAGTAATAAAAATCCAACCATTTCAGATCATTTGGTCACACCGCATAAAAATGCTCCTCAAAAGTAATCAAAATTTTAAAATTTTTGTACCATTTATCCCACAATTCAACAGTATTTACTTTTAAAGAGAACAACCCACATATAAAGGGTCCATGATATTGAATTTGGGCAAACGCAAGATAAGCAGAGAGATTAAACATTTTAAGCACAAAATGTCACCGAAAAGGGCACTCACCCCCACACTTAAATTGAACAATGTCCTTATTGTTTACCAGAAAAACAAAGGAGTGTTTCAGAAGACCTTTTCGGTGAGTAGATAAAATAGAGAGAACACAAAGCTCACAAATAAACATTTAAGCACAGAAACTCTCCACAGCAGATTTTATTTAAATAAAAGCATAATTAAAGAGACCGGTACTCCCCTGAGATTATTTTTGCTAGCGTTTATTGGAGTTCCCCCACACTTGAGCTTCAGCCTCAAGTAGCGTAGCTTGGTTGCGGTGTAGACAAGAAGTTGCACCTGCATAAAACACTAGAAGCAACCATACTACGAACGGGGTTAAGAGTTAGCAAAAACAAAATTTAAAGAGAACCTGAAAATTAAAAGAGCATAAAAGCGAATAAAAGAAAAGTTCATCCAGGTTGCCTCCCGGAAAGCTGCCCTTGTTTAATGTCTTTGGCTAGACGCTTTGGTTAGATCGAACCTTGGTCAAAACAAAACGTTACTTCGGCAAATATAATAGGAAAATGAATACTCCACAAAACCTGGTGTTTGAGGAGGTACTGCCGGTAGCGTAGTTCTAACAGGAGACCAGGTGTGACTGGTTTTGCTTCCTCAAATGGGAAGATGTAAAAATCCTCCTCTTGTTGTTGAGGCTTATGGGAAAAGCCGTGATGGAGATGACCATCCATCAGAATTAAGTACCCTTAAAAAGAAACAAAAATTTATAAACAAAAGGGGCAAATACGGATATAAAAGAAATACTTAAACAGATAATAAACCAGATAGTTGGACCGAAGTCCCCGGCAACGGCGCCAAAAACTTGTTGGGCAAAATAATAGTTAAACTATCTTGCTAACTATGGGCAGTGAACCCAATCTTTGTAGTACAACAAGGTCGTATCCACAGAGACTTCGCAACTATCTAATTAATTATCCACTTTAGTAAACGTACAAAAAGATAAATAAAAGTGCATAAAATCTAAATTGGGGGTTTAGCCGGAGGCAAGCTTGATTTGTTGTTGGATTAGTACAGAAATAATAAACGCAGTAAAATAAATTAAATGGATGGAAAAAGGTATCCAAGGATAGCGGGGGAATTGTCTAAATTAATTAAACAGATATAAAACCATGTCTCAAATATTTATTGTCTATTGGAGTTAATAAGTGTCAGTTACGAACTCTTAGTAATAGCCTCAGTATTTTCCTGTTCAATCCGGAGTGTAAATTCCAAGGTTTATTCCTTTGTGGTACTTAGACTATCTCAAAATCATATGTTGATAGTTACCATAAAAATGCAGTAGTTTGTCACGCTAAGCATTTAACAATATTTGTTGAAAGGAATTAAAACAAGTTTAATAAGTGAAACATGTGATAAATATTTATTTAAGCAATATTAGGATCAAACCCCATCCTAGGATACAAATAAAAATTACTCAGACATTAACATAAATAAAAAGAAAGCAGAGATAGCCATTATTTTGGAGACTGCCGGAAGAGACGGGAGTGCGACTCGCTTCTGCTCCAGCTCCTTTTCTTCTCTTCTTTTTATCGTGCTTCTGCTTCGTGGTGGAATGAAGAATGAAAATAAAATGGAGAAGTGGGAGATAAGAGGATGGAATGGATCGTAGGTGTGGAAACGATGAACGGTGGTGGTCTTTGGATTCAGAAAGGGATGATTTATTTGAGCAGCAGCAGCGTGGGTTTTATAGAAGAAAGGAAGAGGAAGAAGACAGAGGGAACACCGCGTGAGCAATTTAAGGAATGCACCGCGTGAGGAATTTAAGGCAGGCGCCTGATATCGTTAATGGAGTAGATGGATATGTCTGTAGGCGCTGCAAAGGAAGAAGCAATTGGAGAAGACGGTCGGTGTACTTGCAGCTCTATTTGTTGTCCGGTCTTATTTACACGGACAACTTATCTCTTGTCCGTCCATATTTCCACGGACACATTGTGTCCTTGCTACTGTCCGCCCCGTGTCCGCCCAAACTTCCACGGACGTATTGATATTTCTTGTTCTGTCCGGCCAAATTTGCACGGACGTAACACGGTTGCACAATTTGCCGCGTCCGGACCAGCGTCCGGACCGCCCTGGTTCGAACGGTGCTATTGTGTCCTCCCTTTTCTCTGCGGACGTGCCACGGACATAACCTTGTCCGGCCCTTTTTCATCGGACGTGCCACGGACATAATCTTTGCATTGTCCGGACCACTGTCCGGACCAGCCTGGTTCGGACAGGTTGAAGTTTCGGACAGTGGTTCGTACGAAATTGTTTTGCTCCTAGAATATTCGTTCCAGCTCCGCTTTAAGATCTGTTTGCGCCTGTGTGTTTGTCTTTTCGTCTACTTTGCTCCTAGCTTGGTTTTTCCTTATGTTTTGACCAATAAATTTGTGAGATAACCAATAAAACATAAACTAGAGGAAAAACATACGATAAGTGAGAAATGAGCAAGAAAAGTGCTAATATAATATATGAAATACACCTATAAAACATACTCATTTAGACACTTATCAGGTACTCCATACCCATTGGACACATAAGTTTTTTAGCTGAGTACGTAGTAGTTGGTAAAACGTTGTCCACCGGAAGAACATTTTTCAATAGTTCCAGGAGGGCAGTGAAACTTACGTCGCTACAGCCATATTTCACTTTCAAGTTGAATAGCTTGAGGACGAAACTCAACTTGCTTAACTTTGTTGGGTCATACCCGGGGTACAGTGGTGTTTTGGATGAATCCAACAAATTTTCATACTTGTCTGGCGTGTTAGAGTGATGTCGTTCCATATCTTCGAGCATAGTCCCAATGTCATCGGCCCAGAAATCTGGCTCAACATCAACTATAACGTCTTCTGGATCACCCGCAACTGTATCATCTCTGAGTTCTGTTTCTGTATTTGCCTGAACATTATCCCCTTTGACAGGCTTAATAACATCAAACACACTCTGGCCATGCCATCGGATTATGTCTTGGAAATCCTTTGTAAAACCACGGTGGATCAGATGTTCCTTAACTGTTTCAACTCCGCGATATCTCAAATTGTTTTGGCAGTTGATGCACGGACAAAAGATGTATCCCTTGTCTGAAGGTTTCAGATTATTCGCCAACACCGTGCATAATTTATCGACTCCTTCTAAAAACGTGTCGTCCAACTTTTCGTTGTAAATCCATGAACGTTCCATCTCTTTCTAGCTATTTATATGAAGGCATCCATTTCATACCGCCACCCGTGGTAGAGTCTTTACACTTTTGTATCATATCAACCTAAATCCATCCATGAGTATTAAATCCCACCGGTGAACGTGTTTTTAATATGTAATGCAATGGACAGGCTGAGGTCTCAAACCGAGAGTTAAAATGGATTTTACAGAATACAGTCAGTTCAGCTAGGCGAGATTGGTCACAAAAACTCGATGATGCTTTGTGGGCCTATAGAACTGCCTTCAAAACTCCTATTGGGACCACTCCTTTCCGTCTAGTATGTGGAAAAGCATGTCATCTACCAGTAGAGCTTGAACACAAAGCTTACTAGGCATTAAAATCTCTCAATTTTGACATGAAGGCTGCTGGGATAAACACAACTTCCAGCTCTCTGAACTTGAGGAGTTACACCACAGTGCTTACGAGAATGTCAGCCTATACAAAGAGAGAACTAAGAAGTGGCATGATCAAGCCGTCCTTTAGTGCCACTTTCAGATTGGTGATAAAGTCCTCCTTTATAATTCCCGCCTACGATTTTTCCCTAGGAAGTTAAAATCGCATTGGTTTGGACCTTTCACCATCACCTCCATGAACACATCTGGCGCCTTCGAAGTTGAAAATGCCGAAGGTGAGCGCTTTAAAGTCAATGGTTCTCGCTTGAAGAAGTATTTATGCAGTGAACCTACCACAACACATTCAGATGACTTCATTATGCCTTCTTCCTCAACAACTTCCCCCTCCACAAAAATGACGATAACTGCTCGTGCATGGCGTCGTTGGTCTACACACCAGCACGCTCTGGCCAAAGGCCAAGTGTAGGGCCTTCCCATTTCACGCCTATCTACTCCAGGGGAGTTTTTTTCTTTATTCTTATGCCTTTATTATTTATTTGTTTGTTTATTTCTTTATTTATCTTTCGAACACTGGGGACAGTGTTCCTGCCTGGTGTAGGGCAGGGGGACCCCCCTTAAAAAAGATTTTATTTAGTTTTCAACTTTTAAAAAAACATATAGCATGTCTAGTTTATCCAATATAATAAGTTTTAAGTTTATTAACATTCTACTCAGCTTTTTGCATGTCTTTGATTAAGTTGACATTAGGGAAGGCTAAATATTTGTTCTCTCAGGAGGTAAGCTTTCTAATGACCTTTAGATATCATTTATCCTTTGCGATTCTTTTTGTTAACATGAGTATATGACCTTACTTCTATTTTTGTCCTTGATCTACTTTTGGGTAATATATGTTTCCTTCCTTTTCAAAATAGTTCAATTCTTGTGGGTGAATATCTTAGAAAAGGGTGATGTAAAAAAAAGAAAAAAAAAAGAAAAAAAGCTTCGAAAAAAGAAAGGAAGAAAAGAAAAAAACCTCTTCTTATAAAATATATATGAAGCATTATGAGGTTGCAAGATTGCCTTGAAATAAAAGCAAGAAATGAGAGTTTTTCCTTTTGTTTTTCTCCTAAATTCCCCGTTCTTGAAATGCAAAAATCGTGGTTAGATTCAAAAACCCTTGAAAAATAGGGCTGAACCATAAAAACCATTGATGAGGGTCTTGGCCACTTTCAGAAACTCTTGAGAAATAGAGCTGAATGTTGGAAACCGGAAGAAGGAGAGATACAAAATCCCTTATGCAATATAGCCCATTAGTGCCTTATCCGTTTTTGAGATTGAATGTTTTACTTTATACACACTCGTATATTATTGATGGAATGAGAAAGATTAAGTGATACTTATGAATAAGAGTCAGGTAGTTAGGAAAGAATAATCTCATTGTCATTCTAGAGTTTATCTGTTTTGTGCCCAAGTAGTTACTCTTTCCTGATTTAATTTTGCTCGAGGACTAGCAAAAGGTAAGTGTAGGGCCTAGATAAGCCGTAGACTTATCATATTTTATAAGCTAGATTTGTAGTATTATTGGTTAAAATAAGATTAGAGTAGGTAGTTTTAACATTATTTTGTTCAAAAAGCCATTTTATGATCAGGCTTATGTTTTGAGTGTTTTCATGCAAGGGACAAAGTTCTGCATAAAAAAACAGGCCTTGCCGGATGAAGAGCCGGGTTCCTCCTGCACGGCATATGTGCGTAGCGAAAAGAGTTTTTGCCGGGCATGGAGCGGGGTGTTCTGTAGCCGGGATAAGCAAGGGACGCGCCTGTTCACCAAAAGATAGCGGTTATTTACCGTTAACCAAATACATAGTGTCGGGTATGGTGCCGGACAGGGATGTCCGGCACAAGTGACTTTTCGCGCCCTGACGGTTTCGACCGTTACTAGAAATCACATGTTTAATTCACAAGTCGGATGACTTCTACCCGACATGGGACCCGACACCTAAAGATTTTTCAAGTCTATAAAAGGCCGTGAGTCTGCAGTTGGAGAATACAACTTTGTCATTATTTTACATTCAGATCCACTCAAAATCACGACGATCTGCTGTCAAGGAAGTGTTGCGGATCCAACCTACAAAAGGAAGACATTAACGAGTTCGAGGGAATTCTCATCAAGTTGTACTCTCGTTCCTCCTTGTATCTTCTCTCAATGGTCTGGTTGCTTTAGTAGACTCCTTGATTGTCTTGTTTAGGATGATTATCCTTGTAAACACTCTTGATCATTAATGGAATTTACAAGTTTCTTAACCAGAATTCTAATCTTCATAAAAGTAGAATAAGGATCTTCTCTTGTTCTCTGATTTCTAAGTCCTATTTAAGGTTTGTAAAACAAGAGTAGGATAGATTAGAGTTTTGGTAATCTTAAATTTTGTTGTTCTGAAAAGTGGGCAACAAAGACTTAAGGTTTAGGATTAATCTCTTATTTCTCTATTGTTCTGTTTGTATTTGTGGCATTAATTATGCACGGTGCAAATAATAATGTTGAGTTCTTGTTGTCATATTCGAAACTGAAAATGGTATTTACGAAATGAAGATGCCGGACGTAATGCCGGATGGAAGATGCCCGACATGCTCAAAGTTCTTGAATGTGCCGAGTATCGGAGGTCCGGCTTGACACCCGACATATTCATTTTGCGAGAAAAAAAATCCTTTTCGAGACTTGTCACTTTTGACCCTTGATCATAAGAGTTCTTACACTGGTAATTGATCCTAATCAAGGTTGGTTCGTTGTGAATAGTTAGTTTAGTTAGGATTAGAAATATTTTCACACTTTCCCCCTTTTTATTTAGTAAGAATTAGTAATTACCAAGGCTAGGACTAATTTTCTATACAAGTCCCTAGGGTTCGACATTCTTGATCTTAATATGCTTCCTTGCTAATTTAACTGGGATTTTTGCTACCCATATTTAGAGTTGTAGGTTTTACTCTTTTATTACTTTATTATCTGATTCTTTTGTACATTAAATTACCCTACAATTATTCGTTTAGCATCCACCATGTTTGCCATGAATGAATTCTTAAAGAAAAACAAGGGAAGAAGATGAATATCAAGAGAAAAGGGAGTATTCTTGGCTGGAATGAGAGAGGAGGGAGGAAAGGAGTCTTGGTTACTTTGTCTTAATGAATGAAGCGGTGAGTCATAAAGTGACTTAGGATATTTTCCTTCCTTAAAGCAAGTTTTGGTGACTCACCTAGGACTATTCATCCTCTTGCCGCCCACTTAAGATATTTTAGGGGGTTCGATGAGTCATCTTTGTCTTATAATATTAAAGATTTAATGTTGTACAAATGGACTTATTTCACGTGTTAAGTTGTAATATGCGTTGTTATGTTGTCTTAAGGTGTATTCCTTTCTTTGTGTTTTTGAGTAATTAGTATACTTTACTCCTTGAACGATTTGTCTACCAATCTTAAGGATCTATAATTTTGTTTAAGCTGGAATTCTCTATCCTTTGTTGATTGAAGAAATTGGTTTGAAGTTCTGTCCAAATAGCATTCATAGTGGTACACCCAACGATCTAATCAACAAAGTCCTCTTAAATTGTTCCATATATCAAGGTGCGAACTAATGCATATTTCTCCTACCATTTCGCTAAAGTGTTATAAGTCGAAGGTTCCTTCTTTATTACTTCCAGAACCTAAACTAATTCAAGAAGATTTAACATTTGAGTTCTCCATCTTAGGTAATTTTTTTCTCCATTGAGTTTAATGGTTGAAATTCCAAACAGCTGGTACAAAGTCAAGGTAGATAAAGCAAAGTTGGAGTGTGAACCATAACTGGTTTCATTTACGGTAGTGCCAATGGATTCCGACATGATTAGATGACATTCAAGAATTTAGAGAATGATGATCAAGAGCGAAATAGTACATTTTGTGCTCTGATACCATGAAGAAAAACGTCAATTGGCTAAGCATAAAAAGGAGACGAAACTCCATCAAAGACGGTAGAGAGAGAGAGAAAGAGAAAGAAGAGTAATGCCAGTATATATTTGTAATGATCTATTGATGAGGCAATATAAGAGTTGAAGAGATTCATTAACTTCAGAGAGGGAGAGGGAGAGAGAGAAACACTCTCTCCTCTCTCTTCCCCTTCCTCCCTTTCTTTTGTTTGTGGGTTCCTATAGCATGCAACCTTCATGGCCATTTTTCCCCAAGATCATCTTCTTCCAAATTCCGCTCAACGATTACCCATGCCGTCAGTCGGTGTTGTCCATTTCACCACCGTCTTCGTTGCCCCGCTCCACCTTATCACGTTAGTGTTGCCCCATCTCGCATGTTTTCTCTTTTGCCTCTAGAAATAATTTTCTAGCATAAACTACTCTCAGATCTAGCCTCTCTCCTACTTACCGTGTCCATGATCTAGTGCAAATCTTGGTGTTGCATGTTGGTTTTGCGCTTCTGGTCATCAGCTCTTCCCGTCCCAGATCACTCCATATCATCACCAAACTAGAGGGTACGGAACAGAGTTCGAGCTTCTGGATCTTCTACATGTTGGCCTTTACTATCTTTTTCGTTTTTAGCGCTAAATCAAGGTTTTATCCTTCTAGGTCTAGTTATAGATCTAGGTTTTTTGAATGTTTGGTTATGGGTTTTAAGCACCCTTATTTTGTTACACTACAGGAAATTATCCACTTTACTTTGGTCCTAGAAGGTGTTGGTTACAAAGAGCGTGTTAAGCACATTAAGCTCTTCCGTTATTTAGTCAGTATGGATTGCATCACTAGATGTTCAAGCTCAGATTATGGGGTTAGCCAAGGTAGTCCTTGTACTCTGACTAATTAACAGACTTCTTTGAGCTCGTCATTGTACTCCTATTTGCTTTAATGAAAATTCGATCTTCTTTTCAAAAAAAAAATTATGAGGTTGTACAGTATTTATAACAAATCTCCCCATACAAGAAAAGGCAGTGAATTAACTACAATACATAATGTCAAACACTCTTAAGTTAATATATCAGATGATTAGTGGCGCATGAAGGTGAGATCATTGTTTTATGTTATATATCTTGGATCTATTTTGATAAATATATGGTACCATTGGAAAAAAACTATGGGAAAATTCACGAGATACCCCTGTTTTCTTTCGTAATTCACAATATACCCCTGTTATTTTAGTAATTTAACTTTAAACATGGTTAAATGTTGTCCAAAATTGATGAAACTTTACATGGACGATGCTAAAGTGTTATATTTTGGTCCAATATCAATTTTGAAGCATTTTAAGCTCACATGTGACCTGTGGGACCCAATGAATATGTGACTGTTCATTGGGTCCCACAGGTCACATGTGAGCTTAAAAAACTTCAAATTTGATATTGGATCAAAATATAACACTTTAGCATCGTCCATGTAAAGTTTTATCAATTTTGGACAACATTTAAGCATGTTTAAAGTTAAATTACGAAAATCACAGGGGTATATTGTGAATTACGAAAGAAAACAGGGGTATCTCGTGAATTTTCCCAAAAACTATTATGCATACTTTTTAAATTATCATTGAAAACATCTATAAATAATCATGTATACATTTTAAACCACTGATACTGATGGTGGAATATAGAAAGACTACGAGTTTCAACGCTTTCCCTTAAGAAAAAATAACCCACATCGACATGCTTTGCTCTGATGTTAGAAGTGGTGTGTCTCTATAAATGTTGCTGCAAGATTTTCAAAATACAAATTTGGGGCTTCTTTCAAGTAAAACCCTAATTCTAAAAGAAAATTTTGAATATTTGAATTTTGAATCTACAAAGACTCAAATGCAATGGCTAATGCTTTGAATTCTACCTCTACTGAAGAATGAGCAAAAAATCTTTGTTTTCTTAAGCTCCGTGATACTAAATTATCTACAAAATATATGCAGTAACCGGTAGATTGCCGGTCCAAAAAGGAGACAGTCGAGTCAGCATCACTAGACACGGAAAGGTTATAATCAATGGAAGTGGGAAAAAAGAGCCCGACATTGCGCATGCTCCCAAGATTATGCAAGATTCATTTCACACAGTTCAAACTCAGACATTCGAGTTGGTAGAGGATGGAGTAGGGGATCATTTGGTTCCGAGTTCAAATCCTTCAACCTTCCTTATAATTCAAGCCTGTCACATAGGGTGATTTACTGATCAACGTGGTTTGTAGGCGCTCACTTCAGCTTTTGGAGCGCAGCTTGAACTCCAAGAAAAAACTTTAGGGATCCTATCCTTGATTAGGAGAATTAAGACACTTCAGCTTGAACTCCAAGAAAAAACTTTAGGGATCCCAATCCTTGATTAGGAGACTAAGACATGGAATCGATGACATGTCATATTAATATGGGAGCTGATCCAATGAGCATTGTGTCATTGACATAAACAAGAATGCCATGTTAAACCACTGAGTTTGGAATACGACATTGCGGGGGGCAGGGCTCAACACTATCCCGATTTTGTAAATTTAGGTCATACAACACGCTACTAGCAGTTCATAAGCTGAGCTTATTGGGAAAAAAATCATAGGATCATAACGATTTAATAAAGTTACATTAAAAACTACTTTAAATATGTTTTAGATCAGAGGTTGGGTCACAATAAATCCTTATATGAGTCAACCATGGCAATTTACTAAAATAAATTTTACATCACAATTGTGTGTAATTTGAAAAAGTTAAAGGTGGTTTGTAGCCCTAATCCCATTGTTTACCTCGACCGTGAAAAAACGGCTAAAACCTCAAGAAAAGGACAAGAGAAGCTGAAACAAACAAAAGGAGAGAATGGTAGGGGAGGGTGAGATGTAGACGAGTGGCACATTAATCTGCTTTGTGGAAAAAGTGGATGACACTTGTAAAATTTTTAGTGGATAAAAATTAGACTCATCATACATGTTAAACACACATAGACTAACCATAGTAACATTTACCTTTACTTTTAGGGACAGCATTAAGAGCCCGTTATGTATCGGCGCTCAAACGCAACAAATGCTGTGTTGAGAATAATCTCACCATGGTTAACTTATAAACAATTGACATGTATGCTGAGTTTACATTTTGTCCAATAAAAAATTGGCAAATGTCATATACTTTTTGGAAATAGCAGATTACTCTCTCGTTCGCTGCTAACGAACGCGACCTAAACTGGGAGCTTAAGCTAAGAGTTCACTTGTATCTGCATTTTTCTAACTTTAGACATTAGAATGTTGGGAGAAGATGTGAAGTAAGACATTAAATGTTAACTCCAGAAGCTGAGTTTTAAGAGTTTATTTGAAACTAGCCTACACACATGGCCTTGTTCACTTCACAAGAGTCGTCAAAATCTTAGAGACAGCTGATTCAGTCAACAATTCCTAATTCTTTGATAAAGATCAATTACGCTAGATAAGTTCTCCTGTTTATAATCCTTGTCCACCTACAATGCAAATTTAAGTCTCAGACTGAAGCTTCCGGTTCAACAATCCAAGTCAACCCCCTTGCTATATGACCCAGGTAAGAATTGTACGGCTGCATCAAAGCTAGCAATCTTCTCATTACGGCCGAAAGAGTAAAGCAGTCGAACCCTGTGCCAAAGAAATGATGTTCGCAAAGTCTTGACACTTGAGGACAATGTAAAACATGAAGCAAAGCCAAACAGATGGTAAAATTATATAACTGATTTCTGGAAAGCCTTTACAAGTCTTTAAACGCAAGATCGAATTACTACCTTGCCAGAAAGATCCGAGCTTGTAACATTCATGTTGTTTTATCTGGTCAAGGTACAAGATCGGCCAGAAGAAAGCAAGATGTCATTTTATATAAGTCAAATGCCAATTGTACAGCTAATTCTACAACACACTTCATAGTACCATACTACAAAATAATCTGAAGGGAATGTCAATTGTCACAACAAACTAACCTTGCCAGAAAGATCCGAGCTTGTAACATTCATGTTGTTTTATCTGATCTAGGCACAAGATCGGCCAGAAGAAAGCAAGATGTCATTTTATATATGTCAAATGCCAATTGTACAGCTAATTCTACAACACACTTCATAGTACCATACTACAAATAATCTGAAGGGAATGTCAATTGTCACAACAAACTATACAGTCTGAATAAGCAAAAAATCTACTTGAGGCAAGTTTTCAACTTCCTCAGTAGCTCATCGTTCACACGATCCTTGCCTTTCTTTAACAGGCCCTCTTTTAATTTTGAAACGGTCTTAGTGTCCAACTTAATCCCTTGATCAACCATATTGTTTGCATACTTGGCAGCTTCAAAAACCTTGTCAAGATTGCAAAGCCCAACAATAAGAGAGTCTCCAATCTCTTCCAACTCTGACCTGTAACCATCACTCTCAGCCATGAATTTCCAAACCCTAATAGCGCCATAAGCATCCCCCATCTCAAGGCATAAGCTCATTGCCGCAATGCAGTTCAACGGGTTTGGGGAAAACTCGTTCTTCACCGTCTCATTGAAAATCACCAAAGCCTCTTTAACATCTCTGCGTTTGATTAAAGACCTAAGAAGCATGTTGTAGCTGCTGCTACTAGGAAAGGCTCCATCATATACCATCTCGTCCAGGAACTTTTGAGCTGTTCGTGGGTTACCAACGCCACAATGCAGAGTGATCATCAGGTTATACAAGTGGGTATTGGGTCTGGTAATCACGTTTCTCATAGTCATAGCTTCCCAGAGCAATGACGCTCCTCTAACATCGTTTTCCTTAACACACCCTTCAAGTGCAAACTGAAAGAACCTATACCCGGGTGTACACTTCCTCTCCCTCATCTCATTGAAAGATTTCATTGCCTCGTGCAATCCATTAGGTCCCTTTAGCAGTGTACATAGAAAAGAATCATAAGCTGGCACATTTCCAGGATCCCACCCGATCTCTGAAGTCATCTCCCTGAAAGTCTCCCGAGCACAATCCACATTCCCTTCATTCTCCCACCCTTCTAAAAGTATGGCATAAGAATCTATATCAGGTTTGATGCAACTCTTAATAACCCTCAAGTATTCATCCGCCTTCTTGGTTTTCCCGTCTCTACAGATAGCACTCAGCAGAGTATTCAAAGCAGCAGCATCTTTAGCACAGCCATACCGATCCAACGCCTCAAATGTCTCGATAGCATCACGTACACGATCCCCAATTACATAGCTGCTGAAAACAGAAGCGAATGTTGCCAACGAGATTATCCTCATGTTCCTCATTGACTCAATTGCCTCCCACATTGCTTCAAATAACGAATTCTTTCCGAGCAAATCGACCAGCAAATTCCAAGAGTAAGGGCTATGTCTGTCACTCAATTGGAGGCCTGCCCACCGAAAGAACTTCACAGCGCCAGATGGATGCCCATAAGATAGCTTGAGAACCTCCTCTACATCCTCTGGGGATACCCTCAACAAGGCATCGTCCAGAGCTCTTTCAATTCCCAAGGGAGATGGTGTAGCCACGATTTGGCAGAAGAATTTGAGTTTGGGGGGCAAATTTGGGGAATTCAAGTAGGAAATAAAAGTTGGGCGCTTACCCTTTCCTTCTTGTGGACTGCGGCCGATAGACCGGTAAGAATTAGGAGAGCGACTTCTATCAACATGTTTGCGCTTTCTTCTGGAGCTATGCTCGGAGGCGGAAGTCGATGAGGAGGGAGTGTCTTGGTGGCGCAGTCGATTGATGATTTTGCTCATATCCAGTCGATTTGGCTCGGGAAACCGAAAGAGAAGACAGGGATTGCACTGGGGGGTGGAGGGAGGGACTTCAATGCATCTATTTCGTGTGCGTCGGGTAGAAAGCATAACCCTTTGTTCTAAATAGAGCTGATGAAATGGATGACGGGCCGGGTTTGGGTCCGGAGAGAATTTTAGGTGTGTGGGTCTGTTTCTAATGTTTATGTTTGGTTTTTTTATTTTTTTAATAGATAAATAAAAACTTGAATAAATAATAATGTTTTAAATAAAAGTTTAAATAAATAAAAAAATTTAACATAAAATATTGTATGATTAACAAATTCTAAATAAAAACTTATATATATATTATATAAAAAAACATTAAATATATATTATATATTATATGTATTTTTTGAATAGTAGTATATATTTAAATTCGGTCGGGCCGGACTTTGATACGGGCCCAAAATTTTACCAAAGCCGACCCGGTTTCTAATTCAGGTCTAGTTTTTTTGTCCAAGCCCGTTCAAATTTATTTGCAAGTCCGGTTTTTCGGGCTTTTTATCGGGCCGGGTTGGGTTTGATCAGCTCTAGTTCTAAAGAATCCCTTAAAATTTTTCACCCCCCCTTGATATGAATCATTCTCTTCTAGGTTTTGTTCACCCGAACAAGTTTCTTGAGAATTACATCCCCACCCATGATGTTTAGCAATTACACACTTTATTTATAAGGTTTCAAAAATTACATTCTTTACCCATATAATTTCCCCGTTTTACATCCATCGAATTAGACTTTTCTAACTTTCGTTCAATATGTTTAAACGTTGTCCGAAATTGACATGGTGGTGCTAAAGTGTTATATTTTGATCTTAAGTAAAGTCCAAAATTTTTTTAAGCTCACATGTGACCTGTGAGATCCAATGAAAACACATTCAAAGTAAGTTTTTCTTACGGATTCTAACGCAAGTTGGTTTTGTCAAATTTTTGTTCAATTTAAAACATCTTTAAACGTTGTCCAAAGTTGATACAACATTACCTGCACGAAGCTAGTGTTATATTTCGTATCTATGTCAAATCCAATGTTTTTAATCTCACATGTGACCCATGGAACCTAATGAAAGCATGTTTAAAGTAAGTTTTTTTGGCGGATTTTGGCATAAAAAAAAATTACTCTGAACGTGTTTTCTTTGGTCTCATAGGTCACATGTGAGCTTAAAAAACTTTGGATTTGACATAGGTACGAAATTTAACAATTTAGCATCGTCCATGTAAATTTTCATCAAATTTGGACAGCGTTTAAGTATCTCCGAAGCTGAACGAAAATTAGAAAAAACCAACTTGTGCTAGAATCCACAAAAAAAGCTTACTTTGGAATGTATTTTCATTGGGTCTCATAGGTCACATGTGAGGTTAAAAAACTTTGGATCTGAAATAGGACCAAAGTACAACACTTTTACATCTATCATGTAAAGTTTAATCAATTTTAGACAACGTTTAAGCACCTCCTAAATTGAACAAATATTAGAAAAAACCAACTTTCCCAAAAAATTAGAAAAATTATCGAATGTAAAACAGGGGAAACCACATGGGTGCTGCAAGTAATTTTTTAAACCTCATGGGTGGGATGTATAATTTCGCCAAACGTCATGGGTGGGGGATGTAATTTTCTCAAATATTTTTGAAATCAATACATTCATTCATCACTCATATTCCACAATTACAACCCTATAATCATAATACCCAAACTAAAGTATATCAACAACCCCGAATCCACAATCAAGAGTCTTGAGTGATGGCAAGACTATCATAGGAATAAGGCCTCATGGACTATAACGCAAGTAGCTGAGTAAGTCAAGATCATAAACCCTTGAAAGTAGACACTCAAAACAGTCTAATGAGCAAAACCAACCTTATGATAACATACTAAGAGGACTAGACAAGAAAACCTAAAGAGACCACCAAAAGCTAATCACTCCCAAAAGTTAATCCCTATCAGGAACACTAACAACAGAAAACAGTCCTAACGATCACGGCAAAATCATGAAGCACATACTCTATCTTGATTGTAGTGGGACCAAAACAAAGTACTAACACCATACAAATAAAGAGGGGCCTAGTTAGTAATGTGCCTTGTGGAGGGCTGTGGAACCGCCGATCTATCTCCTCTTCAGTGTTCCAATCCCACCCTTCTCCACCCCAGCATTCTCCTTGGGGAAAACCTTCTTGACTTTGCGATCAGAGTCCGTGGTGAAGCCCTAGGAGTTGATTGAAGCTATGTTTACCCAGCCCGACAAAGGTGAAGTACCTATATAATTTAGATGATTTATGAGTATATTTTAAACATTTTTGTTGATTAATAATGGTCTTATTAATTGGTAGTTTATGAGAATAATGCTAATGACTTATTTTATCTGGTTATGGGAGTTACTCTATTAAGTGAAGGGTAAAGAGGTAATTTGGAAAAATGAGAAATAACCAGATTTTATTTTCTTTCTCTTTCCTTCCTTTTCGTTTCTTCTTTTATTTTCCTTCTTCATTCTTTTTCCTGGAATTCACGCCGCCCTCATTCTCCTCTTCTACGTCTCTCTTCATGTAACACCCCAACTCTTAAAACCGTGATTATCGCATAAACCTCCTAATATAAATATTAACATCGCAGCGGAATTCTTACAAAAGTCGGTGTTACCGCCGTTAGTCACCCACGTAACTAACTAGGCTTACTACATCACCCAGTATCTTGCTACGGTCTGAAAATCCAGAATATACCGAACGTAAGTATTTACAACACTTTACCAAAATACATAAACTGAGTCTCAAGTATCTCATAAGCTAACAAGTGTACTAACAACTCCAGCTATCAACAAACGGGAGTACATGCACAACCCGTATACAAAAGTAAAGCCCATAGTAAGTCTACCCGCTCCTACTCTCAAGGTGAGTCTTCTGCGGACGTTTACCTGCAAAATTAATATGGATGCCCCGAGGGGCTCAACACCTTCGCTGGTATGATTAACATGTAGCCCCTAAGCTAACAGGGCTACGCACGACTACTTTGTCGTAAACATGCGATTGATTATTCATACAACATTAATAAGAAGTACAATAAACACAACACAACATATGAAACAATTCATAGTTCAAACACATTGAACGACTTAATAATCGTTCCTTAAGTAAGTGAGTTAGCTTTTTAACTCCTTAAGTTAAGAATTATATGATTCTCATATTCACCTTATCTCAATGTACCAACCATTCTTTAATTAGAATTGTTGTTCCTTAACTCAATGTTTATCTTTGTCGGGTCAAAAGTAACCCTAGCCAATGAGCTATTAACTCCATTAGGTTAAATAAACATTATCTCTTAATTTGGGATTTAGGAGATCCCACCGCACCATCTTAATCTGGCCTTCCACCTTGAACTGTGATTCAAGGTGGTTGGGTCTGTTTGTCGACCCTAGGCGACAAGTCAAAGATGAATCTCAAACGGAATTCGGATCTGATACAGATACCGACCTCCTTCCTTAGCATGCATGATCGGAGTCAGTCCCGGATTCCTCACCCCCCAAGTTCCAGTTAGTAGAAGACTTAAAGACATTTTGTTAGTTAAACCTCTTTCGGGTATTAACCAACCAATATAAGGGAGGGTGTTATGTTCTCATACCATTGTTTACAAAGCATAGTTAGTAAGCATCAAAGACAAGTTGTGTTAGTTTAATACAACACACAACAAATACAGTAAACCGGTTGCATGCTTTATCTTGTTTAGTCGGAACATATAAACAAACAGCACACAAGCCGAGGGACACCTCGTTAGCAAGCAAGCTACAAGAAAACCATACCGTTCATCGTTGGTCGTTCGGTTGCCTATTTTCCTCCAGAGTCCAAATACTCAAATCCCATAACATTCATCCAATCGGGTGGTTAATTACTTTTAATTAACCTAGCTTACTTAATCGCTAATGATTCCCGATTAATAACCACTAAGTCATTGTAGTTTAATCTTATTCACATAAGTCATTTACTTCTCATTATTTCTTAAGCTTGTTTATACCTCTAATGACTATTATATGTCATGAATTAAGTCCTAACAATCTTATAATATCATTACCAAATAATTCCCCATCTTAAAATCCCATTTTCAACATTCTATGACATTTTTAGGTTGGTCCGGGTTTGTGTCCGAGGTTGTAAACCCGGACCACCTCTTCGGTAAAGTTTCTGGCATGTTTTTGCACTGGTCCGGGTTTGTGTACCGGGATGTAAACCCGGACCATTCCACGGAATAAGTTTTTGCCTAGTTTTTGGTGTGGTCCGGGTTTATGTACCTATTTACAAACCCGGACCAACACTGGTCTTGTCTAATTTTACAGTTTTTCAACTCTTTTCAACCTCAATTCTTAGCCAATCTTTTTCCTACTCTTTCCATGTAATCTAGCATGTTTTAACATTAATTTGACACTCTAAACTCTCATAATCCATTCACTAAACTTATACTCAATTCCTTGATCATTTTACTTAAATTCTTACTCTTTTTGCCTAACACTAGTAACTTAATTCCTTAAGCTTTTAAGATGTAAATTTTGCTTACAACCTTAACTAACCCAATTGTTTCCTTACAACCATTTTGACCACACCTAATGCATTATTAGTCATCTTCATCTCCTTTACTCAAGCTACTCAAAATTCTCAAGACTACATTCTCTAGTTCATACCTAAACCTTCACAAGACATTATACCTCAATTTCCTACAGATTTTTGCACAAGTCTTAACACTTCTCATACCATGATTTCGGTGGGTTAAATTCACCATTCGAACCTCTAATTCCTCCTAGAAAACCATAGGTCATTCTAATCCTCAAGAACACCTTAGTTTATCATTTTCCACCAATTTAACTCTTAATTACTCCTAGTAAGTTCTAGGTCATAGTAGTTCACTAGAACACTTAAAACACTTAGATTCTCACCCAAATTTGGCATAGCTTCCCTACCATATATCATTATACTCAAATACTTAGTTTTTACTCCTCAAGCAACCCAATACAATCCAATCCCTAATGGATGTTCTCTACACACAAATTACACTCAAACTGCATCAATTCAAAATATAATGCATAAACTTTAATTGCGTGGCACTTAGGCCCTTAAGTGACATGGCTCTTAGGCCCTTAAATGACATAAACTAAACACTGAATTTCCATCGTTTAGCTATAAACATGCATTTGCACACATCAATCCCATGACAATTATAAATGCTCTTGTAATTCACCTTATGATTATTTTACTAACTCATTTACCATTAGCTCTTTAGTTTGTTTATATAACAATATAAATACAATTTCCTAAGGTATTAAACTACATCAAGGTAGACCATTTACCTTAGGTTTTCAAGCCTTTCTCTTCCTCTTGGTTTTCTTGATTGAAAATCAGCCAAGGACTTTGTTCACTTGCCAACCTTCTATTCAATATTAAAAATAGATGTAATGAGTGCTAAATAATATACCTACACTCATGGAATCATTCCTAGGTTACAAAGGTGTGCTTAGTGCACTAAAATGAGTAATTACCTTAGGAATTTGGAATGGAATTTGATAAGGAATCAAGGCAATACCTCCTCTAGTCTTTTGAAGATTGAATCAAAGCTAATACAAGGAGTAAAACAAGGCACTTCAAATGGCAATTTTCGGCCATGTATAAAAATGTGAGGAAAGATGAGTTTTTGTGTTCTTTTTTACGTTGAACCAAATAGAGACTAAACTAGCTCTAGAACATGAGCTTTCCTCTTCAAATGGAGCTCCTTCAATGGAGTCCAACTTCTGGTTTTGGAGTTTTGAAAAGAGAGAATGAAAGGTCTTGACCTAACTAGCACAAGTATATGCTTGGTTTTGGATTTGGAGCTTGGAGTTGTATTTGGCAAGCAAAATAAGATGAGGAACAATGGTGTGCTGTAGCTCCAACGTTTTCTCTTGGGAGGATGAAGAAGAAAACCGGTGGGGAAGGAATGAAATGAGAAGAGAGGAGAGAGGAGAGAGGTATACTAATGTGAGATATTTGGTAAAAGTAAATAGTGACTAGTTCTTTTCTCACTTTTCCCTCTTCTTTTCTAAATATGCTGGAGCTCTGGTGATGACTCACCCCTTAAGAAACTGGCCACTCCATTCCCTTAGATATTTATGGGCTAGTTTGATCATTTGACTAATCAAAAGAGATTAAAGTCTTAATTGGGTACTATTTGGTCACTATTCATAATTAGTGCACAAATTTGTGAAATTTTTTGTTTCTCATTGATTTAAGATTCCTAATGTGATACTAAATAGTACACATGTTGATTAAGGCATAAACTTGGCCATTTAGCCACTCAAAATCCATTTCTAAGACAATTTTTCAGAAATGTGCTTTAAGGAGCCTTAAAGCACAATTTGTGTTTTAACTTGTTTTTGAGCTTTGTTTTCTTTGGTAATTGATTTAAAATGTTCATTAGAATGTTAACAAGGTCTAAGAATGCTCTTTGGGTCCTAATCAAGGTTACACCAAGTCTTGAGCAAGTATTTGCTTAAATTGTCTTTATGGTGTTTTCTATAGTTTAAATTGTTCACCAATGTTTCTAAGGTATGATTTAGCCTTATTATATCATAATTTAATACTTAATTTAACATAGATAGGTTTGGGGTATTTCAATCTACCCCCCTTAAAAGAACTTTGTCCCCAAAGTTCACATATATCTCATATCATTAAAACACACGGATATCTTAATACCATAGATTTTATTTACATAGATAAACCTTCAGACTCATACGGTCTGCCACAAGGTACAATACACAAGGTACTATACATAAAAACAAGCAAACGACAAACAACACAACGTGATTGTTCATTTACTAGCTCAAAAGCAAAGAGGCTCTACCCCCCTTAAAAGGGGTACGCCCCGTACCCTATACAGACAATCTAGTCGGTAAAAAGTGAAGGGTACTTCGCTCTCATCTTCTCCTCTAACCCCCAAGTAGCCTCCTAGACGTCCTGGTTAGACCAGAGAACCTTTACCAGTCGCACTGACTTATGGCGAGTGTCCCTAGTCTTAGTATCCAAGATACACTGAGGAGTCTCCACTGATCGCATAGTCGGCTCCAGGGATAACCTTTCTGGCTGCAAAACATGAGAGGGGTGGTGCATGTACTTCTTAAGCTGTGAAACATGAAAGACATCATGCACTTTACCCAGCTCAGCAGGTAAATTCAACCTGTAAGCAACTGGGCCCACCCACTCCGTAATGGTATAAGGACCAACAAATTTCGGGCTCAGCTTGCCCTTCTGCCTAAATCAAAACACACCCTTCATCGGTGAGACTCACAGAAATACATGGTCACCCACTGCGAACTCTAGGTCTTGTCGTCGAACATTAGCGTACGACTTCTGCCTATCTTGAGCAACTTTCATGTTCTCTTTTATCTGTTGAACCTCAGCCTAAACTTGCTCCAAATACTCTGGTCCTATAATGACCGCTTCACTCGACTCATCCCAGCAGAGTGGTGTACGGCATGGTCTACCATACAACGCTTGAAAAGGTGCCATCTTGATCGTAGCATGATAGCTATTGTTATAGGAGAACTAGATCAGATGCAACTTCTCAATCCAACTACTCTGAAAGTCTAAGGCACATGCTCACAGCATGTCCTCAAGTGTCTGAATTGTATGCTCAGTCTGACCATCTGTCTAAGGGTGGAACGCGGTACTCAGCTTCAGTTCGGTACCCATCGCTTCCCGTGTAGCTCTCCAGTACCTCAAAAGGAATCTGGTGTCTCTATCATATACAATGGTCTTTGGTACCCCATGGTGCCTCATGATCTCCTTTTCAAACAGCTCTGCAAGCTTGGTTACCTTCCAGGTGTCCTTCATCAGAATGAATCGGGCTACCTTGGTCAGACGATCAACTACTACCCATATCATGTTCAGACCTCCCCAGGTAGGTGGGAGTCCGACCATGAAATCCATGGAGATATCATGAAACTTCCACTCTGGAACTGACATCGATTGTACCATTCCGCCTGGTCGTTGGTGCTCAAATTTCACCTTATGGCAAGTGAGACACCTTAGTACGAACTCGGTAACATCTGCCTTCATCCCCGGCCACCAGAAGTACCTCTTCATGTCTTTGTACATCATGGAGGCTCCCGGATGGATGGATAACAAAGAACAGTGGGACTCTCGTAGTATGCGCTCCTTCAGATCAGCGCTACTACGTGGATTACAGAGACGACCCTTAAGCCTTATCAAGTCGTCGTCGTGTAGTCTGAAGTCGTATTTCTGACTCTCAAACGTACCCTCTGTCAGCTTCTGTATGATCTCTCTCATATAAGCATTGCTCTCCTGAGCCTCTCGTACCTCACCAACCAAGCTAGAAGAAGCGAGTAGCAAATTGAGTAAGTGTGCCTGACGACTCAGGGCATCAGCTACAACATTGGCCCTCCCTTCTTTGTATTGGAGGTCAATATCATAGTCTTTCTGAAATTCTAACCACCTCCTTTGTCGAAGGTTCAACTCCTTCTGAGTAAATATATATTTCAAACTCTTATGGTCAGTGTAGATAGTCACGCTAACCCCGTACAAGTAGTGGCGCCATATCTTCAAGGCGAAGACTACATCTCCCAACTCCAATTTGTGGGTGGGGTAGTTCTCCTCATGTTTCTTCAGCTGATGAGAGGCATAAGCTACCACCTTACCGTGCTGCATGAGTACACAACCCAATCCACTGCCGGATGTATCACAATAAACCTCAAATCCCTCCGTACCGTCTGGAATGGTCAGAACAGGTGCAGAAGTCAATGAGTCCTTCAAACACTGGAATGAACTCTCACAGTCATCCGTCCATAAGAACGGTACATCTTTATTCATCATACTGGTCATCGGCTTTGCGGCCTTTGAAAAATTCTTCACAAATCTATGATAGTAACCTGCCAAGCCGAGGAAGCTCCTGATGTCAGTAATTGTCTTCGGTCTAGGTCAGGTGCGTACGACATCGATCTTTGCTGGATCCACAGAGATCCCAGCATCCGAGATGACGTGACCAAGGAAAGAGATCTAGTCAAGCCAAAACTCGCACTTGGAGAACTTCGCATAAAGCTGGTTCTCCCTCAATGTCTCTAAAACCCTCCTCAAATGACTCTCATGCTCAGCTCTCGATTTTGAGTATATCAAGATGTCGTCGATGAATACTACAACCGAATTGTCCCACTGCTCCTTGAACAAACGGTTCATCAGATCCATGAACTTCACCGGTGCGTTTGACAAACCGAACGGCATCACTGTAAATTCATAGTGGTTGTATCGTGTCCGGAATGCTGTCTTTTCTTTATCCTCCTCTCTGATGGCTATTTTGATGGTACCCCGATCTGACAATATTGGAGAACACAGATGTCCCCTTCAACTGATCAAATAAATCGTCTATGTGTGGTAGCGGGTACTTATTCTTCACTGTGACTGCATTTAACTCTCTGTAGTCGATGCAGAGGCGGAGGCTGCCGTCTTTCTTCTTCACGAAGAGTACGGGCGCTCCCCATGGTGAAACGCTAGGTCGCACAAACCCTTTGTCAAGCAGGTCCCTCTCAGCTTTTCTTTCAATTCATTCATTTCAGCCGGAGCCATGCGGTAAGGCGCCTTAGCTATAGGTCCGGTTCCTGGCAGTAGCTCGATGGTGAACTCTACCTCCCGAGTGGGTGGCATGCTGGGTAGTTCCCTAGGAAAGAGATCGAGAAACTCTGACACCACTGATACATCAGGGTCGAACTCGGGATCCCTCTCTATGTCTTGAACATAGCAAAGATATACTTCTTCCTTCCTCCTCGGTTCCTTAAACATGGCCATAGCGGAGAAGATCTTGGTCGAAGGCTCCCTGGATCTCTGGAGTATGATATTGTAACCCCAGATGGACTCCTGAGTAGTAGTCGGTGCTCGGCGCAGAGGATACGACCCTTGTGCCACTCCAACCAGTTCATCCCAAATATCACATCAAACCCTAAGTCTCTGAACTCGATCAAGGTGGTAGGAAAGTCTTCACCCTTGATTCTGATGGTGGCTGCTTGGTAGTAGCGTGTGCATCGAACCTTCTCCTTAGACGGGAGTGTAACCGTGAAGTCCGGTAGCTCATCAGCGTCTAGCCCCAACCTCCTCACAAATGATGATGAGATGAAGGTATGCGAGGCCCCTGAGTCGAATAGCACTGATGCATCAACGTCATTGATCGGAAAGGTACCGGTGAGGATAGTACCGCTTTCGCCGGCCTGTGCCTTTGTAAGAATGCTTAGTGCACCTTCCGTACCGAGTCCACAACCTAATGTAGTTCACATGCTTTCATGAGTATTGATGGTATAACGAGAGTTGTAACAATAATATGAACAACACTGTTATTTTATTAATAACCATCCTTTTTACATCATGAGCTTCTTTCATTACAACATGTTTAAAGTATTACTTGGCTAATACTGCCTAAAGGTTAGGTTTAGTCGCCCTGGTCTCATATGCGTGGCATTGATCACTGTTGACGGTGTGGTGTTCAGCTTGATCTTCTTAATTCTGTGATATAAGATTCTTGACTCTCCACCCATGATTAACACATCTCCTGATTTAAGTACCAACTTCTGGGCATGGTCCACATGCTTCTGCACACCATAAAGGAACTCAGTGTCGTCTCCAATGGACCAAGACACTACGGGTATCCCTTTTTCAAGAGACTCCGTTGTCTTGTCCTTATCTTGATGTAATCCAAGTCGTCCTTCTTTCTTAGAGAAGTTGATGATGCATAAGTCTGCTTGTATGTCTGTGATCGGATTAGCTTCTAGTTGCTGAGTGATCTCCACGGATTTTGTAATAACCGGATAGAATTCTTCAGGTATCTCCGGTAATGATGCTCCATCTTTTGCTCTCGTGTTCTGGTATGTCTTGGCATACGGATTCCAATCCTTGCCTAGGCTCATCATTCTTAGTTTCATCTTTGCTCCAGGGTATTCTGGTGTGTAAAAACCTCCCGGTACCACTCCTAATTGGCTACATCCCCTGATGATGGCTATTTGTGCTTCGGGTGTCAGGTATCTCCTTAATAAAATCATACCTGGTCGGATAACCTAACACTGATCTTTCAGGATCTCTTGGGTTTCAATGTCGGTCGCTTCCAGATTAAGTGTTGAAGGTATTGGATAAAAAATATTAAAGTTTTCTAAGGTGATAGTGTAACGCCCCTATTTAACATAAATGTAGCGGAAAATAAAACATTACTGCCATTTATAGATCATCGAGTTCCAACCACCCAGCACCAAACCTCACCAATTACAACTTATAAAATTACAAACGTTATGGTCTGAACTCGAGAAAATACAACATAAATATAGCTCAGAGTAAAATCGAATTACTCTTCAAAATTCCTAATTCACATCCCAATCACTCACACTCTTCGTGGCCACCTGTACAAACAACTTCGTACCTGCAAGATGAAACCAAGCAGCCCATCCCAGGAGGGGTGAGTCAGTTCCCTGGAATGGAACTGGTACGATTCTCTAAAACAGTAAATCATAATATAACTCTTAAAACGAAACAGTAACTTGAAATCAAACTCTTAAAAGTAAAACAGAGAACAAGGCACTTCAAACATTCAAATCACAGAGAAAAGAGAATAAGACAAAGATAGAGACAAATAACTTTAAAACCAAGTCATCCACTTAAGAGGTCACACTATAAAGTTAGTAAGCACTCATTGCTGATGATAGATCCAATTCTGGTTAAGAAGAGAAAGACTCAGATAGTCACAAAGGACTAAGAATGACAAGAATCTCCATAACCCGTGGTAGACAGTTTATGTCTCCACCATTTCAGAAAGTTGATTCCATAGGCAACATACTCAAGAGTGGAATTAAACCAATTGGGAGAGATGGCCCCCACCGCCAGTCAAATGTCCACATGGACGAGGGATATACAGCCCTCCGCTGTCATACACATCCTTTCGGACAAGGGATATACAGCCCTTCGCTGTTACCGACCCGTTCTCAGTCATCGGTGAAGACGCTCACACGTCACAATAAAAGACTCAGCTCATGGATGAAATGATATCCAGAGTCAAAGGAAGAATTTACCAAGATTTGACATTTTCCCATATTCCTAGATACCCCACTAAATCATTAACTTCACAAGTGCAATACCAAAACACTCAGTCCTACAAAGTGCAGAGGCGTAAACCCTTTGCAGTTAATATCTAGTGAAACAAATAGATAGGAAGAAACAGTAACCATGTGAGTTATAAAATCAAGGCTCAGTTAGTCACATCAGGTTGAGTTAGTCACACAAGCAGTTTTCCTTTTGAAAATCATTTAAGCTTAATTAGTGTTTTTCAAAAACGTCTCTTTAAGTCTATTAGCAGAAGTATCTGAGTACGAGAAATCGTACCTGGTTAATGTTGTAGCAGTTCTAGTCGACTTGTGCAAATATTCAACAATACTATGAGGAATATTAAAGGTAGTCTATCATCAATAACTTGTAGCCTAAGTTAAACTTAAATAAATTCCTCACTCTTATTTCTAAGTCTCAATTGTCTTTTAAGCCCCCACTTAAATGTTATGTATAACCTCTGACTTATCTTAGAATGTTGTATAGCTTAAGGTTGTAAGACCAAGGAATGTGTTTTACTAACACTTATTAATTGTTCCACTCTTATCCACTTTACTCATACTTGACCATAATTCTCAATTCAAGACTATTGAGACCCTTATATCACAAATGCATTTATACTATTCAATCAATCTTAGAATTTCAATAATAATTCTTAGGCTCAATACTTTCATTCTTAATTTAGAATAAACATCGTATTATGACCTATAATAGGTTTATCTTAGAGTACTATACTACTATTTCACAATGTAATGATTATGTACTTTTATCAATACCTACTAGTTACTCCATTATGATTAAATCTTCCCCTTAACTTAATTAAGATCTACATCCTGTATATTGGAATCATACTGTTGTAGATGCCTTTTATTATAACTTAATTGATCTTAGAATTCAAAGACAACTATTAAACTCAATTATTATATCTTTAGTTCAGAATGACCTTTTTTATTACAACCATTTAATAATCTTGTCTTAAGATGTTAAATTACTTTTCATCTTGAAATAACCATATCTTAACTAACTTAGACGTATCGAACTCTTACATTTAGTATTCACAAGGTATATTATTTGTTTTATTATTACCTATATAATAAGGTGTTTTAAGATAACCTTTTATGAATCCTTACTTACATTTAATTTCCTAAATGTGTTATTCTTACACAAATACTTTCTATAGACTATGTATAATCCTTTTATACTAAATTTTAATAAACTTATGTTTAAAATACCTTTTAGATTGTTACAAAACCTAAGGTTTCAAAGGAATAACTTAATAAATTAATTTCCTTTA
The DNA here is from genome assembly GCA_023374045.1 of Limonium bicolor. Taxonomy (NCBI): domain Eukaryota; kingdom Viridiplantae; phylum Streptophyta; class Magnoliopsida; order Caryophyllales; family Plumbaginaceae; genus Limonium; species Limonium bicolor. The sequence goes on from CM041778.1 coordinate 370,615,505, forward strand.
TTATGCTTTAGGATAGACATTATATTTTAACATAAGGTAAAATTTACCTAAGAATTAAATTCTCATTCATAAGTGAAATTGTCAATTATCAAATAAGATCAACTATTCTGAAAAAAAAATCCGCATACCTTATATTCAAATGACATATTAATATTTTCAGTGTCGTAAAGTAGATCAATATAATCTCTTACGTAACTTAGCTTCATCTAATTAAGGATTCAAAGGTTTATAAGTATCTAATTTCTATTTACAAACCTTTTTATAAGTTATAACTATTAAATACATTACTTATTTATAAACTCACATTCTGAGTATTGGTAATTAGTGTTACAAATGTATTTTATATGGCTTATCTAATTCTAAGAAACTTAAGGATTATTATTTAGGTTAATTTCCTGATCATAGTTTAACATGGTTTTATATCATAATCCTTTTAATGATTTTATCTTAAAACATTGAGTTATTATTCAATACTATAAATGCTATGAAATGATTAAATCTAGACGTATTAATCCACTCCACATTTAGATGTAAAAGTATTTCATTATATAATAAGATTTATCTGTGTCACATCTTATGTAATCAAATTACAAATATTCCTAAGTCTTAACTTATTAATTACCTAACCCAATTATCGATTTACAATCTAGTCATTGACAAATAATATTATATATGTATTTTAATATGGTTTATATAAACCTTAGGAATTCAAAGGTAACTCTTTAAGCTTAATTTCATAACCATATTTTAATACCACCTCATATAATATTCTTTTATTAGTATTATGTATAAGTTTATTTTAACTTATTAATTCCTTCATATTCTATTTTCTATAAGGTATTTTATTTCTTTTATTTATTTATTTTTTGTTATCTATATATATTAGGATTTATTTAAAACATTCTTTACATAGCTTAATTGTATTTAATTATTCCTATTAACTTGTACACACATCAACATCCAATATATGATTTATAAAATAAAGTATTATTTTTTTCTTAGTTTAAATTTAGTATATTAGCTTCCATAGTATATAGTTAACATAAAAGTAGGTACATTTTAATTCCTTGATTTAACCAAAGATAATCTTTTATTTCTTTTGTTTCCACTCAAAAGTTTATAGCCTAAAATATTTGTTAACGTTCTGAATGTTATTTTAGCCTTCTTATACTATTTTCAACCTATAGAGTTTAGTAATAAGCTATTCTTTAATTTTCATTACATTAAAAACCGTAGATTATAAGATATCTTATGAAAAATTCAGAATTACAATTTTTAGACCTATTTCCTCTTGTCTAAAAATTCTCAAATTTAATATATAGAAACTATGATATTTTAGACATATTATAAAATTTTTATTTCCTAAAAATAACTTTATTAAATAGCTAAGTTGATTCATACAAGGCCATAACTTATAAAAATCCTAACTTACGTTTTGTAACTCCAAATTTATATTAATTTATATCAAATGAAATATACTTTATAATTCACATGAGTATAAAATCTCATGTCAAAATTCATTCGGGAAGATTATTAAATTAGTCAAACAAGGTTCAACCTTACCAAGATTCATTATTTCATGTGTAGTCCAAGATGCCAACTTCTCAGATCTGGTTCTCACAACCTAAAGCGATTCAATCCAAGGTCTTTATCAAGTTTAAAATAAGAATCGTAGATCTACACATGGGTGAAAGAATCATTGAAAACGGAGCACTGTGGAGAAAGTTATAGACTCTTCAAGATTCGAGTTTACCACTGAAATTTTGGGTTGCAATTGCGTCCTGACCGTGTTGCCTACTTCGGACGCTTAATGCTCCCAAATTAGGACGATTCAGCTTTGGCTGCCTTAAGGAAAGTTGAAAGAGGAGTTAAAGAGCTTTCCGACAAGATATGGTTCATGAATTTTCGTACAAGGATGAGAAAGGTATGATAGTGACAAAAAACGGCTTTACCATTTGTTTCTGAAAATTCTGGGCAGAACTGAATCAGGTGACGAACTTTAGACGACTTTCTGTAACAATTAGAAGTGATATTAGAGTAGTTTGTATCCTAGGACTATTACTGTAATATCTCTAGTTTGTATCTAGGCCCTCTCATATGTAATTTTGTTTTCTTTCTTGTGTAACAGAACCGGCATTCATAGCCGGTTCACTCCTAGCCCGATTTATTAGAGTAGTCAATAGTCTAGGGTTATATTTCCTTCCTAGCCTCTCTCAATCTCAATCTGTATCGAACATTTTCCCATTCTCTTCATCGTCTTCTTTAGTAAAGCACATAATGAAAGTTCCGATTTCTTCTAATGAATTCTCACATGGTATCAGAGCTTAATCGCTCCTTCAAGAACTCTGAGTGAATCCGAAAAATGGGAGACAAGAATCCAGGGAAAAACCCAGCAAACAACATGAGTTCAATAGACCAGACAGATCCACTTTATGTACACGCCACTGAACAACCTGGTCAGATTTTGGCACAGAAGTTGACCGGGGAAGGTTTCTTGGCATGGAAATGCAGCATGAGGCGTGCTCTGAGGGCAAAGAATAAGATTGGTTTCGTTGACGGAACCATAAAGCGCCCAAATGCGGAAGATTCCGTTCGACTCGCCGCTTGGGAACGAGCCAGCTCCTTAGTCGTATCGTGGATAATCTCCTCCCTCGCACCCAACATAGGGAGGAGTATTATGTTCGACGACAACCCTAAAGACGTCTGGGACTGGCTCTGCAGAAGATTCGAAAAGAAAAATCTCACAACTCTCCACAACGTGAAGATCCAAATAGCCAACCTGAAGCAAGGGGAGGAAACGGTGACGGATTACTTCATGCGACTATGGGAGATCTGGGGTGAGTATCAAGTCGCACTCCCAACCAACGAGTGCAAATGTTGTTCCAGTTGCAAATCCAAGGAAACGCAGACCAAACACCGCGAAAAGGAAGAGCTTATACATTTTCTCATGGGCTTGAACAAAAGCTACATCCATCTTCGCGGGCAGATTTTGGCGATGAAAGAGACACCGTCTCTAGAGGAAGTGTACTCCTTGATAGTCCAAGAAGAACAACAGAGAGCAAGCCCAGATCCGAAGGAGGAAGAAGAACAATCTGTCACGTTGATCGGAAGAGGAAATACCTTCTCCGCCGTCAATAACAACAGCAATAGGCAGAAGTTCAACACCACTCTCGGAAACCTTAAATCCCAATTCAAGAAAAGTACAAACAAGTTCAATACCACGAACAAGAAAAAAACGTTGAAATGTACGAATTGCGGGAAGAATGGACATCTCAAGGCTGAGTGTTGGTGGCTCGTTGGTTTCCCGGGAGACGAAGGAAAAAGAAGCAGGGAGATTCGTGCTAGCTCAGCAACAGACGAAGAAAGAAGGGGTTCGAGTTCAAGGAGTGAAGAAAATTTTGAATCTCCAGTTAAAGGGTTTAGCGCCAGTCAATTGAGTCAATTGGTGACTTATCTCCAACAACACCAGGGAGGCGACAAACCAAACAACAACCAAACTGGATTTGGTGATTTTTTAGGTAAAACTCGAACCTCAGTAAACTTTTTGCCTTGTCTAACGTTGAATGGAACTGAAACCCTAGAAGAACTTCAGAATAAGTGGATCTTAGACTCTAGAGCCACTGAACATATAAGTGGCAATAAACAACTTTTATCGAACTATAGATTCTTGAATGGAAATAGAGAAATCACTCTGCCAAATGGTCATAGAAGCATGGTTCATAGCGTTGCTAGCCTAATCATTGATAGGATTGATTGTCTTGAAAATATAATGTATGTTCCATATTTTAAGTTTAATCTCGTTTCTGCATCTAGACTAATAGAAAGTTTGAATGTGAAAATCATATTCTGCGAAAAACTTTGTCTGCTGCAGGATTCTTAAAGAAATATTGTGAAAACCATTGGGAGACAGAATTCTGGTCTTTACTTCTTAGACATATTAGCTCTCAAGGATTTCATATCTGATAGGAAGAACAACCTGTTTGTCTCTGTGAATACTTCTCATGTAATTCCTAGCGAAAACAATTCCAGGGATCTTCTTGTATGGCATAATAGACTGGGACATATCCCATTTGAAAAAATGTGCAGAATTCCTGAGTTGAATGTTGAAAACTTGTCTGTTTCTAAATCTGTTATCATTCCCTGTACAACTTGTTACAAAGCTAAGAATAAAAGACCCAAGTTTCATTTGTCTGCCATTAAAACTTCACAACCCTTTGAACTAATACATGTTGATATTTGTGGTCCTATGAGAACACAAACTATGGAAGGTTATAGATATTTTCTTACAATAGTAGACGACTATACCAGGGGAACTTGGGTAAAACTTCTTAGGCAAAAATCAGAGGGAATGGAACAGATTAAGAACTTCATAACTCTAATCGAGCAACAATTAAGCAAACATGTCAAAATTATTAGAAGCGACAATGCAAAGGAGTTAGGAAAGTGCATTGAGGGTAAGAATTTTTTCTCTAGAAAGGGCATCATACACCAGACCACATGCCCTCATACTCCCCAACAGAATGGGGTAGTAGAGAGGAAACAAGGTCAAATCATGGAAGTTACAAGGGCTCTCCTTTTCCAGTCGGGTTTAGAAAATACTTTTTGGGGTCACTGTCTTGAACAAGCCACCTACATCATTAATAGAATACCCAGCAAGGCCATAGAAAATCTGAGTCCTTTTGAAAAACTGTATCACAGAAAGCCAGACTATAAGAACATTAAAAGCTTTGGTTGTCTGTGTTATATAACAAACATAAATCCTAAGAAAGGAAAACTTGATCCTAGAGCTCACACTTGCATCTACCTAGGAGATTGTAAGAACACCAAAGGTTGCAAAGTTTTGCTCTTAGATCATAAAACAATAAAAGTCAGTAGAGATCTGACTTTCTTTGAACACATCTATCCCCTGAAGGATCATGACTGGAAAAATAGTTTTGAAACAACACAACAAGAAGCTGACATTTTCCCTACTCCTTACTGTGATACAGAAACAGATTTCCAAACTCCACAGAATACAGAATTCAATCAAAACACAGAAACTGAAATACAAACAGAAAATGAGATTAAAACTGCAAGAAATGATGAAAACACTGAACGGGAAACCTTAACCACATATAACACAGACCTCAGAAGGTCCAGCAGAGTATCAAAATTCCCAACAAAGTACAATGACTATGTCTGCTCCACCTCTCTAAACCAAGAAGATCTGTTTTCTACCATTTTGACTGCTAGATTAGACCAAGGAAATCCAAACAATTCTTTTCAGACCAATCTGAATAGCCTCATAGATCACATACCAAATAAAACCATCCTCTCTTGCTCCCTCCACACTAATACAAACACTTTCCTTGATCGAGTCCACAGTCTAAGTGAACCCCCTGACTACAAAACTGCCAGCAGAGACCCAAGATGGGTAAAAGCTATGTTTGAGGAATTTGAAGCCCTAAAAATCAATAACACTTGGTCCATTGTGGACTTACCAAAAGGAAAGAAACCAATAAGTTGCAAATGGGTCTACAAAACCAAACTTAAATCTGATGGAAGTTTGGAAAGGTACAAAGCTAGGCTAGTTGTTAGGGGTTTCACTCAAAAGCATGGTTTAGATTATGAGGAGACATTCTCTCCAGTAGTGAAACTTACCACAATAAGAGCCCTAATCATAATTGCCATCAAGAAAGGGTGGATTTTGGATCAACTTGATGTAAACAACGCATTCCTTCATGGAAACCTCCATGAGGATGTTTACATGAAGATACTAGAGGGTTTAAATGTCCATGGAGAGAACAAGGTGTGTAAATTACACAAATCCATTTATGGGCTTAAGCAAGCCTCTCGCCAATGGTATGAGAGACTGGCTGAATTTCTGAAAACTTTAGGATTTAATCATTCTCAGAATGATTACTCTCTCTTTACTAAAATATCCAAAAACAGTATCACTCTATTAGGGATTTACGTTGATGATATTCTTGTTGTTGGAAACAACACGAAGGAAATAAAATATCTGAAAAGGCAATTAGACAAAGAATTCAAGATAAAAGATTTGGGCAGATTAAATTATTTCCTAGGGATGGAATTTCTTGAAACAAAGGAAGGGATCATAATGACACAACAAAAATACTCAAAACAGATAGTTAATGACTTTAGTATGAATAAATCCAGATCTACTGTCTCACCTCTCCCAATAAACCTGAAACTTCTTAAGGATTCAGGTCAAAAACTGGAGAACCCGACAGTCTACAGATGTTTGGTAGGAAAGTTAAATTTCCTAACAAACACACGACCTGACATTGCTTATGCAGTACAATACCTAAGTCAATTTCTGCAATCCCCCACGACAGAACATATGAAGGTTGCATACCATACACTGTCATACATAAAAGGAACTACAGGTTTCGGTTTATTTTTCAATAACAGAAATGAATATAACCTAGTAGCCTATTGTGATTCAGATTGGGCATCTTGCCCAATCACAAGGAAATCCATATCAGGCTACTATATTCTTTTAGGTGGCTCTCCCCTAAGCTAGAAATCAAAGAAACAGATTGCTGTTTCTCTATCTTCAGCTGAAGCGGAATATAGAGCCATGAGACAAACAACCAGTGAGCTAAGCTGGTTGAGCAGATTGCTCTCTGAAATAGGTTTAGAAAACATCAAACCCATTCCTCTAAACTGGGACAACCTTGCTGCAATACATATAGCTAAAAATCCTGTATCACACGAACGCACAAAACATATAAAATTGGACTGCCATTTTGTGCGTGAGAAATTGCAGGAAGGTCTGATCCAGGTTCAGTACGTGCCTAGCCGTCAACAGCTTGCAGATGTAATGACAAAGTCATTACCAGGTAAGGATTATCATAATCTGCTTTCTCCTCTAGGTTTGCAGGAAAAAGAAAGTCGTGGCTAACAGAGAAGCACATTACAAGCACAAAAAGGACAATTTTCCAGAAGTACAAAATTGTACTTTTTTAGGGGGGGGGGGGTATTAGAGTAGTTTGTATCCTAGGACTATTACTGTAATATCTCTAGTTTGTATCTAGGCCCTCTCATATGTAATTTTGTTTTCTTTCTTGTGTAACAGAATCGGCATTCATAGCCGGTTCACTCCTAGCCCGGTTTATTAGAGTAGTCAATAGTCTAGGGTTATATTTCCTTCCTAGCCTCTCTCGATCTCAATCTGTATCGAACATTTTCCCATTCTCTTCATCGTCTTCCTTAGTAAAGCACATAATAAAACTTCCGATTTCTTCTAATGAATTCTCACAAGTGATTCAGCCTTATATGTCTAAAAATAAGCTGAAGAGGAATCAAAGAGCTTTAAAATGAGCTATGGAAAAACAAATTTGGCTCAAGAACGAGAGAGTTATAGATCTCACAAGATCTGGGTTTACCTAGTCGATTTTCTGGAAAAATCTGGGCAAGAACACGACCTGATCGAGGCGGGGACTTTAGACGCCTTAATCTTTCAAACAATTGAGAACTAGCTTGGGGTTCCTTCTTAAGAGTTATAGTGCAATTCAAGATCTTGAAAACGAGGTATAATACGTGAATTTTCATTCACAAACGAAGAAGATACGATTGAGCAAAGTTTACCTCATCAACTGGAATTTCCGGATTTCTGGGTTGCAGTTTCTCAGGGAGGTAAATTGAGATCGATTTTGTGATGAATGTGTGAAGATTTAGGTCAAGTAGGAGTAATGGTTCGAAAGTAGAGTTATAGGAGTTCAAATGCAAAAAACGGCATCCAAAAAGGTGGAGTAATGGCTGAGGTATAAGTATCTAAAGATTGACTAACGATATGCCAAAACTATCGAGAAACTTAACCGATTCGTTGGAATTTCCAGCTGACTGGGCACGGCAAGGGTCCCGAGGCACGCAGCTGAGTCAGCCAACCCTGGACACGTCAGCAACCTCCAAAATTTTAGCTCTAAACTTCAATTATCATAACTTTGGCTAGGATGATCCATTTTTAACGTTCTTTTTATCAATCTTCTTGGTTTTCCATAACCTTTTTATTGATATAGGTTTCAAGGGCTGGTTTGACCATTCACAAAAAGTCAACCCTAGCAAGGCTTAAGGAGCTTTAAGGTTACTATGATTTTATATTGACTTTAATGATCCAAATCAATGTTCCAAATATTTCTAAAATCTTTATAATATAATTAGAGTGTCTTGAAATTTTTCCAAGATTTATTGACTTATAAATCATATTATTAAATTCATAATACCGTATAATAATTTAGTTTTAATTGTATTATTTAGGATTTAGTAAAAGAAATCCCCTAAATTAATTTTCATAGTACCATATAATAATTTCATGTTTAATATAAATTAATTTAGGGGTATTTCAGGTAGTAAGTTATATCTTACATGAGGTCTAATTAACTAATTAGAATCTTATTTAACTAGACATTCACTGAAACATGCATAAAATGCGGTAAGCAGGCAGTTTCGTTACTTAATGGGTTATAGCGGTGCCAGGTCTCGACGAGGGTTCAGCCTCATCCTCCCGGTCCACCATATGTAGAGTAGTCCCTAAGTGAAATACCCCGAACTTAAATATGGTGATTAGAATATTTTAATATAGTATTTAAGGGCCTAATAGTGCCTAAGTAATTTTTGGTAAAGAAAATAAATCCAAAAGGAATGAGAAAAACGCTTAGAAAGTGGAAAACGCTAAAATGAGCGTTAAGTAACCATAGGAGGTACGAGACCTCGGTTATAGTATCGTAAGGATTCCTAAGGCTTATTCATGCCTAATTAGTATACGGGAACGATTTCCAAAGAAAACGGATCCAAATAAGGTATTAAAACGCTAATAGAGCTTTACCGCATGTTTTTCGAGAAAATCCGAAAACGTGATTTTAAGTGGTCAAAAGAACCCATAAAAATTATGAATCATTAAGTAACTATTATTAAGCACTAACGGAAGCTTAATAACCAATAAAAATAAAGAAACGAGAAAATTCCGGAAAACGGGCCCGGTTAGTGAATAGTATCAAAACCGGGTAAAATAACGAGCGTTTTCTGTAAAAGACAAAAAAACGCTCCAGCTAGTATGACAGTGGGGGCCGATTTTTACTAGTGTAAACAGCCCTCTCTCACACACACACATAAGTAACAAATAAGTAAATCAAAAAGCAAAAGGTAAAAGTACAAAAAGTAAAATAACACTCTCTCACCTCTCATTCTCACTTTTCCCTCTTCTCTCTCTCCCATTCTCTTTTCTCTCACCGTCTCCCTCCTCCCTTCTCTGGTTTGGGCGATTTTGAGAGCTCCCCCATGGCTTCCATGGCTTCCCTTCCTTCTTCCTCATGCTCTAGCTCCATTTGAGCTCGAAATGTAAAATAAAACACATATTTGAACTCCCCTCATCCTCCTCTACATTTCTATCTTTTCAAAATCCGAAAATGAGCAACTTCATCTCCATGGGTTTTCCCCATTTGAAGAGAAAAGCACACCATTATGGGGCTTGGAGTCTCCTCTTTCCAACAAGGTAAAAATCTCCATGAAAGACCTCACTTTTCTCCATCTCTTTGGTATGGCCGATTTTTGTCTCTCTCTTACCTTGTTTTTCTCTTGCTTTGGAGCATTGTTTCAACCCTCCAATGGTGGAGTAAACCCCTTCTTGATTCAAGGGTGAGAATCCCTCTCAAAGATTTCCAAAGGTAAACCCTAGGAATCTTGTTTTGAATATCTCAATGAATTAGTATGAATCTAAGGGTTAGTGTATTAATTATACTTGTCTTTGTGTGATTGGGTGATGGGAATGGAGTTTGGCAACTCCATTCCCCACAAAACCAATTTGGACAAGAAAGAGAGAAGGAGGAGAAATGGAAAAGAAATGAAGGAATCAAAAGCTCAAGGTAAGAGCTCCTTCTTAATGCTTAATTTAATGCATTAGTGTAATGGGAATGGGTAAACAAATAAAAGAACATAAACCATTGTATTAGTATTGTAGTTGTGGATGTTTGAGTATTGGTGAGCAAATGTGTGGATTTGTAGGCCTTAGAGCCAAATGAATGGTGTATGTGTATTAGTATTGCTATTTGAGGAAGTAATGATGTATTGGTATTGTGGCTGAAGAAATGTTGGTGTATTGAATTTTTGTATGAACCTTGTGTGCTGGTAGGACCCTTGTTGGGTGTGGCTAGCTTTAGGTTGAATTTGATGAGAGGATGTGTATTTGAGGAAGTAAGGAAAGTAGGTGAACCATGACGAAATTTTAGTAGGAATTGTGTATTAAGATTGACTTGGTGAATGGGAGAACCAAGGTATGTATTGGGGTTAGTAGAGATGTTTAATGACCATGGAATGGTAGTTGTGGTATGAGAGTATTAGGATGTAAAATCTGTAGCAAGAGAGGTACCAAAATACATTGTGGAACTAGGAAGAAATTGGTGTGCAGGATTTTGTAAAATGAGTGTTGGAACTTGGGTGTAGGAAGTGTAATGGCTTGGAAATGAATTGGCATGGTAAGGAGAGGTATTTAGAATGCTAGGAATGGCATTGGTTGAGGAAGTATTGGATGTGAGAATTGAATTGTAAAATCTGTAGCATAGGTGTAACAAAAACTGTTACATGTGTTGTAGAAGAAGTAAGAAAATTGTGTAAGTTGTTTGATGAATTTAGTAATGGATTTGGGGGATGAATTAAGGTATTTTAGGAAGCTTAATTAGTGTTAAAACACGTGGGGTTACATGTAGGAAGATTGGGGAAGAAATGAGTAAGAAATGGGTAAGAAAAGAAGTGAAAAACAAAATCTGTAGGTAGGTTCTGGACCGGTCCGACCCAGAGGTTGGGGAGGACGGTGGGTCGGACGGGAGCAGACCACGGAACCAAAAACTACTGGAATGGTCCGACCCAGAGGTGTATGGGTCGGACGGAACAGTTCTGGGTCGGACGGGACAATTTCAGAAGACAGAAAACTTACTGGAATGGTCCGACCCATAGGTTGGGTCGGACGGCCCCAACTCATAAAAAAAATAATAATAATAGTAACATAGTAATCATATGTATGTATATAAGTATGTAGGTATGTACATATATAAAGGATCTTAGTAATATGCCATTAAGGTGACACCAATGGTAAGGAAGTAAGTATGTGAGTAGGAAAACAAGTATGAAAAGTAGTTGAGTAGGTTGAGAGTATAGGAGCATCAAGTTAAACCGAAACATCGGGATAACGGGGTAAGTACGGGAGTAGCAATTACTAATGTACAGTATGAACATGGTGTTAATAATAATGCTTGAAACATTATCAGTGGAACAAGTGTGAACCAAGGAACAAGGGAACACACGGTAGAGCTAACTCCGGTGAAAGGTATGATTTTCTCATGCCCCGTATGCTAACCGAGTTACGTTGATTTGTATGCTGTATGCCGGCTAATCAAGACTAAAGCATGAAAACGGTGTATTACCTTTCATTGTATGTCTTGTTGCATGGTGTATGAGCTAACCCTTCTTGAATGATTGTGTGGCTTCGTTTAGTGCGTAGTACGACTCATAGGTGAGTCTTGTTATGTAGTGACTCGTAGTAAGAGTCATGTTGCGAACTAATGGAACCATAGCAACACACTAAATTAACGAATCAACGAACGATAACGCAACCCAATGAACTCACTAGAATGAGAGAGAATGTACGAGAGTAATAACCTTCCGATAACGGTAGGAGAACCAAAATGAATAATCCACAAACAGAAAGTAGTGGAAGTACATAAGTAACCTCTGTTAGAGGAATTAATCTTGGTGCAAGACATGAACCATGAGAGTAGTAAAGAATGATGAGGGATCTCCAAACCCCTTAGCAGTTAGTCGACCCATTGTGAGAGGACCCGACTGATATAAGTATGTCCCAATCATGAGAGTATTCGATACGTTGGGGAAACCCTTAAATCTGAGGATACTAGACGGTGGAAATTCCCTAAGCTAGTATACACAAGTATAGTAACGAGTACAGAGTAAGGATCATGTACGAGTAGGATACCGAACATGGAGTGATGAGTATACAAGAGTAAGGAGTGAGTATGAGTAGAGTAATGTGTAACGCAACGAAAGAGTATTGAATAAGTAACTAATACGAACGGTTGACTATAGAATTGTCTTCCTCGGTAAGTATTGTACCTTGTATGTGTATGTAAGTATTGATGAATGTATTGTGTAGTAATAGTATGTATGTATGCATGTAAAATGAACTCCATGTATATCCGACCCAAGGTAGTCGGCGTACCGCGGTTAGCACGCGGTATATGCAAATTTCATATGCAGCGTAAGCTGACCCCCTAGGGGGACCGTTTTTAGTGTGCAGGTATTCGAAGCTGACCACCGTTCTAGAGAGTAGGACGGGGACTGCTACATAAGCATGGGTAGTTGAGAAAAAGGGATCATATTTGTAACGTAATATGAACTTGGAAGTCTAAACTGTATCAGTAATGTAGGGATTATAGTATACTCGGTATAGTATTGTATTGGAGTTTTAATCGAATTATGGTTGAGTATGCAATGGGAAGTATTGTATTGTGTAGAGTACTCGGTATGTTCATATTCATCAGACCGATAGTATGTAGGATTGTAACTCGCCTTGTTAGTCACGTGGGTGACTAACGGCATTGTACACCCGCCGTTGAGTAAGTATTATCCGCTGCGAAGGTAAGTATTGTACGGTAATGACGGTATTAGCGGTAGGGGTGTTACAAAAAGTGGTATCAGAGCGAAGTATCGCTCTGATGGATGAAATACCAAGCTTAGGAGAATACCGAGTTAGGAATTAGAGACTTAGGGCTAAGGGTTGAGTGTTAGCGTGTGAGGTACGCTAGTTAGGAACTTCCGCGTGAACCGGAAACCTACAACAACCATACCCCGCCCTCCGTAACCCACGGTAATAAGTTGGGAGAATAACGCCAGAGAGATGGAAAGACCTCTCACACTCGGGTAACACCCGATCTGGCAGTTGCAAGTAAACCTTATTAGAAAAAGAACCTGTCATACGGTAGAGTCCAAGAACTGGAAGTCCCGAAGACGGTTCCCGTTGGATGATGATGACCGCACGTAATGGCGGAGGATTGAAGATCCTAAATAAAGGATAGTGGAATTTATGGCACCATGGGGCGACATGCTTCGCAGTCGCGAGAACCATGAGTAGCCAGCAAAAAGAGAAGCACAATCGCGCAATGAAGCAAGGAAGATAGAGTAGCAAACCCGAGACCAGAGAGTCAACGGACTGTAATGTTTGACAACACCAACAACGGTATACAAACCGACTAAGGAATTAGTCGAGGTTGGATTAGTACCAAACCTACACGCCAAGAGGCTGTAATAACCGAACAACATAGTCCAGACGACTATGAAAGTATCCATAAACATACACCTATAGGACCACAACATGGTTCCTAAGGATAAGCCAAGTCTCGCTAACCACTGAAGGTGTGAGACACCCGGATGGACGACAACCATGTCAAGTACCCTGAGAAACGACTCAGCAGATTGATCACCAAGATCAAAAGATCAAAGGAAGATCCAACAAAACCACCAATTATGGATGGAAACGATACCGTAACCGGTATACGTTAACTGTAAAACAACCTACCCGCGCACTTGCCCAGGGCAAGTGCAGCAACTACTAGACGGTTGGAATACTTTTAACAACCCATGATTACCTACTAAAGTACCGCTATGACGAATGGAGCAAATATAGGATCACCAATCCTAAGGATTTTAAATAACGAAATCTTGGAAGGGCCTAACGGCTCGACCATTGTACTAAGAGCATACCAGTCAGCGAGGAGCTGGACTTGGTTAAGACCTCAGACATGGCAACGCCATGAAGAATTGCTTTTCACACTGAACCGTTATTTCGAAAACCAAATTTTCTTTCAAAAACCACAAACCCTTCTTTTAAACCTTGGATTTTAAAACCAAACTAACGGATTTACGGTGAGTATCATAGAATGATACAAGAGGAGCTGACGATAGAATACTTCACCTAGGCGTGTGACGAGCACTACGAGTGTACCCAAATACGGGATGTGGGACAACCGCACTTCGAAGGAGCTTGCGGGCCTGACAGATAGTTAGGTAAGTGGTAACGTGCCAACAAGGTACCCCACGTATGTATACATGTAGTGTACGAAACACGGGAAGTAGTCAACTCCGTTCTACGGACCATAAGTAAATACAAAACAGAACAGTTGGATACCTCAAACGAGCAAAGGAAACTCAGGTAAGCTTACAAGCTAAAGGAGTCAAAAACTCACTCTAGGAGGATGATTAAGAGTTAAAAGTGCAAGAAGCACTAACAACTGAATAAAGACATTGGATATGTCTTGAAGATATTGAAGTAAAGTATGGTAACTGGAAGGAATACCCAGTCTAAACACTGTAAGGCAAATGCCTAACATTGACACATCAGTGTGCAATGAACGGGATAGAATTCCCAGAACAACTACCACAAACACACAGGGTGATGTTATAAGGTACCAGAAATACCATTCATCACCGGAAGGGATATCAAATCCGTTATAACACAAGGAAAAATACCAATGGTCTACCCTAAGAACGGGAGACGTTACAACCCTCAACGGGTAACTCAGATCCAGAACCGCAAGGTGGAATAACAAACTGAACATACTCATAAATGTCAGCCAGATGCTACCGTATAATCGGTACTACCCAGGAGCAATCCACGAGGGGTATTAAGTCAACACAGTTGAACGAGATGTTGTGGTAAAAACACCACAGCCGGAACGAACATCCGGTTAGAACACCGACGGGATCCCACTCGATAGGGGATACCCCAAATCAATAAATGGTATCGATCAATACCAAGATACAAAAGGGTCTCCAACATACGGAAGCGTGATGCGACGATCTTATCATGGAGCCCAGTATCACCTCCAACTCAGCAATAGCTTACGGAGAAGTAACCGTTGGGGAACAGCCTATGATGAGCAGAATTCTAGGCAACATGGCTAGTAGGCCATGAAACTGTTACCACACAACCCAACGGTTGCAAAACCAATGTGAACTATATGGAAAGTGGTCAAGGATGACACCGATAAAAGAGTAACAACCAATAATTGAGGATGCCCCTCATAAATGTAAGACCGCAAGAGCGGAGAACACATGGACCCCAAGAAGGGGATATCACCAGTAACTGTCGGGAAATATATTCCTTTCAGAACTACTAATGTAGTCAAGCTTGAGCATACAATTATTGTCAAGCAATGTGAAATAAGCTTCAACAGCAATTGTTGACAACCAAGGAGTAACCGGTTATAAAACCAATGATGCTCAGGGAGCTCAGAAAAATAAAGTAATACCATATTCTGTATTTTCCAAATACATGGGGAACCATTGTATAAATGATAGAAATGCATGAGCTGAAGCTAGCAACAGTGGATGCCATGTAAACCAATACTGTGGAATCAGTAAGAACATGGTGCGCAGCAGGCGACCAACGTATGCGAATAATCACCCAATACTATGGAGTTGTTAATACAAAATGGTAGACAGACCGGGCAACAAGCTAGAAGTCTGCACCAAATGATGAAGCACCACCTGAAAGAGTAACGATCAGTCCTATTGCGACCTCATAAGAGACCTACTGCCAAGAGTTTACGCCTCTGCACTCTGTAGGACCGAGTGTTTTGGTATTGCACTGGCACAGTTAATGATCGAGTGGGATAGCTAGGAATATGAGGAAATGTAAATTGTGGTAAATTATTCCTTTCACCAGTAAACATGGCATAAGCCATTCAAGCAAAAGCTTATAAACAAACCGTGCGGCCCAAGGCCAAAGAAGCACGAAGAGGGTGAAACACACCAACAATCACAAGATGTGAATTCCATTGGAATAAAAGTGAAAGGAGACTTAAGAAAGTCACAAGGACCGACGCATCAAAAATGCAAGGTCATACAAGTAAAGAACACTTGTACTGAACCAGAGAAACTGGTATAGTTCAGAAGCTGCTAACAATAGAGGAAGCACTACAACTAAGTAGTGACTTAACCTCAACTGACAATAAGTCTGAGGAACCAAGTGAAAGATCACTACAAACACAACAGTATGTATATAGATTGCCAGAGATCTGGTTATAAATCTAAAACTCATTGAGTTCACGCACGGTAAAAGAATACCACACGAGATGGAACAGACCTTATTCCCACAATAAGAGTGATAAAAAGGTGTTGTATAGCACATTTAAGATAACAAGAAGGGCGAATAACCCAAGTTATCAGGGTCGCGCAGCAGAAGCTAGTGGGCCCAGAATTCTAAGTGAAATACACCTAATGAACACGAGGTTAATCATTAATGCCTTAAAGCCATTCAAGCTAGAACCGAACCCGGTTGAGAGTGAAATAACTCCGATGAAAATTCTTGATGCAGGGACTAACCGGTAATACGGTTAAGACCCATTGATCAAGGAACATTGTACAATAGACCGCATGAAAACTGAACCACTCCATGATGGCTGAATGCCCTCGACCAATGTCCAATGTTGACACATGGTAGATTACGTGGGCGTAATCCCTTTTAAGGGGGGTAGAGCGAAAACCGCGAAATGTATGTTTTACGTGAAAGGTGCGTAAACTACAATGCGCATAGTGCAAAAGGATTTGTTTTGATGATTGATACTTATGTTACATAAACATTTGTATTCACTCATTGTGTAATTGTGGTAATTTGGGAAGTAAGTATAGGAAAAGGAGTAGAGAAACTTTAGGGGAATGAGAACCCCGATTGGTAATAGTATGAAGAATGAGTATGTACGGGAGACTTGAGGAGTATAAATCGGTATGGAACCGATGTAGGTAATGAGTATAAATCGGTGTACAACCGATGTATTTTATGAGTATAAATTGGAGTATAGTAAATTAATGGGACATTATACCCATGAATTTCCTAAGTATAGTAGTTGGAGAAGATGTAGTAATATTCCGTGAGACGATTAGTAAGTAAGTAAGTGAATCATATAAATTGGAAAATATATGTGTGTGATTATGAGTAGCAAGATTAAAAAGATAGAAAACGAAATAATGTTTGACGAGCTATCTGTTTGTATTGAGGTGGGAAGTGGAACTTGATTTGCTAGCGATCAAGGGAAGCCGAACACAAATTGGGGTGGAAGGATAATTCAACACCAATGCTGATCACATTGGGGTTGAAGGACTCTGGAAGCTCCCTTAAGTGGTCATAGTAATAACACTAGTATTAGGTATAATCATCATAAATGGTATTTGGGAGATGTATGCAAGTTTTCAAAATGAATTTCCAAAATTAATTTGGGTACAATGTTTTCTTCAAGCTTGAGAATGAGGATCGGTTTGAAACCGCTCCCACGGGCGCTAGTGGATCTTCCATGCCTAGGCACGGGTATCCGGTCGAAACCATAGGAGGAGAAGCTAGTTGTGAGTCGGTGGGAGTGTTGATTAGTTTTGAAACCACTACACCGATTGTACGGTAACAGTGTGTGTTTTGTATTTTTCCAAGGGCACTGGGACAGAGTAGTCCCGAGTAAGTATGAGTAAGTAAGTAAGTATGAGTAAGTGCCTGAGGATCTCTATATGTGCAAATGAATTTGATCAGAACCAAAGGACCGTGGAGCCAGAAAGTGTAAGTGCTCAAGTCATAACGGCCGTGAACCAGAAAGCGTAAGTGTTCAAACGTGACCGGTACCTAAGGGATCACTCGCCATTGGGGGAGGATTGTACCTAATTGTCTGCGGATGAACCCCCTTGGAGAGAAGTAAAACGGATATTTTTGATTGCTATGCATGCAGTGACATGCAGTTTGGATGCGTAGTATGCATCATGTCAGACATTTGGAGTTTGACAAGTTATATGTAGAGGTCATAACCTTAGCATAGAGTATATGTATGAGTAACAGTATTATATTCACCAACTTTGAGGGCAAAGTTCTTTAAGGGGGGTAGATTGAAATACCCCGAACTTAAATATGGTGATTAGAATATTTTAATATAGTATTTAAGGGTCTAATAGTGCCTAAGTAATTTTTGGTAAAGAAAATAAATCCAAAAGGATGAGAAAAACGCTTAGAAAGTGGAAAACGCTAAAATGAGCGTTAAGTAACCATAGGAGGTACGAGACCTCGGTTATAGTATCGTAAGGATTCCTAAGGCTTATTCATGCCTAATTAGTATACGGGAACGATTTCCGAAGAAAACGGATCCAAATAAGGTATTAAAACACTAATAGAGCTTTAGCGCACGTTTTTCGAGAAAACCCGAAAACGTGATTTTAAGTGGTCAAAAGAACCCATAAAAATTATGAATCATTAAGTAACTATTATTAAGCATTAACGGAAGCTTAATAATCAATAAAAATAAAGAAACGAGAAAATTCCGGAAAACGGGCCCGGTTAGTGAATAGTATCAAAACCGGGTAAAATAACGAGCGTTTTCTGTAAAAGACGAAAAAACGCTCCAGCTAGTATGACAGTGTGGGCCGATTTTTACTAGTGTAAACAGCCCTCTCTCACACACACATAAGTAACAAATAAGTAAATCAAAAAGCAAAAGGTAAAAGTACAAAAAGTAAAATAACACTCTCTCACCTCTCATTCTCACTTTTCCCTCTTCTCTCTCTCCCATTCTCTTTTCTCTCACCGTTTCCCTCCTCCCTTCTCTGGTTTGGGCGATTTTGAGAGCTCCCCCATGGCTTCCATGGCTTCCCTTCCTTCTTCCTCATGCTCTAGCTCCATTTGAGCTCGAAATGTAAAATAAAACACATATTTGAACTCCCCTCATCCTCGTCTACATTTCTATCTTTTCAAAATCCGAAAATGAGCAACTTCATCTCCATGGGTTTTCCCCATTTGAAGAGAAAAGCACACCATTATGGGGCATGGAGTCTCCTCTTTCCAACAAGGTAAAAATCTCCATGGAAGACCTCACTTTTCTCCATCTCTTTGGTATGGCCGATTTTTGTCTCTCTCTTACCTTGTTTTTCTCTTGATTTGGAGCATTGTTTCAACCTTCCAGTGGTGGAGTAAACCCCTTCTTGATTCAAGGGTGAGAATCTCTCTCAAAGATCTCCAAAGGTAAACCCTAGAAATCTTGTTTTGAACATCTCAATGAATTAGTATGAATCTAAGGGTTAGTGTATTAATTATACTTGTCTTTGTGTGATTGGGTGATGGGAATGGAGTTTGGCAACTCCATTCCCCACAAAACCGATTTGGACAAGAAAGAGAGAAGGAGGAGAAATGGAAAAGAAATGAAGGAATCAAAAGCTCAAGGTAAGAGCTCCTTCTTAATGCTTAATTTAATGCATTAGTGTAATGGGAATGGGTAAACAAATAAAAGAACATAAACCATTGTATTAGTATTGTAGTTGTGGATGTTTGAGTATTGGTGAGCAAATGTGTGGATTTGTAGGCCTTAGAGCCAAATGAATGGTGTATGTGTATTAGTATTGCTATTTGAGGAAGTAATGATGTATTGGTATTGTGGCTGAAGAAATGTTGGTGTATTGAATTTTTGTATGAACCTTGTGTGCTGGTAGGACCCTTGTTGGGTGTGGCTAGCTTTAGGTTGAATTTGATGAGGGGATGTGTATTTGAGGAAGTAGGGAAAGTAGGTGAACCATGGCGAAATTTTAGTAGGAATTGTGTATTAAGATTGACTTGGTGAATGGGAGAACCAAGGTATGTATTGGGGTTAGTAGAGATGTTTAATGACCATGGAATGGTAGTTGTGGTATGAGAGTATTAGGATGTAAAATCTGTAGCAAGAGAGGTACCAAAATGCATTGTGGAACTAGGAAGAAATTGGTGTGCAGGATTTTATAAAATGAGTGTTGGAACTTGGGTGTAGGAAGTGTAATGGCTTGGAAATGAATTGGCATGGTAAGGAGAGGTATTTAGAATGCTAGGAATGGCATTGGTTGAGGAAGTATTGGATGGGAGAATTGAATTGTAAAATCTGTAGCATAGGTGTAACAAAAACTGTTACATGTGTTGTAGAAGAAGTAAGAAAATTGTGTAAGTTGTTTGATGAATTTAGTAATGGATTTGGGGGATGAATTAAGGTATTTTAGGAAGCTTAATTAGTGTTAAAACACGTGGGGTTACATGTAGGAAGATTGGGGAAGAAATGAGTAAGAAATGGGTAAGAAAAGAAGTGAAAAACAAAATCTGTAGGTAGGTTCTGGACCGGTCCGACCCAGAGGTTGGGGAGGACGGTGGGTCGGACGGGAACAGACCACGGAACCAAAAACTACTGGAATGGTCCGACCCAGAGGTGTATGGGTCGGACGGAACAGTTCTGGGTCGGACGGGACAATTTCAGAAGACGGAAAACTTACTGGAATGGTCCGACCCATAGGTTGGGTCGGACGGTGGGTCGGACGGCCCCAACTCATAAAAAAAATAAATAATAATAGTAACATAGTAATCATATGTATGTATATAAGTATGTAGGTATGTACATATATAAAGGATCTTAGTAATATGCCATTAAGGTGACACCAATGGTAAGGAAGTAAGTATGTGAGTAGGAAACCAAGTATGAAAAGTAGTTGAGTAGGTTGAGAGTATAGGAGCATCAAGTTAAACCGAAACAACGGGATAACGGGGTAAGTACGGGAGTAGCAATTACTAATGTACAGTATGAACATGGTGTTAATAATAATGCTTGAAACATTATCAGTGGAATAAGTGTGAACCAAGGAACAAGGGAACACACGGTAGAGCTAACTCCGGTGAAAGGTATGATTTTCTCATGCCCCGTATGCTAACCGAGTTACGTTGATTTGTATGCTGTATGCCGGCTAATCAAGACTAAAGCATGAAAACGGTTTATTGTCTTTCATTGTATGTCTTGTTGCATGTTGTATGAGCTAACCCTTCTTGAATGATTGTGTGGCTTCGTTTAGTGCGTAGTACGACTCATAGGTGAGTCTTGTTATGTAGTGACTCGTAGTAAGAGTCATGTTGCGAACTAATGGAACCATAGCAACGCACTAAATTAACGAATCAACGAACGATAACGCAACCCAATGAACTCACTAGAATGAGAGAGAATCTACGGGAGTAATAACCTTCCGATTACGGTAGGAGAACCAAAATGAATTATCCACAAACAGAAAGTAGTGGAAGTACATAGTAACCTCTGTTAGAGGAATTAATCTTGGTGCAAGACATTACCATGAGAGGAGTAAAGACTGAGGGATCTCCAAACCCCTTAGCAGTTAGTCGACCCATTGTGAGAGGACCCGACTGATATAAGTATGTCCCAATCATGAGAGTATTCGATACGTTGGGGAAACCCTTAAATCTGAGGATACTAGACGGTGGAAATTCCCTAAGCTAGTGGAGGTTATCAAGAGAGATACTTCTAGGCTAATCCATGAGATTGTAATATACTCTGAGTGAAGAGTGTTGGGAATTTGAGTAGTCCGGTAAAAACGGACATTTGAGTATTTGAGGGGCTAAGCGTATAGCCCTCGTATTGTAGGTCCGGTGGCGAGTCTTGAGTATGACTCCGCCCAGAGGCCAAAGTAATGAGTAATGAGTATTGCGTATGTATGAGTAAAGTGATGAGTACTGAGTAAGAAGTGAGTATGAGTATGTAATGAGTACCGAGTATTGAGTATGTATGAGTAAGTATTGAGTAGTGAGTACGTGTGAGTAAGTATGGAGTATTGAGTAGCAAGTATACACAAGTATAGTAACGAGTACAGAGTAAGGATCATGTACGAGTAGGATACCGAACATGAAGTGATGAGTATACAAGAGTAAGGAGTGAGTATGAGTAGAGTAATGTGTAACGCAACGAAAGAGTATTGAATAAGTAACTAATACGAACGGTTGACTATAGAATTGTCTTCCTCGGTAAGTATTGTACCTTGTATGTGTATGTAAGTATTGATGAATGTATTGTGTAGTAATAGTATGTATGTATGCATGTAAAATGAACTCCATGTATATCCGACCCAAAGTAGTCGGCGTACCGCGGTTAGCACGCGGTATATGCGAATTTCATATGCAGCGTAAGCTGACCCCCTAGGGGGACCGTTTTTAGTGTGCAGGTATTCGAAGCTGACCACCGTTCGAGAGAGTAGGACGGGGACTGCTACATAAGCATGGGTAGTTGAGAAAAAGGAATCGTATTTGTAACGTAATATGAACTTGGAAGTCTAAACTGTATCAGTAATGTAGGGATTGTAGTATACTCGGTATAGTATTGTATTAGAGTTGTAATCGAATTATGGTTGAGTATGCAATGGGAAGTATTGTATTGTGTAGTGTACTCGGTATGTTCATATTCATCAGACCGATAGTATGTAGGATTGTAACTCGCCTTGTTAGTCACGTGGGTGACTAACGGCATTGTACACCCGCCGTTGAGTAAGTATTATCCGCTGCGAAGGTAAGTATTGTACGGTAATGACGGTATTAGCGGTAGGGGTGTTACACTGAGTTCTGGACTACCCGGGGTCCCTTGCCAGCAGCAGGCTGCGACGCCTTTGGACTGTCAGATCCAGTGTTCTGATCGGCCTTACCCTTGCCCTTGCCCTTGCCCTTCCACTCGGGTCTGTAGGCTTTGCTCTCGGGGTTTTTGAAACATTCATAGGCTCGGTGTCCGAATACACCACAGAAATTGCACTCCACCTTGTTGCCCTCGCAGTCGGGTCCGGGGTGGTCCTTGTTACACCACGAGCATATGTAACGACGTTGGTAACCCCCGCCAGCTCTATTTCCGGACTCTAAACCTATTTGTTCACAACATTAGTAATCAGATCTCAAGGTTGCTAAACGATTTTCAATTCAAACTAAGGTGTATTTCGTTACCCTTTGGCGCCTTCGAGCGCAGAGGCTTTACAGCAATAGCATAGGTCAGTTTAGAGGCTCCTCAGTAGCCTTGGCTTTTTCTCCCTTCGGGCCCTTCTGGGACTGAGGCTGGTACTTCGCTTTCTTGTACCCGCCTTGCCCTTGATTGTCGGTGCCCTTACTAGCAGCTTTTCTCTTCAAGGCACTGTCTTCGTCCCTTAGCTGGACGGTAATCTCTACTTTAGCGGCGGCATGATAGCACTCCTGCTTTCAAAGTATTAGTTTCATATTCGTTCTCGTATAACATTTATTTACCTGCAGTTATTCTTAACTCGCGTTACCTGCAAAGTAGTGTAGCTCACCGGCCCCATGCCATAGCGGAGTCGATGGCTCAGCCCGCTGTAGAAGCGGTCTACCAAGATCTGGTCCGAGTATCACAGTCCCGATAGAAGACGTAGAAGAGCGGTGAACTCTGAGTAGTACTCGTCCACCGTCATCTTGTCAGTCTGCTTAAAAGCATCCAACTGTAAGTGTTTCTTTGTCTGGACATGGGCGGGGTAGTACTTGGCTCGTAGCTAGGCCGTGTACTGCTCCCAGTCGAAATCAGGGTTGGCCACATTCTTGGCCCTTACCAATTTCCACCAATCGCTTGCCGCACCCTTCAAGTAGAATGTGGCAAGTCGCACCTTGGTTCTACCAGGAACGTCAAGGGTCTCGAAGGCGGTCTCCATCTCGGAGATGTAAGCCTCTAGCTTAGCGGGATCGGTCTCCCCTTTAAACAATGAGGGTCGAAGATCGGCAAGATTCTTCACCCAATTCAGCTCCCGGGGCTGAGGTGGTGGTGGTGGTGGTGCGCCGGGTTGATAACCCATGTGCCCTAGGGCGGCAGCTACTATCTCAACTATCGTCTGCCCACCCGGAATTTCAGTGGCCTCTTCGTCTCGACCACGGCCTCGGGCTCTTCTTCCTGACATCTGAACAAGTACATTGCAAATTAGGCTTGTGATTACAAAGGTCTCGGTTCACAAGTTTATAACGTCCTTAGACGGTAAAGACGATCCACACTTATTAGGGGTCGTCTGACTCTTCTCACACTAACATCTCACACCCTTAACCCATAACTCCTATTTAGGCTCGGTATCTACCTAAGTTCGGTATTTCTTGTCATCAGAGCATAACTACGCTCTGATACCACTTTTTGTAACACCTTAACTCTTAAAATCGTGATTATCGCATAAACCTTCTAATATAAACATTAACATTGCAATGGAATTCTTACAAAAGTCGGTGTTACCGCCGTTAGTCACCCACGTGACTAACTAGGCTTACTACATCACCAGTATCTTGCTACGGTCAGATAATTCAGAATATACCGAACGTAAGTATTTACAACACTTTACAAAAATACATAAACTGAGTCTCAAGTATCTCATAAGCTAACAAGTTTACTAACAACTCCATCTATCAACAAACGGGAGTACATGCACAACCTGTGTACAAAAGTAAAGCCCATAGTAAGTCTACCCGCTCCTACTCTCAAGGTGGGTCTTCTGCGGACGTTTACCTGCAAAATTAATATGGATGCCCCAAGGGGCTCAGCACCTTCGCTGGTATGACTAACGTGTAGCCCCTAAGCTAACGGGGCTACGCACGACTACTTTGTCGTAAACATGCGATTGATTATTCATACAACAATAAACACAACGCAACATATGAAACAATTCATAGTTCAAACACATTGAACGACTTATTAAGTGTTCCTTAATTAAGTGAGATAGCTTTTTAACTCCTTAAGTTAAGAATTCTTTGATTCTCATATTCATCCTTATCTCAATGTACCAACCGTTCTTTAATTAGAATTGGTTGTTCCTTAACTCAATGTTTATCTTTGTCGGGTCACAAGTAACCCTAGCCAATGAGCTATTAACTCCCTTGGGTTAAATAAACATTATTTCTTAATTTGGGATTTAGGAGATCCCACCGCACCTTCTTAATCTGGCCTTCCACCTCGAACAGTGATTCAAGGTGACCGGGTCTGTTTGTCGACCCTAGGCGACAAGTCAAAGACGAGTGTCAAACTGAAGTCGGATCTGATACAGGTACCGACCTCCTTCCTTAGCATGCATGATCGGAGTCAGTCCCGGATTCCTCACCCCCAAGTTCCAGTTAGTAGAAGTCTTAAAGACATTTTGTTAGTTAAACCTCTTTCGGGTATTAACCAACCAATATAAGGGTGGGTGTTATGTTCTCATACCATTGTTTACTAAGCATAGTTAGTAAGCATCAAAGACAAGTTGTGTTAGTTTAATACAACACACAAAAAATACATTAAACCGGTTGCATGCTTTATCTTGTTTAGTCGGAACATATAAACAAACAGCACATAAGCCGAGGGACACCTCGTTAGCAAGCAAGCTACAAGAAAACCATACTGTTCACCGTTGGTTGTTCGGTTGCCTATTTTTCTCCAGAGTCCAAATACTCAAATCCCATAACATTCATCCAATCGGGTGGTTAATTACTTTTAATTAACCTAGTTTACTTAATCACTAATGATTCCCGATTAATAACCACTAAGTCATTGTAGTTTAATCTTATTCACATAAGTCATTTACTTCTTATTATTTCTTAAGCTTGTTTATACCTCTAATGACCATTATATGTCATTAATTAAGTCCAACAATCTAGCTTATTATATCATTGCCAAATAATTCTCAATCTTAAAATCCCATTTTCAACATTCTGTGACATTTTTAGGTTGGTCCGGGTTTGTGTCCGAGGTTGTAAACCTGGACCACCTCTTCGGTAAAGTTTATGGCATGTTTTTGCACTGGTCCGGGTTTTTGTACCGGGATGTAAACCCGGACCATTCCACGGAATAAGTTTCTGCCTAGTTTTTGGTGTGGTCCGGGTTTATGTACCTATTTACAAACCTGGACCAACACTGGTCTTGTCTAATTTTACAGTTTTTCAACTCTTTTCAACCTCAATTCTTAGCCAATCTTTTTCCTACTCTTTCCACATGTAATCTAGCATGTTTTAACATTAATTTGACACTCTAAACTCTCCTAATCCATTCACTAAACTCATACTCAATTCCTTGATCATTTTACTCAAATTCTTACTCTTTTTGCCTAACACTAGTAACTTAACACTGGTCCTGTCTAATTTTACAGTTTTTCAACTCTTTTCAACCTCAATTCTTAGCCAATCTTTTTCCTACTCTTTCCACATGTAATCTAGCATGTTTTAACATTAATTTGACACTCTAAACTCTCCTAATCCATTCACTAAACTCATACTCAATTCCTTGATCATTTTACTCAAATTCTTACTCTTTTTGCCTAACACTAGTAACTTAATTCCTTAAGTTTGTAAGATGTAAATTTTGCTTACAACCTTAACTAACCCAATTGTTTCCTTACAACCATTTTGACCACACCCAATGCATTATTAGTCATCTTTATATCCTTTACTCAAGCTACTCAAAATTCTCAAGACTACATTCTCTAGTTCATACCTAAACCTTCACAAGACATTATACCTCAATTTCCTACAGATTTTTGCACAAGTTTTAACACTTCTCATACCATGATTTCGGTGGGTTAAATTCACCATTCTAACCTCTAATTCCTCCTTGACAACCCAAGGTCATTCTAATCCTCAAGAACACCTTAGTTTATCATTTTCCACCAATTTAACTCTTAATGACTCCTAGTAAGTTCTAGGTCATAGTAGTTCACTAGAACACTTAAAACACTTAGATTCTCACCCTAATTTGGCATAGCTTCCCTACTATATCATTATACTCAAATACTTAGTTTTTCCTCCTCAAGCAACCCAATACAATCCAATCCCTCATGGATGCTCTCTACACATAAATTACACTCAAACTACATCAATTCAAAATATAATGCATAAACTTAAATTGCTTGGCACTTAGGCCCTTAAAAGACATGGCTTTTAGACCCTTAAATGACATAAACTAAACATTGAATTTCCATCATTTAGCTATAAACCTGCATTTGCACACATCAATCCCATGACAATTATAAATGCTCTTGTAATTCACCTTATGATTATTTTACTAACTCATTTACCATTGGCTCTTAAGTTTGCTTATATATCAATATAAATACAATTTCCTAAGGTATTAAACTACATCAAGGTAGACCATTTACCTTAGGCTTTCAAGCCTTTCTCTCTTTCTCTTCCTCTTGGTTTTCTTGATTGCAAATCGGCCAAGGACTTTGTTCACTTCCCAACCT
The DNA here is from genome assembly GCA_023374045.1 of Limonium bicolor. Classification (NCBI taxonomy): domain Eukaryota; kingdom Viridiplantae; phylum Streptophyta; class Magnoliopsida; order Caryophyllales; family Plumbaginaceae; genus Limonium; species Limonium bicolor. Next base: position 370,642,562 of record CM041778.1, read on the forward strand.
TCTAATAAATATTAAAAATAAATGTAATGAGTGCTAAGTAATATACCTAGACTCATGGAATCATTACTAGGTTACAAAGGTGTGCTCAGTGCACTAAAATGAGTGATTACCTTAGGAATTTGGAATGGAATTTGATAAGGAATCAAGGCAAGACCTCCTCTAGTCTTTTGAAGATTGAATCAAAGCTAATACAAGGAGCAAAACAAGGCACTTCAAATGGAAATTTTTGGCCATGTATAAAAATGTGAGGAAAGATGAGTTTTTGTGCTCTTTTTTACCTTGAACCAAAGAGAGACTAAACTAGCTCTAGAACATGAGCTTTCCTCTTCAAATGGAGCTCCTTCAATGGAGTCCAACTTCTGGTTTTGGAGTTTTGAAAAGAGAGAATGAAAGGTCTTGACCTAACTAGCACAAATATATGCTTGGTTTTGGATTTGGAGCTTGGAGTTGTATTTGGCAAGCAAAATAAGATGAAGAACAATGGTGTGCTGTAGCTCCAACGTTTTCTCTTGGGAGGATGAAGAAGAAAACCGGTGGGGAAGGAATGAAATGAGAAGAGAGGAGAGAGGAGAGAGGTATACTAATGTGAGATATTTGGTAAAAGTAAATTGTGACTAGTTCTTTTCTCACTTTTCCCTCTTCTTTTCTAAATATGCTGGAGCTCTGGTGATGACTCACCCCTTAAGAAACCGGCCCCTCCATCCCCTTAGATATTTATGGGCTAGTTTGATCATTTGACTAATCAAAAGAGATTAAAGTCTCAATTAGGTACTATTTGGTCACTATTCATAATTAGTGCACAAATTTGTGAAATTTTTGGTTTCTCATTGATTTAAGCTTCCTAATGTGATACTAAATAGTACACATGTTGATTAAGGCATAAACTTGGTCATTTAGCCACTCCAAATCCATTTCTAAGACAATTTTTCAGAAATGTGCTTTAAGGAGCCTTAAAGCATAATATGTGTTTTAACTTGTTTTTGAGCTTGGTTTTCTTTGGTAATGGATTTAAAATGTTCATTAGCATGTTAACAAGGTCTAAGAATGCTCTTTGGCCCCTAATCAAGGTTACACCAAGTCTTGAGCAAGTATTTGCTTAAATTGTCTTTATAGTGTTTTCTATGGTTTAAATTGTTCACCAATGTTTCATTAACAAAATTTTCTACTATGGTTATAGTATAACATAAAATCTGTCACTTGTTGTGCATAAAAGCTGTCACTTATTGTTATCATTTGTTAAAGACCCTTAACAAACTCAGGGGGAATCCTTCCTAGGGGGAATCTCTCAATCTTTTTAATTGCCAAGGGACCTTCATCTAGTTTTTTTAAAAGATACGATGCATGCATCCCACACCAATAGTGTGTGGCTAGTATTCCAATTGACTACGTGCAATCTACAGACATTCATGTCCAAGCGTTTATGGATTTCTCAGACCTATTGATGTTCAAAACTGAAAAAAGATGTGAATCCAATCGAAAATGGAGATGGAGAAGTGCCTAGCTTCTCTATCTCCATCTTCATCCATAAGTCATGAAACTCATCAACCGGGCGATCTGGTACCACTTTATCTTCATATAGTCCCTCATGCCACCATATAACCGACTAAGTTTCCTCTTCTCCTCCTCCTATATATATATATATATATATATATAACTCTTCTAGAAAACCGTTTTCTTCTTTCAAGGTCATGAAGTGGGCTAGTAATTCGTTAATCACTACCGGACTCTACTTCGTGGAAGCCCCACATTCACACCATTTTCTTGTGCACCATCGGCCAAATTCGCCTAGCTTTTTATCCGATTTTATCTGTGATGTTTCTGAAGATCAATACCACTCGGTCTTTGCTGATCTCGGAATTCCACATTTTTCTGTGTCATCCCCAAAGTTTTCAGTGCCGTCCAGTTCTGATTGTTTGATCTACTGAAGCTTCTGCAGCATACTACTTAGAGGTGACTAAAGGAAAAAGAGAGAAGGAAGGTCGTGAAGGAAAAGTTGGTGGGCCCGTCCGAGTTCAATTTTTTTTTATAAAATATAGTGGAAATTACAATAATAAAATAACAACTCAACATAAACGGAGAACTACATAAAAGATCATATCCCACCAGTAAGTTATGTTGAGTGAGTGTATTATATAATAAACAGAAAAATACGAGGGAGAAGGGGAAAATCTCATATGTGATATCCCTCGTGATCTAGGGATTAGAAGCTTTGTCTATATGTTCCTATACTCACCCCATAGTGGGATATTTCCAGCATTATCTTAAGAAAGAAGATGTAGACTGTGAGAAGGTTGCTAGGTAGTCAGCATTAAAGGTTGGTAACGATCGAAGGTGGGCTAGCACTGTTGTATTATTAAATTAGTAGAATACTTTTATCCCATTCCTGGGGACTCATTATGTGACAGAACTTATTGTGTTCTATTGCTTTTGATACTATTGTATTTTTTTTCTTCTGATTTAGAATAAATCTGAGGAGGCAAAACTGTCATGTGCTGCTAAGATGCATGTGCACACTACAGGAGCAAAGAGTTTTGCTCGAGTTAGAGATGAATTTGTGAGACAACTTTAATAGAAATTTTATTTATTCATCAACATAAGACTTGCACTATTAATGTGGTGAACTAACTATTATGTTAATTGATTGTTAGGTGCAAATACATAAAAGCGAACCTGGTGAAATTGAGTTCTTTGAATTGTGACATAGGAGACAGGATGGGTCTTATTTTGACAAAAACTCTCTGATTATATTGTGAGTATTTGTATTAAGGTGAATTTAAATTTAATCAATCTTATATGTTTTATTGTTATTCATCCTTGTTTAACTAATCAATTTAATTGCAGGAAGTTGCTCGATCCTATGTGAATCCTATGTGAAAGAAAAAATTGGTGCTGATTCATTTTTTGAAGCCACTGTTGAGGTTGAAGCTGAGGCTCATTATCAGTTATGAGGACCAGATGACAGAGGTACCCGTTATTGAGCTGAATTAATATAACTTTCTTCCTCCTGATGATCAGTTTCGTATCCTATCTGATCGTAATATTATTTCAGTGTGTTCAGTGTTGGTATGTTCAGTGTCTTGATTTCTAGGTTATTCTTGTTCAACAAACCAATTCAGGATTATTGTTTTTATGGCTGGTTTATAGGTTTTGCTGGTTTAATTTGATTGTTGGTGTTGTTTCCCGCTGATTAAGCTATTGAGACTGTTAGAATGATGATCAGAGGTGGATATTAAGTTTTCTCTATGATTTTTTCTTGTTCTGATTATGCTTGTCTATGATATGAATTATTTGGGCTGCCCAGTGTTGCCCGCTAGGGAAGTTTGAGCTTTGTAAATTTGTCAACCATAGCTGTTGTTTAGTTGTTGTTGTTGTTCGATTTGTTTAGGCCATGTCTAGGCCTTGTTTTGCCAGGTTTTTGCTGGATTATATTGAGCCTGTGATACTGTTTCAGGGGCCAATGAGCTTAGTAAAGCATGCATGGTAAAGTGTGTTAGATTATGACATGTTTCTGCTCTGAATATGACCCCTCTTTTGCACATATCTATTCACTATGCCATTTGCACCTATCTATTTATCCTTTCACTCAAGACTGTTGCGCTGGTCAATTCCCTATCTTCACTTCCTCCAACCCAATTCTGTTGTTTCCTAATTGTTAATAGTTTAGTATCTTGTTGTTTGTATTCATATTAAAGTATTGTGTTTGTTTTTTCACGAAGGATTAAAGGATATGGTTATGGAATTAAACCTTCACAATTCAACCGTGAAAAGAGTACAACTGATGGGGCTAGTTCTAGTGCTGCTCGTGCTGATCGAGAAGAGGTTTCCATGCTCCGAAACCAAGTGGCCAGCATGGAACAGATGATTGCTACTTTGCAAGCCCAAGTAGGAGTCTTTGGCCTCTCAAAGAGCTACTGGATGAGCTGTTGAATGTAGAAGAAAAACACTAGTAAATAGTTTTGTTAGTTATAGTTGTATTAAAACTATGGCTGCATATTTGGGTGCGAAAAACTACCATTTTGGGTGTGAAAAATAGTGAAAAAACTGCCATTTTGGATGTGGAATAATGATTGTTGTAATGTAGATTTTTTATTAGGATTTTGAAATCCATATTTTGGATACATTGTAATGCAGTACGTCTGATATGATTCTACGTATATATAATAGTACTGGATAGACAATTCTAATTAGTTCCTTTTAATTTTTTTATATTTTTTTAAAGAAAAAAACAAAAAAATTCGACCCAACATTTATGTATTTCTACACAAAAAATTCGTCGAAATTTAATTTTTTCAACGCAATTCTATGCATCGAAATAAACAAGTCAATTGCGTCGAAATTTTTTTTTTACGGTCAACTAGATGACGTGAGTGTGACACGTGGGTTTTGTAATTTTCGACGCAACTCCTGTGTCAAAATTGCATTTTTTTGGGTCGAAATCTGCTTGTTTTCTTGTAGTGTCCTTGATGTATTACACCTAGCTTATTCAGAAGGTCAATTATGAAAATATCACATGTTGAATCAATGAGTTCCTGTTCCAGTTACGCCCTTGATTTGTTCAATAGACAAATTGATTCATCTCATGATTTTCATTCTATGTCTACAGTGGTTAGTTAATGTTCTATGGAGATTTATCTGGAATGAGTGAACTTGTAGACATCCTAAAGTTGGATTATGAATATCACGTATCCCATCCATTTGGTGTTCCCATTGTTGAATACTGGGCAACGACTGAAAAATAAATTCTCAATGGATTATCTGCCAATCGACTTCTCTGCTCAATTTTGTGTCATTTCTGTGTTCTACAGAATAAGCAATATGCCTTCTCAGTGCCCTTTTCTGCTCTTTGGCCAGCTTTGTTTATGATTATTCATCACGAGCTTCTTAATGTAGGTGTAGCAGCACTTCTTGACCTTGATCTACCGTGTGTTCTGTGATCTAGTTCAAGAAGAAGGAAGAGTTCCATGCCAATCTTGCTGATGTGATAAGAACAGATTTGGGGGCTTCAAGCTGCAATGCTTGTTTGAACAAATTGACCTCTAGTGGCTTATGTTAGCAGCTGAAAGGATTTTGTAGCATTGTAACTCTATAGAGCACAAAGGTTGTTCTGAAGTTGTAAACGTAGGTAGGGTATAGTCATTCAGGTAGGTTGTGTTTTTGCGCAACTGGACGTCACCAGATAACTCAACTCTTTGTTTTGCCTCCTGCCGATGGTGCTTAGGGTGCGTTCACTTCGAGGCGAGGAAACGGAATGGAATCAGGAAAGAGAATGGAAAGGAAAGGAAAGGGATTCCCCCGAATCAAGAAGTCTGTTTGATTCTACATGGAAACATAATAGAATTCTCAATGAGTGTCTTTGTTGTTGTTTGGTTCCAAACAGATTTACACTATGAATAATATATAATATTTATCTAATTTGTATGCAACATATACTAATATTTATATAAATTATATAGCATATATAAATATTTTAAATTATAATGACATATTAATATTTACATAGTTTTATTATGGATAAGTTTTTGAAAAAAGGAGCGAAGATAACGGGGGTTGAGTAGAGGATTAAGAGAAAAAAGAGGGAGGAGAAGAGGAGGATAGAGTAGTTAGGGAACGGGAAATTAAAAAAGAAATTTAGAGGTAAAGTATAGAGACGATAAGAGTAGTATTGGTGGAGTAGAGGAGGGAAATGGGTTAAAAAGAGAGGAAACAATATGGTAAGAAAGGGGAAAGAAGAGATATAAAGATGTATAGAAGAGTAGAGAGGAATAGTGGATGAAAGTTATAGAAAGATAGAGATAGGAGTTTATGAGTAAGTAAAGTATAAGTAAGATGTATATATGAATATATATTGATATAATATTGGTTCATATTTATTTAAATATAACTAATATGTATAAATGAGTATATATAGTAATATTTATTTAATAGGAATAATATCAGAATTGGATTGGAATTGAAATATGAATATAGGAGATGGGGCAGTTGTTCAAGAGAAAATAAGAGAGATACCATTATTAGTAGTATGGAGAGGTATTATGGTAGAAAATAAATGTTAGATATTAAAACATTTAGAAATATTCAGATCATAGCTAGATTATATTTAATATAAAGATAAATAAATGTTTATTCTATTAGATAAAAATATTAATAATATTATAAAAATTATTTATCATATATTAGTATTTAATAAAATATATTATATATATTAATATTTATTTATGCTAAAGATGATGATAGGGGTAAGAGGGAGGAAAGGGAATACCTTTCCCTGGGATATTGGGGGGAATCATCAAAAGGGAATTGGGGGTTTTTGAAACCTGAAGTGGGGGAAACAGAATCATTTAAAATACAAAACAAACAACCACAAAGGGAATGATTCCGTTTCCCTTTGTTGATTACCCCAAAGTGAACGCCCCCTTAGTATTTTTGGTGGGTCATTTATTTACGGTCTGATATCCATCATTTTTGACAGTTTTTCTAGCAGATTAATTTTGTAGTTTTGTTTGGTTTGATATTTTCACAAATATTGTTTTTACTAATAACATAAGGTTAAAAAAAACTAATATTGTTGTAAATGAGTAAAGAGAGATGGTAGAGACAGAGGAGATAGAGAGCCAACTGATATTCTTATTGCGATATGAGTATACAAGACCTCTATTTATAGACAGTACATGGGGAAACCCTAATTACAGATGTGGAGTCCACTATAAAATATATCTATTTATAACACTCCCCCTTGGACGAAACATCTTGTTATATGCTGCCTCGTTAAAAACCTCGCCTGGAAAAACCCTGTGGGATAAAAACCTCGGGCAAAGGAAAAGAGTACAGTCTTACAATAACTTTACATAGCTATGACAATCAATCATAGATATTCTCACTTGGAATTTACATACAATGAATCCATTTGATGATTTTCATCGATTGCCTCGTTAAAACCTTACCTGGAAAAAACCCAATGGGAAAAACACCATGGTGAAGGAAAAAGAGTACAATCATCATTGCTCCCCCTGATGAAAACATCACTTTATTACTTTGGTTGTATGCATCCCCAATCTTTAATTGGTCCTGCACCCAGTTACTTGGGAAGCACTTGGTCGAATACATCCATCACTTTTGAACTTTAGCATATCTGCTCTATATCAACGACTCTTTTATAAGTAGAAACTTTTGGTGGTATGCATCTTCTAATCAGTATAGATGTAATAATCTATATCATCTGGGTATTAAGCCATAGATTCAATTAAACACACCCTCAATTAATCTCATGGATGGTGGGGTTATTCATATGTGTTTATCTATAGATACCATAACCCATTAATCATTCTGCTGCAATAGCATTCAAATTGGTACTTCATGATCATTGATTCAACGACCACCATGAGACTCGTAAGGAGTTCTAATTATACTCTTACACTGCTACTATAGCAACACAAATTATCTAATAAAATTGGACTCACCTCAGAGATACCTTTCCAATATTTTTCACCAAGGTAGTAATGCCACAATCACCTTTATCGTTGAGGTTCACGATAAGATTTATTTACATGGTCACAGGGGCAATCCCTTTCAGAATTCACCAAACTCCTCCAGGAGTTAATCTCTTTCGAATCTTATATAAACACACTATCAAAGTGATCTACCTGTATAAGGTATAACCATACAAATTAATCATAATTTCAACCATACATATATCTTCAAAATAATCAACTGCTGGGGATAAAGCCTTTTATAATCAATAGTAGGGCTTTTGAAAAATCTGTATACACCAATACGGGTTGTATATTAAAAGAATTTTAAACCACACATTTTCATTTTCATACAAACACTTGTTTGTATCCAGCTGGATTCACATCATTATGTGGACATCAAGTTTGCAACATTTATAACTTGAATGTGTTGAAATTCTGCTTCTCATTTGCGTCTTTCAAGTACTTTTGACAAATCAATTCAATGTCCTCGTCATCATTGTGACATGTAGCGCTACATACATTTGCATGCATATACATAAATATATTCAACGTTGATTTCATATCTGTTCCATTATATGATTGACATGACATAATATCTCGAGATCTCTATTATCATTAGGTACCTGATTACCTTATATACCGGTAATTTATCATGTCTGATGGCTCATCTAGAGCTATACCCTTTTTAGTATGACCATCTTAATTCTATGCTCCTTTTAAGGGCTTTGTCATTGGAACCATATAGTCTACCATGCTTCAGGTTAGACTTATTTGCATTTGTCCTTACGGGACATTATAATACAGGAGCATTAGATGTTGGCGCATATTTTTCACTCAACATCAAGCAATTGGGTTGCCAACTTTTTGGAGATGAATAGTATTTTGAACTTAAAAGTTCTTACTGACGAGGATGACGCAATTATATATTTCATATCATATCATCTCACCTTCCAATTGCTTCTTTTCTCCCCCTGATGTTGGGAAAAATTACTCGCCTAAATGACAATCGAGTCATAAAGGTATCCCCAGCTGTTAGTTCAAGGTATTAAAATTTGAACTCAACATACAATCCAACATCTTTAAGGAATTGACTGATCCACTGAAGCATAATATATAAATCTTTCAAACAAAACCTTGTATGGGAGAATATTTAGCTTTTGACTCAAAGTCATTTTTAAAGAGTGAGAGTTCATCAACACTATTTGGCTTAATGCAAATCAATGTTGCTTCATGTAAATTACATGTCTCCAAATGCATATTGGGATTCTCAAACCAAAAGATCTTACAATTCATCACAGATCTTTGATCGATGGTTCTTTTTAACCATCAATTTATCCCAATGAACATGTAAAAGTTCATATTAAGGCATTTAACATTTCACCAGCATTGTCCAATCTTATGGACTTTATTATTAAATTTTACAACCTTTAGCTGTAATGACCATTTGGTTGATGCATCAATTTAAACCAAATATTAATAGTCCAAAAATGGTCAGGATATGGTCCCCAAAATGGTCCCCAATATCTTACCTGAATTCACGCGTATAAAAATCCAGGTTTACACATAATATCAACTGGTGATAGCCTCATAAAAGGTTTTTCAAAACAAGCAACAAATCATTTTACAGCAAGTGTCCACACGTACAGTGGACATCAATTTGCATCATTATTGAACCGGGATGGTCTAACCGGTCATGCCAAAAAACATTGGAAAACTTATTGTTTTCTTTATTTTATATCTCAAGTTCTCCATTGTACCACCACACATGTGATATAAATCAAAGGAGAAAACAAGCAACTACATTCACGACTTATATCGTTTCCAGAATATACATTGATATTCTCTTATTTGTAGTCTTAACGTGATATCCGCCTCAGGTATATCAGTACCACTTTTTGAGCAAACTTGTTACTTACAAAGCTTTTCCAGTACAAAAATTTCACTATATATGTGGTATTGCAGCCGCTCTTCTAGAGCTTATTGATCCTTATCATATGCTTTGTAAATGGATAAATCTCATTCAGAACATACGCCTTTCCGGACATATGTCTTTCATGACCCCTTTTAGGGTGTACAAATTGTTTATAAACGAATAAATCTCATAAATGTAAATGAACATACATATATATTATAAACGATCAACAATAATAATATAGAAACATAGAATAATATTTAGAAATTTAAATACGTCATCCATATTAAATAACTCAACATAACTTCTTATTAAAAAAAATCTGCATAGCTTCAATTTTGAGCTAGCTTTGAAATAAGTCGAGTTTTGTTCACAAAAAAAACTTTGAAAGTCTTGCAATTATAATAACATCCAATGCTTTCTATGATGTCAATAACTGTTCATCATCTCTCACAAACTGGTCATGACTTTTGACTATTCGTGAAAAACATGGAATATAAATGATTCGACAAGAACCATTCTATATTTGTCATGCTAAGTGTTTTCTTTAATAGATGAACAATATTTGGGTGGTTCACCGGAGTCACCCATTTTGTGATTTAGCACTCTCTAAGAAGATGAGCTTATGATTCATTGAGAACCATTTGTAAAATCACATTCGAATCGAATTATTTATATGACATCATATATATACCATCATCATAAAGGTCAAACTTGACATATGGATATTTATCATCATGGTATATCACTTATGTAGTTTTCCAAGAACTACTTCAAATGATTTTTACAAATTTCTCCTGGTGCAATACCATCATTAATATTTCACGAATCATTATACAACGTTCACCTTAAAAGTAAAAAATGAATACTTCAGTAGATAAATTCACCAGGTGTTATACCATATTTTCGAGCAAAGATATGATCGATATATTTATTTTTCAAATTTTGTCAAAAAAAAATTCCAGCGCAATGCTAATATCATATCATATTAAGTTCAAAAGTTTCCGGCACAATGCCAATTTCTTTGCTCATACTGTATAAAAGTAATTGAAAAAATCTGGCACCACTCTTTATATTGATCATATTAACACTTTCAAGTGTGATGCCTTTTTATAACATATGCAAATAAAATTTTAGGCATAATGCCCTTTTTAGCATATTGATTTCAAAATTTCAGGCGCGATGCCCTTCTTAGTATATTGATGTCAAAATTTCAGGCGCGATGCCCTTCTTAGTATATTGATGTCCAAATTTCAAGCGTGATGCGCTTCTTAGTATATTGATGTCCAAATTTCAGGTGTGATGCGCTTCTTAGTATATTGATGTCCAAATTTCAGGCGCGATGCCCTTCTTAGTATATTGATGTCCAAGGCGGTAAGCTCAAGTTCGACAATATTGGACATTGTTTATGATATATCAAAATCAAAGACTTTCAGGCGCAATGCCATTATTTATTCAAATAATATTAAAATTAATTTTATCAGGCGCAATGCCGTATATATTGGGGTAAACATTATAAATAACAATCATAAAATAATGAAATATATTATATATCGCATCAAAATAAAATCATATAACACATAATAAAAGTAGTGCAATAAATAAAATCTGGCACAATGCCGCACATGATATTTATATCTGGCACGATGCCTTAAATGAAAATTTATATCTAGCACGATGCCTCAAATGAAAATTTATATCTGGCACGATGCCTCAAATGAAAATTTATATCTGGCACGATGCCTCAAATGAAAATTTATATCTGGCACGATGCCTCACGTGATATTTAATAAATAAATAAGTGAAATTGGATAAAGAAAACGACGCAAAATAAATAAAATAATTAACATGAAACAAGATCTGGCACAATGCCTCTCATGTGATATTGAATTCTGGCACGATGCCTCACATGATTATTATTCACGGCACAATGCCTCACGTTATATTTAACAAATAAATAAAAACAAAACTGAATAAATTAAACAATGCAGAATAAAAATTAACAGTAAATAAACTCTGACACGATGCCTCACGCGATATTATTTCCTGGCACAATGCCTCACGTGATTATTTTTTCTGGCACGATGCCTCAAGTGATATTAATTTCTTCTTTATTTTGATCATATAATGCAATAAACGGAAGAACATGTATGTAACTTCATTTTCAATCTCAAGAGATGAGGAATCTACCTCACCGACGGAAGGATCCACAAATCCAGTTTCTCAATCTATGCGATTAGTGAGTTTGCAGTGGCCGTCGAACAGGAAAACGAGTATATTTTTTTCTTGTAAACTTGGAAAAGCATAAACACTTCCGACCGCCATCCATGTAAAAACAAACTTATCAGCGAATTGATTTCTCAGTTTTGCATCGGCTGGGAATGGGTTCGTAAAAGGAAGAAATGAGTGAATGTATTTGAGTGTGTGAATGTTTGTTTATGTTCTAGTCGCCGCCGGCAAATCTAGATCGACTAGACGAATGAATTAGTGCTGCGATACACCATTCAGTGAACAAAAGAAAGAGAGTAGGAAGGTTGGATTTTAGGGTTTTTTTTTCTTAGGGTAGAGACTCGTGCTGATAACGTGTTGTAAATGAGTAAAGAGAGATGGTAGAGACAGAGGAGATAGAGAGCCAACTGATATTCTTATTGCGATATGAGTATACAAGACCTCTATTTATAGACAGTACATGGGGAAACCCTAATTACAGATGTGGAGTCCACTATAAAATATATCTATTTATAACAAATATTTAGTAGTTAGTTACAAACAATATTTTATCATGTCACGATTGTAAATATTGTCAGCAGGTAAAACAGCATTATTTATAAAACCGCAGTCAAAATTCAAATGGCCCAAAATGCTCCTTGGTATATCTATTATGGTCTCAATTGGGTTTGATTTGAGTGGGCCTCTCCAATGTGGATTGTATTTGGACTATGTAGAGGATCGATCTGAAAGTTTATTCTGCCGATTTAAAATGTCATTGGCATTTATGGAGCGACCCGTCTTTTCATTTAATCGCTGGAGAGAAGCTCAAATGTTATGTAGCATCTGTTTATTGTAACCACTGTTTTGTTTTAGTTGATTTACATGTGTAGTAATATATTATTGAAGAGGAATGGAGTCCCAACATGAGATTCAGACAAAAATTAACTTAATATGCTATAAATATACCATCAAGTATGCCAATATGAATGAAACCATAATGATCTTGTTCGTTCTCAACCAGTCATATAAATGAAATGAAAAGAACATAGCTACAAATGATGGTGTGAATTTTTTGCCGTTGTCTTGCTTTAGGACATTAGATCCAGCTTTTCTTGTAACAAAATTTTTAAAGGAGAAGCATGATGGTACAATTAATAAAGATGGTTGGCGTGGCCGTTTTGGAGAGGACATGGCCAGGTCTACTCAAGTATCTAAACAGATCCAAATCGGAGGAACCAAGAAACAGCTTCATATATGCATATACCTTTAAGTAAAAGGTATATGTATTCTACATATACCTTTTACTTAACTAATCTAAGACTGCTTATTTTTGTATTTAGCTTTGATCTTTTACTGTTATATTCAAATATTAAAAAAAAAGCTTTGATTTGCTGTTGAACGTGTTTGATTTTACGTCATTGGCAGTGTAAGCATATACTATTCTAAATATCTCTTACTCTTTGTTTCTAATGTATGTTCTGAATTAATTAATTATGCAGAATTAATAAACTCTTATCCAAATCGACTTATTATTTAATTCAGTCTTTGTAATGTTATACTACAATATTAACTTCAAGAGAGCTCGTTACAGGACAAAAAAGTTTGTGTAAGAAGCACATATGAATAATAAAAAGAAACATTTTTTTGAAACAAAAGAAACAAACTTATTTTCATATGTTGTTTATTTTGTTTAAGTAATAAAGAAAAGCAATATTTTAAACATTTGTTTCAAGCAACGTCAAATAAATAAAAATAAAAATATTGGTTATACTTATATTCCTTATATTATTATATATGGAGGCTCTGAAATTAGTTTACATGACATATATAGAAAGAAACCCTGCGAAAAATATTTCCCACAAAATACGAGAATTCATGTCGTTAGTTATCTTAGAGGAACAAGGGGCTTTTGTTTCGGGAAGGCTTATCTTTGACAATGTTATTATTGCACATGAATTCATGCACACCATGAGACTGTCAAAGACGTCAAAACGAGGACACTTCGCAGTTAAGTTGGACATGTCTAAGGCTTTTGAAAGGGTTGAGCGGCCTTTTGTTCTAGGTGTTCTTACGAGCATGGGGTTTCCTCTTCGATGTGTCTCACATGTACAAAAATGTATCACCACCACCGTGACTTCCTGTGTTGATTAATGGTAGACCAGGTCACACTTTCAGGCCAAAACGTGACACTCCTTTCTTGTTTGTTTGTTGCATTGAAAGTTTGGCTTCCTTCTTGTGTAAGACGTCAAAGGCTGGTATTGTCAAGGGAATCTCGTACCCAGGGTTAGGATTTACCCAGGGTTAGGCTTTGATCTCTTGAGTTTGTTGTTTGTAGATGATTGTGTGATCTTTATAAGGTCTGATAGCCAAAATGATGCTAATATTATGGACATTATTGAAGACTTCCTAGAGGAATCAGGGCAATGTGTTAATCTTGACAAGTCTGGTCTCATATTCTCTTCCCCCATCCAAAGCAATACTGAAGCACGGGTTCCAGAGATCATGAGGGTTAAAGAGGTTCAGGACTTGGGGTTTTATTTGGGATTCCCGAGTAGCATTGGCTCATCCAAGCGAAAGATCTTTGGATATATAGGAGATCGAGTCCACAATAGGGTTCAAGGTTGGAATAGAGTTGTCTCCCTGGCTGGGCGGGTAATACTTATTAAATTTGTACTACAAGCAATTTTGTCTTATGCGATAAGCGTTATTAGAGTGCCCATCTCTCATTAAGAACATGCAAAAAATTGTATGAAATTTTTGGTGGTCTAAGTCCCTATTGCACAAAGGGAATTGTTAGCAGAAGTGGGAATATATTTGTTGGGAGGAAGGTGTGCTGGGTTTACGGGACTTATAGAGTTTCACTAATGCTTTGTTGGCAAAGCAATGTTGGCAAATACTCCGCAATCTAGACCCACTTATGTCAAGGGTTTTGGCAGCAAAATACTTTCGGAATCAATGCATAGTTAATGCTAATTTGGGAGGTCATCTAAGCCTCTAGCATTCTTTATGGGGTTCTCTTTATCTTATTCACTATGGTGGCCGACGTACCGTAGGTACCGGCACTAATATTGCTCTAATAGATAGGTGGTTGCTTGATAAGAAGATAGGACGGCCTTGGGTGAAAGCTTCCACCACAGGCTAAAGCTTATGGCAAGGTCTCATGACTTATTGAAATGGAGCACCATTCCTGGATTATGATCAATAGGGTCAGTCTTGTTTTGTGCCAGAAGATGCGGGCTTAATCTTACAACTATCATTCCCTCACAACTGGTGGAGTATGGATGATGCCATGGGGAGTCGAAAAATGGAAAATTCACGGTGATATTAGCTTATTACATTGCAAAAAAGCTAGCAAATGATAATCAGTCATTTGCATCTACTGCTAGCCCAATAGGTATTGTTATGAAGAGGATATATACATAAGTGTGCCTTCCCCCCAATAGATACAATATTTTCTTGGAAGTTATTACATGATCTTATACCTTGCAAAGCCATCTTCACCTTCCTGATTGTTGCTCCTTTTATGGAGAGCATGAGTCTTTGGTTCATGTATTCCTTCATTGTCCCATTGTTAAGGATTGGTGGAAGACTGAAGGTCTTTTGATCGACTGGTGGAGATTAACAAAGACGGGGCATTAAAGGATTGGTTCCTCCACCTCTGTAGAATGCACAACATTGGTAAGCTGTTGAAGGTTTTACCCTTGTTATGGAAATTGTGGTTTGCTACATGCCAGGTTCAACATGGGCGTACCAAATCCTTTAACCACAAGATGGATGATGCTGCATCTTTTCTTGACTGCGCATCTTCTATCAGTTCCTCCAGTACTTTGTCGCCTAAGGAAATTGTTGCACTAGATTCAGACCTAGTTTGTATCTAGATGGATGGTAGTTCTGCAGACAATAACTCGGGCTTGGGTGTTGTGGCCAAAGACAATCAGGGTAGACTGATTGCAGCAACAACGTGTAAGGAAGTCGTGCCATGATCACCACAAATTATTAAAGCAAAGACTGTAATAAAAGGAGTGGATGTTGCCCTTCAGTTGGGAGCACAACACTGTGTGTCCATTCAAATTGCCTTGCTAATATAAACTTCCTTAATGACAAATGAGATGTTAGAGTTGATGTTGAGCATTTGCTTAATGAGGCATTAAGTTTATCTTCTTCACTTGAATCTATGATGTGGGTCCCTCTTGTTGTGTTGTTGGGGAGTGCAACATTGATACACATATGCTAGCCAAACTTGGTCGATAAGGAAATATTGGAGGAATATGGACTACCACTCTCCCAAATGATGTACCTAAGTTATTATATCATTAATATGCATAGTTCTTGCTTTTTTGAAAATGAAACATTAAATTAAAAGTAATTATGCAGTCTATTGTGTGAATCTACCAACTGTAAAAATTGATCTTCATCTCTTTAGTTGAACTCGCCTGCCCCATCTATTGTTAGGATATGTTAATATACTTAGGATATATTATTTATTACTTTCCAGATTTAGGAGTTAGTATATATCCTCATACTTAGGATATTATTTATTACTTTCCAGATTTAGGAGTTAGTACATATCCTCATACTTAGGATATATATTATTTATTACTTTCCAGATCTAGGAGTTAGTATTTATTATCATACTTTTTCTTTCCCTTTTCATTTCACCCACTGGTGTATAAATATGTAACCAGGAGCTTCATTCCAGATCATCCAATACAATAGAACATTCCATCTTCTTCAAACATTCGCTCTCATCTCTCGTTTCCCTCTCGCCTTCTTTTCTAAATCCTTCTCCCACATTCAACATGGTACCAGAGCAGGTTGTCCACAATTAACTTGCCTTACCCGATGGCAACCAGACACAGCGACAGCGAACAAAGCTTGACCGAAAATGACGAAGCGTCCGATGTAGGCGAAGAAGACGACGAAGTCGACAAACCCAGAAGGCGCACCTCTCGACTTGACCCTTCAGACCCATTGACCGTGACTAGCGCATATCAACCAGGAATATCCCTTACCGCCAAGAAATTCGACGGAAAGGGCTTCCAAATATGGAAGAAGAAAATGGAGATCTCGCTTCTGGCCAAGAACAAGATCAAAATGATTGACGGAACCTTACCCCGGTCCAAGGTTGCGAAGAATCGACGAGATGCCTGGGATCGTTGTGATGGTCTCATCAGATCCTGGATCATTTCTAGCGTAGATTCGTCGATTGCCGACGGACTTATATCCCGTAGTACCTCTCGCGCCATGTGGAAAGCGTTGTGCAAGAGATACGAACAGTCAGATGGTACTCGCTTGTTCGAATTGAGACGAGAATTATCTCAGGTAGAGCAGGGTACATCCAGTGTCGCAGATTATTTTGCTCGCTTGGAAAAATTGTGGGACGAAATTGCTAGTGTTTCTGATGTTGATACTTGTGTCTGTGGTTACGGTGATAAAATTGCCAAAATGATCGAAAATCAAAAACTTTTTGAATTTCTTTTGGGTCTTCGAGAAGAGTTTATCAACGTCCGTGGGAATCTTCTCATGAAATCCCTTTTACCTAGCGTGGATTCTGCCTATTCTGTCATTCTCCACGAAGAGAGACAGCGCGGTACGAACAAATCAGGTAGAAATTCTGTCGAGACTTCTTTTGCCAACACTGTGAGCAAGGGCGATTCGAACCGAAACAACCGATTCAAGAACAAACGAGAGGAGACTGGCAAAAGGAACGACTGTGCATGCTCTCACTGTGGCAAGTCCGGTCACCTTAAAAAGGACTGTTTTGAGTTGAAGGGGTATCCAGATTGGTGGAAGGGAACAAAAGTCTCTTCCGCAAATACAGTTCAACGTGGCGAAGGCAACTCCAACTCCCACGGTTTGGATGTAGAACGGTTTAATCGCATCTGTGATATGCTGGAACAGACAAATGTTTTCTCTGCTAAAGGAAAGAGTACCTCTGCTATTAAAAACAATGTTGAATCTGCCAGCTTCGCAGGTAATACTCATAATCAGTTTACTACTGATAATTCCCAACGGTGGTTGATAGACTCTGGTGCTAATGATCATTTGGTTGGTGATATTAGTTTTTTGGGGAACAAGAGGAAATTGTCTAAACCTCGCTATGTCACTATGCCTAATGGAAATACTGAAACTATTGACACCATAGGCACCGTAACATTTTCAAACAGTCTGAAACTTGAGAATGTTTTATACGTTCCTAGCTTCAATCTTGCCCTCATTTCCGTAAGTAAGCTGGTTGATCAAACAGGTCTGAATGTTGTTTTTGATCGAGAGTTCTGTTATGTGCAGGGCCCTACTTGGATGAGTAGGAAGCGCATAGGATGCAAGAGAGATGGCCTCTATACCTTGGATGTGGATTCTTTGGAACGAACCACTTTTGACAGTTGTAATAGTGTGCATATCACACCTAGAGATCATCGTACCAACAAAGCCTTGTTTTGGCATATGAAAATGGGTCATCCCCCTTTAAGTAAGATGCTTAGAATGGGTTTAGTTAGCAAGGAGGATGTTCCCTTGAGTTTTGCCTGTGACATTTGTTTTCGTGCAAAAGGACATCGTCTTTCATTTCCACATTCTGTCATAATCTGAGGTTTGCTTTGAGATTATACATCTTGATATATGGGGACCTTGTTCTTATGCGAATCATGATGGTAGTAAATACTTCTTGACTATAGTGGATGACGCTAGCAGATGCACATGGACTATTCTTATGAAGCAAAAGTCAGAAGCCACCCTTCACATTCAACATTTTATTCTCATGGCTGAAAAACAATTTAACAAACATGTTAAAATTGTGCATTCCGATAATGCATACGAATTGGGATCCTCTGCCATTTTGAAACATTTCTTTTATGACAAAGGTATCCTTCACCACACCACATGTGTTCACACACCTCAACAAAACGGCATAGTAGAACGAAAACATCGTTATTTGTTAGAAACTGCTCGTGCTCTATTTTTTCAATCCGGATTAGAGATGGATTATTGGGGAGAAAGCATCTTAATGGCCACTCATCTTATAAATCGTTTGCCCTCTTCTACTTTAAATAACACTTCACCGTATGCGTTTCTCCATGGTGTCCCACCTAAATTCAATACTTTTCACACCTTTGGCTGCCTTGCGTATCACACCGGCCCACATCTTCCGCACACCAAATTTGATAATCGCGGGTCCAAGGCCGTGTATGTTGGGCCTGGGTTATCTAAAAAGGGGCACCGATTATTATTATTAGATGAACGTAAGATAATCACGAGCCGCGATGTCACCTTCTTCGACAATATATTTCCCCTCATAAATGAAGAAAAATGACACCGTTTCTACCTTTCCCATTCCTTGTGATGATGATGTTGTCGACATTTCTTCTGATGTTCCCGTCTCTCGACCAGAAACGATGACTCAACAAGATAATCAGCCAATTTACACTTATATTGATGATAATTCCACTCAGAGAATGACACAACAAGTGGATAGTAGTCCAGACAACATAAGTAACAGCATCCGTGATCCTCCTTCCGAGAATGACTGTATTTCTCACACTGAGACCATTCTTCATTCTCAACACTCTATTGCTCCCGCTGACACTAATGATCCTGAAGAGCAAACTGATGGCTCTTGTCACAATCCGTCAATCTCACACCTTAGACGATCGTCTCGCAGCCGGCAACCCCCTGCTAAATTCCATGATTACGAGTGTAATCAAGCGTCTATTGACTGTTTCTCTCAGATTTTGGCTACTCGTCTTAAAGCCCCTCAAGCTCAATACATTACCAGTATGAATTCCTTGACGGACTTGAGCCCATCTCGTGTCATGTGCTGCCAAGTCGCTAGTTATTGTCCAGATGAGCCAAGATCTTACAAAGCGGCTTGTCAACATCATGAATGGAGGGAAGCAATGGCGGCAGAGTTAAAAGCTCTTGAAGACAACAACACATGGAGTCTTGTGAAACTTCCAAAAGGAAAAAGATGTATTTCTTGTAGATGGGTCTATCGGGTCAAATACAAAACTAACGGAGACGTAGAAAGATAAAGCTCGGTTGGTTGCTCGGGGTTTCACACAGAAATATGGGGAAGATTTTGATGAAACCTTTTCTCCAGTAGTCAAGATGACTACGGTTCGTGCTTTGATCAGCGTAGCCGTTAAGCGTCATTGGTTTATTCACCAACTTGACGTCAACAACGCTTTTATTCACGGAGATCTTCACGAGGAGATTTATATGCAACCCCCGATGGTCTTGAGATTGAAACCAAGGGGTTAGTTTGCAGGCTTCAAAAATCTTTATACGGTTTGAAACAAGCTTCTCGACAATGGTACTCCAAGCTTTCCACCACTCTCACTCATCTCGGATTCACTATATCTGAGAACGATCATTCTCTTTTCAAGTGGACCAAAGATGACTCTATTCTTTTCCTCGGAGTCTACGTTGATGATATAATTCTTTGCGGGAATGATCAAACCAAAATTCGACATGTCAAGGATACTCTTCACCAACTTTTTAAAATTAAAGACTTGGGTAATCTAAGTCGTTTTCTCGGGATGGAATATCACCATACCATCAACGGCGTTGGAATCACTCAGCACCAATTTGCCACCAATCTTCTTCGTGATTATAATGTCGATTCCCAACAGCCTGTTGCTAGCCCCCTGGCTCCTAACATTAAGTACATCTTCATGATGGTCAACCATTATCAGATGCCACAGCTTACCGACGGCTTATGGGAAAACTTAATTATCTCATCAATACCCGTCCGGACTTGAACTTCAGCATCCAACTCCTAAGCCAATTCAACAATCAGCCTTGTCAACATCACTGGGATGCTGCCATCCACGTTCTTCGATATATAAAAGGGACTCTTGGATATGGCATTTTCTTCAATAATTCAGATAATTTCTCTCTCATCGCATATTGCGACTCAGATTGGGCCACTTGTCCTATTTCTCGCAGGTCCATAAGCGGTTACTACATTCTCCTTGGCGGTGCACCTATCTCCTGGAAATCAAAAAAGCAAACATGCGTCTCCCTTTCCTCCGCCGAAGCTGAATATCGTGCCCTCCGTCGTGTCACCACTGAGCTGGCATGGCTCTCTCGTCTTCTTCACGAGATGGGTGTCCCTGATATCACACCCATTCCTCTCCGGTGTGATAATCTGTCTGCCGTTTTCATTGCAAGGAATCCGGTCCTTCACGAACGTACAAAACACATCGAGATTGATGTTCATTACGTTCGTGATCAAATCAAAGCCGGCCTCATCAATGTCACACACATTTCTAACTCATTTCAGAAAGCTGATATGCTAACCAAGGCTCTCACCGGGAAAGAATATCGTCGTCAACTTGACTCTATGGGGATGATTAATGTGCTAGCAAATCGATGAAATCTTCTTCCATTTCTTCGATTTGAGGGGGGGTGTTAGGATATGTTAATATACTTAGGATATATTATTTATTACTTTCCAGATTTAGGAGTTAGTATATATCCTCATACTTAGGATATTATTTATTACTTTCCAGATTTAGGAGTTAGTACATATCCTCATACTTAGGATATATTATTTATTACTTTCCAGATCTAGGAGTTAGTATTTATTCTCATACTTTTTCTTTCCCTTTTCATTTCACCCACTGGTGTATAAATATGTAACCAGGAGCTTCATTCCAGATCATCCAATACAATAGAACATTCCATCTTCTTCAAACATTCGCTCTCATCTCTCGTTTCCCTCTCGCCTTCTTTTCTAAATCCTTCTCCCACATTCAACATCTATTGTAGGCAATCGAATTTTCAAGGCGACTACAACTAAATACTTAGCCTTATGTTATGATGATGCTGGTTGGGAATTGAACCTAACTTGTTTTTGCGAACTAGTTTGAGGAAGATAAGATAAAAATAGAAGATATAAAAGTGTTAGAATTATTTAATATCTATATGATTTTATAAAAAGTACGGTTTGCTCTGAAGTATTAATATACTCTTTTTGGCATTTTCAAGAGAAGTAATGTATTTTATTTTTCTACAATTTTTTATGATGTGAAGATCTGTTTTATTCTCTATTTTTTCAATGGAGTTTATTATTATCAGAACGAAGATAATAATAGATGTAAGTCAGATACAAACTAGTCTATGATTTTAATTTTATAAAATAATAAGTTTACGGTATAATTTCACACTGTTTATAAAAAATAAAACTAGATAGCTAACCGGTACTGCAACATCAAACGGTTTGCAGGCCGGACCATCCTATTTTCTATACTGGTCGCGCCAACAAAGTGAGAATTTTCAACTTCATCTAATATTGAATGTTTAAAAAAAACAAACTAAAAGTACAAATGAGTTTTTGAAAATAAATTTAGTTTATTATTTTATTTTTTCTATTTATACATCATATACATCTATTATTATATTAATTGTTTTTTTTCTTACATCATCTTTAATTTTTATAAAGATGATAGTTATTTTACAATGGAGTCTATATAAGAAGACATCTGCAGCTTAATCTCGACAAAATTACATAATTGATTAATGAATTATTACTTAATGTAAGTCAAGTCAACAAAATGCACATACGCCCTAATGGTTTGGCCGAATATATAGAGAGCCTACATTCATTCATCTGATGGTGTTCATGCCCTCTCGATTCCTAGAAAGTCTGAAAATAAAATAACAACTACACATATACAAATGATATGAGGCTGAGAACAAGACAAGACTACAGTACTCCCTGTAGTACTTCAAGAACTCTATATTCCCTTACTGAAAAAAAATAAAAATAATGAACTCTAACCAAAATATGTGGCCTTTGAAGCTTCTGAATACCGTTTGAGAGTCTATAGATTCCTTTTGTCCTTTCTCTACATTTCCAATGCTTCTATCTACTATATAAAATAAAAGGAAAAATTACATCGCCCACCCATGACGTTTGGCGAAATTACACAGCCCACCCACGAGGTTTCAAAAATTACATTGCCCATCCATGTGGTTTCCACAATTTTACATCCAGCAACTTTTCTAATATTTGATCAACTTAAAAGATGGTTAAATGATATCCAAATTTGATGAAACTTTACATGGACGATGCTAAGGTGTTATATTTTTGTTCAATGCCAAATCCAAAGTTTTTTAAGGTCATATATGACCTGTGGGACCCAATAAAACATGAGACACATTCATCGGGTCCCACGGATCATATATGAGCTTAAAAAACGTTGGATTTCACGTTTTACCAAAATATAACACTTTAATATTGTCCATGTAAAGTTTCATCAAATTTGGATATCATTTAACCATCTTTTAAGTTGATCAAATATTAGAAAAGTTGCTGGATGTAAAATTGTGGAAACCACATGGGTGGGCAAAGTAATTTTTGAAACCTCGTGGGTGGGCTGTGTAATTTTGCCAAACGTCATGGGTGGGCAATGTAATTTTCCCAAAATAAAAAGATAAGACTCTATATATTGCAAGCACATTTATTCTTGTGGACTCGTCTCATAATTATACAAAACAATTTTTTTGATAAACCTAATTAGAAAGACAATTAATATAAAAGTAATTGCACGTAAACTTATTTGAATTTTATGGACTAATTTTAAATAATTTTTTTTACTTTTATTACATTTTCTAGTGATCTTTAATGGAAAGGTGAATAAAAAGATGCCGAAAGCAAAATACTTCTAACTCTTAAACTTATAAAGGCCATTTAACACAGGAAAAACTTGTCTCACCAATGTTCTCGAGCGTCTGTGGATCCAGTGGATTCATAATTTATTCCTGACGAGATATAATATCTGGATGGTCATTGTTAAAAGGGATAACCCTTAATCCGGTAAATCTATCTTCCATGCTAAGGATTGGTGAAGCACGCGATGTAGATCCACTGCTGATGCCTCTTGCCTCCTCTTGTCCTACCTGCCCTGTAATAACCCGATTTTCGTTTAATCTCCTAAAGTTGATTTTGTTTGTCATCTTATATTAAGCATCTTTTTAGCATTTGGGGCGTCAAGGGAATTTATTTCAAAAAGAGGGATAAGTTGGGCATTTCCCTTCTTTTATAATTGGTAAGTCTTAATTAATAATTAACAGGAGTTCCTTATTTCCTCCCCGATCAGTTTTCACAAAACGTCGCTTCCCCATCGACAATTTTGAGTGTTCTTGTTCCCTCCTCTCCTCCTTGTGTGGCTTTGTGAATTCTGGTGCGAATTGTTGCGGTTTTTGGGTTGTCTTCTCTGCTGCTGTTGGCTACTCTACTGCGGTGTTTCAGGTTCAGTTCTTTGTGTATTAGGTAGTAGTTGCTCTCAGTTTTAGAGAAGTGTTTTCTGATTTTTGGTGTTTGAATGTTGCTAAAATCAGTGGGTTTATGCTGCTCTTTTGTTTGTGTTCTATCCTGGTCGTTGTTGGCATCATTGGGATCTGTTTGGCGCTTCGAATTCATGTAAGTGGGGGATAGAATCGGGGTGGTTTGCTCACCCTCGGGGTGCAGATTTTAATTGCGTATTTGGTTGGAATTCGTGATGCTTTTGGGTGAATTCTTTGTTGACTTGCGTTGGTATTCGAGTGACTAAAACCCCCGTGGGTACTATTTTGCAATTCTGGAGTTTTGACTGAATCTGGTGATGGATTGTTTGTGTTTTCGCTCTCTGTTGCGTTTCCGGAATTGTGCATTTTGTGACGTCCGAATGTCTGTCTGGACATGTATGTTCGGATAGGCCGTCTGACGCGCCTCTGGTTTCTGTATTTTTGAAGTGTCCAAACATCTGTCCGAACTTGTATGTTCAGACAAAGTGCGAGGACAATTTATGTATTTTACTCTCGGCATGTGTTTGAACTTGTAAGTTCGGACACATGTTTGGACATTGCCTGTTTTGAATTCTGTAATTTACTCGCGGCACGTGTCCGAACTTGCAAGGTCGGGTGCAAGTTCAGACACCTCGAACTTCTGAACACTTTAAACTCTCAGCTTATGTCCATACATGCATGTTCAGACGCATATGTTTGGACAAGCCTCTGTTTTTGTACAACTTCTTTGTTTTAGCTCCGTTTTGAATTCCGTTTACAGGATTGTATTCCTCTATCTGTGTACAAGCTTCCTATGCTATTTATATGCATTATTATGCACTTAAGATCTGTATTTACGAACCTATGTTTTGGGACCTAGTTACTATGCTTCTGAGCCTTGGATAGTCGGGTCGAGCTGTCCCGTAGCATGTTGCATAGGAATTCCTTCTATATCAGTTCCTTAGGGTTTCCCTTAGGACGTTTAGTGACCGGCGGATCTGTTAGCTGTCTCTACGGCTTTTGATGTGGGATCTTTGGATCCATATGACCTTTATGTGTGTGCTTCTGTTGTGTTAGCGGCTTTCTAGTGTCCTACCCTGTGAATCTGTTTCTGAATATCCGACATATGTTTTGATGTGATCTTTGCTCTGATTCTGAATCTGTTCTGTTCTATTGCCTGTTTATAAAATAACTCATTCCTTTATCTATTTATACAATTCCTGACTTCTGATTTGAGTAGGTTTCCTTAAGGAAGTCTTCTGCTTACTGGGCTAGTTAGCTCACCCCTTTATTCATATTGTAGATTGAGCATTGGAGTTTCCATCCGTCTGTGGAGTTTAGTTTTATTTATGTTCTTTTGCCTTGACTATGTTTTGTACTCAGCACTAGATGCTCTTTCGGTTTAAATAGCATTCGGGCCTTGATATGTATTTACGTTACACTTTGGTTTATGGGATGTTGTAAGCTCTTTTCTAATCAATGCAAGTACTTTAATTCGGGTTTGGAATCGATCGTATGCGTTAGAGCCTTGCGTTGTTAGGTAATAGACACGCGGCGGTAATGTCCCTAACTCCTAGGTCGGTTTTGGGGTCGTTACATGCCTCGTCCCTATGTCTTATAATGATGACTCCCATCCCTTCAGTCCCTTTACCTAGTACAACACGTATTGGAGAAATCGGTCGATCCCTAAAGCTAAATTTATTTTGTGGGTTACTCTTAGAGGTAGACTGATAACTTATGATAAGCTCCAACCTTGGGGTATATGCCTACCTAACAAATATTGGCTCTGTGAGCATGTTCTAGACTAGCTGCCACCTTTTTTGAATGCAGGTTCTTGTGCAGGATTTGGTGGGATATATGATTGGCTGGGTCTCCCTACCAACAGGACAAGCCTCCGCATTTGTTTTTTCCTAATCTCCCGCTACTACAAGAGAAACCATCCGATTGACTTGATGTGAAGAGCTGCCATCGCCAACGTAATATTTTATATATAGATCGAGAGATGCAAGTGAATCATAGCTAACCTATCTAAAGACCCCACCACATTGTTGCGGACATCAAAGTTGCCATGAAAGCTATCATTTGGTGAAAAAGGAGAGACTTCATCGTATATTTAGTTTAGTTAGAGAGAGTGCTTTGCTCTTAGAGTTATGTTAGTGTGGGAAACTTTTGTTCTCTCTTTCCCCTATTTTGTATATGCGTTGTTAGATGCTTTTGATTGACACTATGCTACTCTTATATGGTGTTAGGAAAACTTTTGTTTGACCCCTTCCCCATAGCCTTTTTATATATACTTCGATATTCAAAATATAGGTCCTCCCATATATCCCTATACAATTACCTTTAAATTTTAATATGTCATTAAAAGAGAAAAATGTACTAGTCGACTAGTACACACGTACGTGTGTTATAGAGCTCTTCTCTTTCTAAAAGAAAAAGACACACAAAGAGCTCTTGCATCATTTGCATGGCGACTCTTTTTTAAGATACAAAGAAAGATCTTCCATTTATATGGTGGAAATACTTAATGTTTTCTTTTAGAAAAACGGGACAAGTTTTTCTTAATTTTTCCTGGCCTTGGAAGAAGAAAGATCTCAGATGCAATTAATGATAAGACAGTAGTACTAATATTGTATTATACCCGCCGAAAGTATAGGTGTCTGGCAGGGATTAATGAATATATTACCACTACTATAGCATCTTAAATAATTAGCAGCGAGGAGATCAAAGCCAAAATAAGTACAACTAAACCCTGAGACACTCTCACTATTATTTACCAAAAACCCATCGTTACTAAAATATTATGTAACACATTCCTGCCGATTTAACGGACCTAGAAAACTGACATAATAATAGCTGGGGGACACTTCAAGCTGGAATGCTCCTTTGTAAACATAAGCTCAATTTACTAGGACATTTTACGAGGGTTTGAAAATAATGAAACTACTAACGAATAAAGAAAGGTAATTTGAAAGAACCGTGCATGGGTTTCTGTGAAATATGGTTTCCAAAAATTCACATAAGAGAAACAGGTGAGGATGCCGACAGCAAAATCGACCATCTTCGAGACCCAAAAAAAGACGAAGTCAGGAAGCTCTGATTTCAAAGGCATTGAGGTTATATAAATCTGATTGACAATGACTGATTCCCAATGACGACTCAAGAGACATAATTCGTTCTTATATTTGGAATCATTTCAAATGTTAGAGAAGCAAATAGATAAAAATCACATTAAAAAATGCGATTTGGAATGCTAGGTTCTAATACGAAGATTGGGACGCAATTGTAATTATTCGGTTATTATCTTCTTCCCCTAAGTTGTGTAACAGAGGTGACAAAAGTGACCCGAATTCGAAAAACTGAGTTGAATTGAACCGAATCGAAATCCAATTCTCAATCATATGGACAATTGAAAAACTGACCCGAAACCCACAATGAACCGAATCGAATCAAATTGACCCGAGATTTGATTGAACCGAAATTCAACCACTTTTCACAATCATCCGAACCGAAAACATTCAAACCGAAGCTATCATAAAAATAGTTACCTGAAAATTAGTTCTTTTCACAAAAGAAAAGCCCATCTCTTGTTCCATCTAATTCGAGACCGGAGCTTGAGAAGGAAAAATACTATTAGCGTAGAGGTAAGAAGAAGAGAAAGAGGGATGAGATGGAAGATCACGACGATTGTGGAGAAGGTAAGAAGGGTAAGAAGAGGGTGATAGAAAACGGTTGAGTGAGAAACACTAGTAAAAATCAGATTTTTTGTTACAAAGGTTCTGATAACGACTTAAATTCGTTACCATAATTGTTATTAGTGACAAGTTTTCCATTACCAAAAATAATATTAAAGATTAAAAAAAATTAAGACTATAGTAACGATATAAATGTTACGAAATCATATTTTTAGTAACAATATAACTTTAAGTAATGAATAAAAGTCGTTACGATAAATAAATTGATCTTTGGTTACGCCATCTCGTGTAACGATATGTAACGACAAAAGTCATTACAATAAATTAGATTAGTAATGATTTTGATTTTTGGTAACAATTTTTTGTTGTTACCAAACAATTATATTCTAGTAGTGAAAGAAGTAGAGGAATTCGTGGGAATGAAGAAGAAGCGTATGGATGAAGATGAGAGAGAGTGGAAAAATCAAAGGATGGATTAAACGAGTCAATTTTCTCGGGATCAGAATCTGGCATGGGTAAGAAGGAAAAGAAGAGGAAGAAGAGAATAGGAAGAGTGGTAACAATTTGAATGAGAAATAAAGAGAGGAAGTGGAAGTGGAAAAGAAGAGGAAGCGGTGTTTTTTTTTTTGATAGTTTACTGCCAATGGCAGTTTGTGGCAAAGTACGCTTCAGGAAGAAGCACTTGCCAAGTTACAAAGACACCAGGCATAATAAAAATAATACAAAATAGAACAATAACAAAGAAAACACGCGAGAGAAAGAGTCCATAAGTAAAACATGGATCAAAGCTAGAGGGAGATTAGAACTCTAATGAGAGACTATCAGAGAGACTAGATGTCGAGATCTCCGGGGGATTTTCTTTATTTTTCTTCTTTCCTTCAACCCTTGCACTTCTTCTCGGGCCTTCGAGAGATTTTAAAAAGTTCTCTATAGATAATAAGGGGTTCGGAATATGCACCTTTAGACGCTTACCAAAACCAAGACAAGCTACTGCCTCTTTGTTGGCAATTTTATTGGCCGTGTCTTTCCCAATTAAGCTAGCACCGATATCATAATAAGCTTGCATAGAGTCAGGTATTTCATGTGGCAATGGAATCATGGTGGGATGGTCTGATGTACTGCCGGCCACATGGACTGTGTCAATCGTTTCATTAGGTTCAGAGATGACTAATTCAATGTGAGGATCCGACCCAATGATTGAGTGAGCTTCATGAGAAACATCACACACACACCAGGAGCATCGACAATGTTCTCAGATGGAAGATGGGTAGATAGAGCAAGTTGGTCTTGTAGGGTCTGATCTGGCGAGCACGTCAGACAATTAAGTGAATCTACCTGATTATTGGGATCATCTTTAGGAAAACCGTATTCAAGCAGACGCAGAGTTCCAAGACAACGCAGAGCATCAGCGCTCTCATGATCTGTCTGAGAATCGTTAGTATCCTTATTGGTATAATCAACACTTCTGGATGGGGAACTTGATCTTGAAAATCCCACCTCATCAACTATCTTGTTGTCTTGGCCTGTCACATGCTCCATAGACAGAGTTGGAGACAAGGAAGAAAAAACTTGGAGATTGATTTCACTAACACCCACAGTTGTAGGGATATTATTCGTAAGGACAGTGAGATTTTCATTAATCAAAGTGAATTGATTGGTTTCAATCCTAACAATCGCCTCAGAGTAGCCTAGAGCGCTTGCTTCTTTGTCTCCCTTAATGGCAATCACTTTTCCTAGGTGTTGGGCAATGGAGATGATATTCTCTGTGGACCATGCCATCAATGGAATTCCTCTGATTATGATGTCCGCTAGTCTAGTGTTCGGTTGGTCAGAGGGCTCCCAAGCCTTGATTTTCCAGTGAGCTTTCTTCTCCAGGAGTTTCATACAGTCTTCAACAGAATGCAGAACAACAACCACCTTATCACCGGAAAGGGGGATGATTTCGTCCACATGCACCCATTTATGAAGCTTAATCTTAAGTTGTTCAGAATGGAGATGACTTCCAGATTGAAACACAATGCTTCGCTCCAGCTTAGAGGCCATCATATTTGAAGGTTTTAGACAAATAGAGTGTGTCATAACCTGAGAATCATGAGCAACCAAGGGACTCTCAATCTCTTGAGCAATTTTCTGGGTTGGAGAAACATTCTCTTTCTGTGAAGAGGAGGCAGACGAAGCAGCATAAGTAGAGCGTCGATTTTTTGGTTTCCAAGGAATGGCCTGCTCAACAATAATCCTACGGCCTTCAATGGGTCGACCATGGAGATAACTCATAGCTTTCTTTGCATCTCTTTGGAAGTGGAACTCAACAAATGCAAAGCGTCGATTTGAGTCGACTCTTGTCTTTCTTGCTATTCGAATATGACAAATATTCTCGAAAGGATGAAAAAGATTCCACAACAGATTGATACTTACATTTTCGCGAAGATTATCGACGAACAGTGTACTTTCAGGTGTTGGCGTAGGCAGACCCATTTTGAAAACAGAGGATTCACGGAGGTATCTGCGCTGTACGGTGTTGGAACTATAAGAGGCAATATATCGAACAGCTTTCGTGCAATAAGAGATGTGGTGAATGAACGTGGTCGTTCCCCCAGCTACTGAATCTCTTTTTCATTCTTCCCTGATATGTTTTGCGCTGGCGGTGGTATGTCTGAGTCTAAGCGCCGGCTCAATAGAGGCGAGAATTCGGAGGTATGATTGGTGGTTTGAGAATGGTAAACTGAGGCGGTGATGTTTGTTGGTGATTGACGGCTCCGTGATTGAGTGATTGAGGGCTTTGTGTTTGGGCGCCGAGCAGGAGGTTGTTTGCGATGGGAGCTAGGCTGAGTTAGTGGTGGAGGAAGTATGGCAGGCATGGTAGACGAAGGGGGAGGGAAAGCGTCGCTGAAGGTGGAGGAAGAAGGAGATGGGAGCGCGACATTTTCGTCGGTGTGGTGGAAGGAATATGAGAGTGAGAGTAAGATTAAGAGAGAAGGTAAGAAACAGAAGGGAAAGAATGAGCAGACCACCACCACGTATCCCGTGTTTAAAGAAAAACTGGGTCAAGCTGGAGGAGATGAAAAAGGAAAGGGATTGATTGAAGGTCTCATCATAAAAATAGTTATAATTGTACAACTAATACTTTTTATCCGGCTGTTTATATAAAGGTTGTACTCTCTCTGTAACAGTTGTGAATTAACTAATGAGAGGATTCCAGTCTTCCCTTTTGACTTCTCTTCTCTCCCGCTCTTGCTCCCATCCAAAATCTTTTACATGGTAGCAGAGCTTAACACTTTAGATCTACGTAAATTCAAGAAAACAAAGTTGATATATCAATTTCTTGATCTCTGTCAATGTCACTCACACATTCCAAGCTTTCATAATTTACATCAGCTGCTTGGAATATCAACTATCAAGCTCCTTGGTGAAAATAATTATCTCAACCGGCACACTCAAATGATGAATATGCTAGAATCTGCTAGAGTTGTGAGCTTGATCAAAGGAGATGAGATTCTAGACCAAAAGATTACCAAAAAATAGTGTAAAAGTCAGACATTAAGATTTCAAGAAGTGGAAAGAAATTAATGCCTCGGTGTATACCTAGATGATCACAACTCTATCAAATGATTGGATAACCCATATGATTGGTTGCAATTCGGTGAAGAAAATCTGGGACAAACTATAGAGAGAATTCCTCCCGTTAACAAAAGATGAAGAGTTTCAATTGAATAATTGACTACAGTCTCTCAATCTTGGATATACTCAATCAGTTAAAGAATTTGTGAAAGAATTCAAAATGATCTATGATACTCTATTCACGATCAGTTATAATCAAATCAATTATGCTCAGTAAGACACATTATCCCACTCCGAAGCAATTTGTCACCACACTGGAAGAATATGATGCCATAGAAGGTGGATGTTTTTTTTTATAATTGTAGGCTTTCGCCATTTTATTGATAAGTAAGGATGGGTTTTGAATGGGCCTCATTAAAACCTCACTAGGCAAAACCCGATGGGAAAAAGCCTAGGGAGGAAAAAGAGTACCCCCACATCCAATTACATACCTAGATGCCAAACTAAACCAAAACACCAAAAGGAAACAGCAACTTACATATCCAGTTACATTAAATCATTACTTAATCGAAACTATATGTAGTCCTTAAGGGACGAGTTGTTCAGGAACATCCCTGAAGAAATACTCATGCCCTTCCACCAGCATTTTGTCCATCTCCATACACCTAGCTTGATTTGGATGACAATCCTATCAACATTCAATGCTTCTCCTCTAAATATAGCATTATTCCGGTGTAGCCAAATATAATATATCCCGTAGCATAAGGATGATTTCCAAATTCTCTTGGCCTTACCGCTTATCTGCTGCGCACACCAATCTTGGTAAATTTCTACAACCGAATCCTTAAAATTGAAGGGAACATTCCACCAGAGAAGAATCCGATTCCAAACTTACCTAATTTTGGGGCACAAGAATAAGACATGTTCCAGTTTCTCCTTGACTCTCTTACACCAAGGGCACAAACTTTGACCAATCGGCACAATATCTCTTTCAAAAAGCAACTCTCTAGTTGCAAGTCTCCGAATGAGTGTAAACCAGAGTGTTATCACTACCCGTGGTTCACATAGACCCTTCCAAATATTTTGCCAGTTCATGCCCCCATGCCCTGTCCCATGCTCATTCCCTGCATACAACTCATCACACATTCGTAGAGTGATATCCTTAGTCATCGAGCAGCTCCCGCTTCCAGCCCATATGCATTCATCATTTACGTCCTGCCGCGGCATGTTACTCTCCAGTATTTCATACAAACCCACGGTCATCTCCTCTTCATACGTGAACAGCTGCTGCCGCCACATCAATTTCCACATCCATACCGATTCCGACCAAGCACCCATACTTGATACCATGTTATCCTGCTGCGTACTAATTTGAAACATCCGTGGGAATAGGTCTTTAAGGGCTACATGTGAACACCACCTGTCATGCCAGAATGAGACGTCATCGCCATTGCCTAGTACTACACGGATACGGTCTGCAAGAATATCCTGGATTGTTTCATTTTGGTGGGTCGCACGAGTTATGGAATACCATATTCCTTTTTGGCCATTAGCAACATTTTCGTACTCCCCGGCATACAAACCCCGTCTGGTGCGGTATATAGACCCAACCACTTTCTTCCATAATGGGTATTGATTGCGGGCGAATTGGAACCTCCATTTAGCAAGAAAAGCTAGATTCTTAACTTGTAAATCATTAAACCCCAGTCCACCAAACAGCTTTGGGCGCGTTATTCGGGACCACGCCACTGTAGATAAAAATTTTTCACTCCTTTTTCCCCAAAAGAATTGTCTATGGAGCCTCGCTAGGCTCTTCCTTACCTTGCTAGGGATTACGAATAGACTGGCATAATATAGAGGGAGAGAATCAAGGACTGACCGTATAAGCACCGCATGACCCGCTTTTGAAAGGCTAGTGGCTTTCCATGTTGCTAACTTCATTTTGACTTTTCGCAACACTGGCTCCCATGTGGATGCCTTCCTAGTATTTGCTCCCAACGGACACCCAAGGTAAGTGGTTGGTAAGGAGCCCATCTGACATGAGAAAATATCTTCTATCATCTTACCATAGAAGGTGGATGTAGGATGTGCAAACTGAAGAAAACTAGAAGAATCTGATGGAAGAAACTTTCGTCAAGATTATAGCTATGGAAGAGGTGGTCACTACGGAAATCGTGGTTGTGGACGTCAAGGTCATGGAAGAGGACGATATCAGAACCCTAATAACTTCTATTCCTATCAAACTGCTCAACCTTATCAAAACTCTTAAAACCCTATTACAACCCCTTGTCGAATCTATGGTAGAGCCAATTATATTACTGCCAACTGTTTCTATCATTAGGATCGTTCTTATCAACCATACAACTATCAATCTTACAACTCCCATCGTACCTCTGAATCACCTTAGTCAACTAGCTCCACTCCTCAAGCTCTAACCGTGGTAACATGCAATCCTAATGAAGAACCGTATTATGTGGATTTTGGTGCCACTATTGATATGGTTATAGAACCATGTATGGTTTATTCGCTAGTTCCTTATAGAAGAAAGGAAACTGTATTTGTTGGTGTTGGCAATGAAATACCAATTCAGTTTACTAGAAAATTATAAATTAAAGGTGCAAGTTGAAAGATTTTTTTAGTTGTTCTAGACTTGAAATAAAATCTTCTTTAAGCCAACATGTTAACTAAAGATAATTACTGTTATGTAGAGTTTATTGATTCTAGATTCATCGTTAAGGATTATGTGACAGGGAGACTCTAGCCAAGGGTAGTCGAGATAGTGACTTGTATAGTCTTTGTTGTTCCATCTTTGTAGCCATACAAGCTGTCAAGAGAGGAAAGACGACTGACACCTTTTGGCACCAGAGGTTAGGGCATCCAAATTCAAGAGTACTTAAATTCTTGTTCCAAGAATAAGATTTTGAGGTAGGAGTTTGGAATAAAACACCAATGATTTGTAGTAGTTTTCAATTGAGTATACGTTGTAAGTTGCCATTTAGAATGGTGGAAATTAGAAGTTTTGATGTTCTAGAGAAGATTCATTCTAGTTAAAATATGAAGTTCTATGTGGTATTTGTTGATGATTTTTCTCGGTTCACATGGTTCTATGCAATAAAAAAGAAGTCTCAGTTCTTTGATGTGTTTGTTTAGTTTCAACGCATGGTTGAACTACATGCATCTTGGAAAGAAAATTATTTTTTTCTGATGTGATGGTGGAGGAGAATTTGTTAGACATTGATTTATTGATTTGCTCAACAAAATGGAATCGTACAACAGTTGTCTTGCCCGCATACCCTAGAGTAAAATGGTATTGCAGAAGGAAGCATAGTCACATAGTTGAAATAGGCCCCAATCTTCTTCTCCATGCTGGTCAACCTAATACATCCTAGACAGAAGCCTTTATGACTATGATGTTCTTATAAATCGACTCTCGCTAGCACCTTTACAGTTTGAGGTTCCATTCACTAAGGATTTTCTCAAGGAACCTGATTACAATAATCTCAAGGTTTTTGGTTGTATGTGTTTATATCCAACCCTATGATTATCAAAATAAACACAAGTTGGAACCACACTCTCTTCCATGTATTTTGTTGGTTATATCAATATGCACAAAGGTTACAAATGCTATCATCATGTAACGAGGAAAAGTTAAATATTGAGACATGTGTTTGATGAAAGTGTGTTACCTTATGTTGAGAATGATGTCTTGATTTCTTTAGAAGATCCGAAACATATGTATCTCACAACCTTCAAGCCTTTCACAAAAGAAGATTGCACCATTAATACTGTTGAGATTAATTCTCCCCTATCCATGATTCCAGATTCCAACTGTACTTCTACCTCCAACTTACATCGTGCCTTCTATACTCTTAACCTATCACACCTACACCTTCTTCTCTTCCTACCTACATGAGCCCCATAATCGGTAATGTTTCTGATAGAGGGAACTCATATCCTGAAACTTCAGATACTTCAAATTTAGTTCCTAATCAAAATCAACTTATTGTTATTCCGATAATCAATCTTAGAGTGGATTTACCTTTTGTCCAGCTTCATCAGCAGCGCACTGGTGGAACGGAAGCCTTTAATGACGGATGATTAATCACGGCTTAAACACAAACCATGATTAATAGGAGGGCCGGAATTAATTAATGACGTTTATAAAATTAACTGTAAGCAATAATAGATCGAAGGTAGGCGTGCCTTTTTTACATTGAACTTTAGATGACGGTTATCAGTAAACCGTAATGTAAAGCCCCGTGTTGACGCATGCTTTGACTTTCAATGGACTTTAGATCATGGTTTACTGATAACCATCATCTAAAGTCCCCGCCCACTAATGGTCAATGACGTCGTTTTGACCTGACGACAAATATTTCCCGCACTATTTGATTTTTTCGACGCTGCGCGTAATCTAAATGACAGTTAATGACGTTGTTTTACCAGCTTATTTTAGCTTAAAAAACTTATTATAAATGTGTTGCATAAGTTTGATCAAATAAGACTCATGGCTCAGTGGCCGCGGGTACATGAGTCAACACCATCGATCTTAAGTTCGAAACCCAGCATAGGCCAAATATTTTTCGCGCTATTTTTTTTATTTCGTTAGACTTTAGATTACGGTTTTCTTGTGAACCGTAATCTAAAGTCCTTTTAACTAGAAAATTTGTCTGTTTACTCTGCACACTTATAGTAACCTCTACTTCTCTCTCGCGCTATCTTCCTTGCTAAATCGCCTCCTCACTCCCGTCATCTTACTAACGGCCATCGCCACTGTTGCTCCCGCCACCTTTGTTACTCCCATCGCCGCCGGTCACCACCCATCTACCACTGGTCGTCGTCGTCGACTCTAACGCGTACTGGGTATGCGATTTCTGTCGATTGTTCCTATTTCTAACTTTGTTCATATATATGTCGATTGATAGTTCTAACATCGTTTTTGTCGATTCTTGAGAGTGTAATGGCAAATGTTCTAACCTTGTTCATATATTTGTGCCCAGATTCACAGTTAATTGAGACCTAGTTCATGGGCTTATTTCTACACTAATTGCCCACTTCGGTGCTTACTAACGGTAATTTTGCAAACCAAACTGTAAACTGTTGTAGTGATGTTTCTTTGTTTATTGTTTTGAAGAGTAAATTTGGTTTGGTTATTCTTAGAATTTAGTTTTACAATTAATACATAGTAGTTTTAAAATATAAAAGTAGTTTATAAGTATATCTGATGGTGCGTGTGAATTTGATGTTGATAAAAGTGATTTGGAAATGTTAGAAATATAGGGGAGATGCTGTCGAATTTTTGCCACGGTTTAGCTAGCATTTTAACCTTGATTTTTTGATGAATTCTAATGTTGTCATTTTTTTGTTTATGCATCAGGACTACGACTTTATTTTGGCTTCCGACCTCAACTATCTTAGCATCGGCTAATCGTCTACCAGAGGTAAGATTTACATATATATATAATATTTGACAAACTACCAAACATAGTTATCCAGCCAAGATATACCTAATAGAGGTATATCTTGGGCAGTCCCTGTCGGAACTATCCATGATTGTTAAAATCTCACACCTAGGGTGTGAATGTGTTTTTAATATGTAGTTTACTGATTATTTCAGCAGTATCTCTTTATTGTTCTTCGAGTGCATATATTATTGATTAATATCATAATATCGTGCATTGAAGAACTGTAGGGAGATGCTACCGAAATTTTCAATAAATTACATATTAAAAACACGTTCCCCAGTGGGATTTAATACTCATGGATGGATTTAGGTTGATAAGATACAAAAATGTAAAGACTCTGCCACGGGTGACGGTATGAAATGGCTGCCTTCATACAAATAGCTAGAAGGAGATGGAACATTCGTGGATTTACAGCTTAAAGTTGGACGACAAGTTTTTAGAAGGAGTCGATAAGTTATGCACGGTGTTGGCGAACAATTTGAAACCTTCAGACAAGGGATACATATTTTGTCTGTGTATCGACTGCCAAAACAATATGAGATATCGCGGCATTGAAACATTTAAGGAACATCTGATCCGCCGTGGTTTTACAAAGGATGTCCAAGACATAATCCGATGGCATGGTCAGAGCGTGTTCGATGTTATTAAGCCTAACGAAGGGGATAATGGTCAGGTAAACACAGAAACAGAACTTAGAGATGATACAGTTGCGGGTGATCCGGAAGATGTTACAGTTGACGTTGAGCCAGATTTCTGGGACGATGACATTGAGACTATGCTCGAAGATATGGAACGACATCACTCTAACATTGAAATACCCCGTAATTAAAAATAGTGATTAATTAGGCTAATAAATAATTTAGAAGCTTAATTAAGTATAAATAATCACGAG
Source organism: Limonium bicolor (assembly GCA_023374045.1). Classification (NCBI taxonomy): domain Eukaryota; kingdom Viridiplantae; phylum Streptophyta; class Magnoliopsida; order Caryophyllales; family Plumbaginaceae; genus Limonium; species Limonium bicolor. The sequence continues at coordinate 370,680,031 of CM041778.1, forward strand.
GGAACAAATCCCGAAGAAAACGGATCCTTAAAACGGATTAAAATCACTAACGAACCTTAAAGCGTGTTTTTCGAGGTAACCGTGAAAACGTGTCTTTAAGCGGGTCAAATAGACTCGTACTAATTTTGGTCAACTAAATAATCATTAAAAAAATTAGTGAAACTTTAGGACCAATAAAATCAATAAAACGAGAGATTAGTAAAAACTGTCAAAAACGGGAAGTTGTGGGGTAGAAGTATAAATAACACAAACTTATGTGTCCAATATTGTAAAAAGGATTTTTAAAACCCTTATGGGTCTGTGTGTTTCCGATTTCCCTCCCCCTCACACTCTCTTTTCTTTTGTTGTGTCTAATACACTAGAGGACAAAACCATAAAGAGAGCAAAAAGCAAAATGATTCCCTCTCTCTCCTACTCCCCCCTATTCCCACGTACTCCCTCTCTTTCTCTATTTCCTTCCTTCCTCATTGAAGCCCTTCAATGGCGATTTATGCAACACCCACACAAACCTCTCTTCTCTCCTCTTGAAACTCCATCAAACTTGCTCCAAAAATTATAAAAACTGCACCATTGGAATCCTCCCATCAAGAGCTACACTTCTACCTTTCCAAAATTCGAAAACAACTACTTTCGTTTTTATGGGTATGTCCCATTTGGAGCTTCAAGACCACCATTAGAAGGCCCTCCTTCCCCTTGTTCTTTTAAGGTAAAAATATTCCTAAAAACTCCATCTTTTTCTAGCCTCAAAGGCAAAACGAAAATCTAGCTAAACACTTGTTTGGTTCTCTTGTTCTATAGCCGATTTTGGCATTCTTGAAGGGGTTGAAAGTTTGTTCTTGAGCTATCCCAAACAGCACTTGTGCCTTGGAAGGTAAAATAATTTCTAAACCCTAAAGCCTACATTAGAGCTTGAATAATGGTTAGGGTTAGTTTTAGTATTAAAATGGTGTATTGAAATGTATATATAAATGGTTGTAGGTTAGAGGAATTGAGATTTACAAAACCGGTTGAGAGAGAAGGAAGAAAGAAGCAAGAAGAAGAAAAGAAAGTCTAGAAGAAGGAAACAAGGTAATTAAGCTCATCTTTGTATAGCTTTGTAAATGAGTATGTAACAGATTTTTTAGAAATGAAAATGTGTATTGTAAAATGGTAATGTATTAGTAGTGTAATGTGTAGGAGAATGTAAGTATTTTGAAATCTTAAAAGACATCTTAAAACTTGTCAAAACAGATTGGGAATGAGAAGTAGTGTGCAGGAATTTTTAGTAGTGTATAGCATTTGGAAATTGTGTATGAAGGCTTGTATATTGATGTCTATTGAAACAGGTGAAATAAGTGTTGAATTGTGAACTAGAATATGAGGTGAGAGTGCAAAAATATAAGGGAGACTATGGCAAAATTTACCTAGGATTAAAACACTTAGTGTATTAGGGATTAGGTGACTAATGAGTGTTGTAACAGATTTTGGTTTGGATAGATAGAGGGTAAGTTGAGAGAGATAGATAATGTAATGTAATGTATTAGAAACTCTAGAAATGACATTAGAAGAGGGACCTATAAATGGAGAGAGTTAGAATAGAAGACTGTAGCAAAATGCAACTAGAAGAAGAAGCTAGGTGAGTGTTGAAAAGAAACTTGGAAAATTATGTGAGTAAGTTAGTATAGAATTGTGTAATGAGTTAGGAAATGAATTAGCAGGATTTAGAGTGTTTAAATTGTACAAAAACATGCTAGGATGTATGTAGGAAGATTGGGGAAACAATGGGTGAAAGTGGGAAAGAAAAATAAAATCTGTAGCAAGGTTCTGACTTCGTTCGACCCAGACGGTGAGTCGGACGTGGGTCGGATCTGGGTCGGACGGGGCTTGAGAAACGAAAACCAATCTTTCTGGAATGGTCCAACCCAGGGCCGTGAGTCGGACGTGGGTCGGACATGGCCTAAATAACAGAACGTAAACATTCTGGAATGGTCCGACCCAGGGCTGTGAGTCGGACATGGGTCGGACAGGCAAAATTTTCCGTCGTCAAAGTTTCTGACTCCGTCCGACCCAGAGGGTGAGTCGGACGTGGGTCGGACAGGACTTGGATGACGGAACCGAAACCTTCTGGAATGGTCCGACCCAGAAGGTATGGGTCGGACGGAATAGTGCTGGGTCGGACAGGGTGAATTTCAGAGGACGAACTCTACTGGAATGGTCCGACCCAGGGCTTGGGTCGGATGGTGGGTCGGACGGCCCAATACTTACAAAAAAAAACATTAAGCTTATAACTGGTATATATATATATATGTATACCCACCTATACATATGTATATATATATGTATGTAAACCATGGACAAGTAATGGAAAGTAAGTAAAATGAAATATAAGTGTAAGGAATGTAAAGACTTAGTGAGTATGGATTAGTAAACACAAAAGTAGTTGAGTTAAGGTCAATAATAGTTAGATTAATCATTCAGTTGTATGTATATCATAGGATTTGATTGTGACACCGGAAGGACGTTTGGAAACACGTACGACGGTGAACGGTATGGATTCCTCATGCCCCGTATGCTATCTTGGTTACTCTGATTTGTGTGTTGTGTGCTAATTGATCACCAAATAAGATAAATGCACGAATCGGAGTTAATATGCATACTTGTGAATATGTAGTGTTGTATGTTGTGAATATTTTTCTTAAATCTTAGTTTGTATAATTCATGAAATGTATGGATGAATATGAATGCTTGTATGAATGTTGCGATGTACTGTGACCGATTGTGAATGTGTTGGGCTTCTAACTTATTCCTAACAAGCTAACCAATCTAACTTAAATTGGTAATTAAATTGGAATGAGTAGAAGTCCGATATTGTTTCGGCCACGCGTGAGGATGCGGAGTCACGAGAGGTTGGCTCCAATTCCTGACTCTTAAACTGGTCCGCGGCCCAAATCCCTTAAGTGGGTAGCATCCCGGATTTGTGAGTCAAGTAAATCCCGGAGGTGGGACGGCGTAGTCCCCAGGGCCGGAGGTCCCGACGACTTAACTTGAGTATAAGTAAGTAAGTAAGAATGAGTAAGTAAAGTAAATGAAAGTAAGTAAGTGTAAGTAGGAAAAAGTAAGTAATGAGTAAAAGAGTAAAAGCATTCCGATTAACCCGGATGCATAATTTGGCTAACCTTGTGAAGGTAAGTATTGTGAGCATTATTATATTGTTGCCTTGGAATGAATAATGTACTGTGAATGAATGTATGTTGTATGCAAGCATGTATGTATGAAATAAATGAACAGCATGTTTAGTGGACGTCAAATAGTCGGCGTGCCCTAGCTAGCACGCGGTATATACGGAGTTTATACGCAGTGTTTGCTGAGCCCCTTAGGGCACCATTTTTACTACACGCAGGTACTCACGGAGGATGAAGATGTGAAGACTTAGTTTTATTTCTTTATCTTCTTTTTGGATTGTAAACAATGAATTATGATTGGTGTACTGAGTAGTACATGGCTGTAGTTTTTGATTAGCCGGTGTACCATGAGGTACACCTTTTTGAATCTTGATAGAATGGGAATTGGTATAGATGAGTAGCTGGTAGGAACTCATTCTTTTGGAACTTAGAAACGATGTAATCGAATGTACTTTAATACTCGGTGATCCAGGATGTAAGTAATTGGCATATGATATTTTGGTAAGTAATTTAGTAGCTCGGTATACTATGTTCATCAGACCGTCACTGTAAGTAGGAATAGTCTTGCTAGCCGTATGGGCGGTTAGCGGCATTGTATCACCCACCGTAGTAAGTAGTATTTCCGCTGCGAGTAACTCTGGATTATGGGATGATTGGACGGTAAGCATAGGATTAGCGGTTGGGGTGTTACAAACACGCCAGACAAGTATGAATATTTTTTGGATTCATCCAAAACACCACTGTACCCCGGGTGTGACCCTCAAAAGTTAAGCAAGTTGAGTGTCGTCCTAAATCTATTCAACTTGAAAGCAAAATATGGATGGAGCAACGTAAGTTTCACTGCCCTCTTGGAACTATTGAAAAACGTTCTTCCGGTGGACAATGTTTTACCAACGACTATGTACTCAGCCAAAAAACTGATGTGCCCAATGGGTATGGAGTACCAAAAAATTCATGCTTGTCCAAATGGTTGCATGTTCTTTTGGAAATCGGATGAATTTGCTGAAAGCTGTTCAGCATGTGGAGCGTCACGGTATCTGAAGAAACAACAAACTCACATCAGCGGTAGTAAGAAAGGTTCACCGACTAAGGTACTGTGGTACCTGCCCATCATTCCAAGATTCAGATGTTTGTTCTCTGTTGAGAAAGACGTAGAGAATCTTCGGTGGCATTCAGTTCACAGGAAGAAGGATGGCAGATTGACACACCCCGCTGATGTACCACAGTGGAGAAACATAGACATAAAATTTCCTGATTTTGGTAACGAACCGAGAAACCTAAGGCTAGGCTTGTGCATGGATGAGATGAACCCTTACGGTACTTTGAGTAGCATACACAGTACCTGGCCTGTGCTTTTGGTTATTTACAATCTACCGCCATGGTTATGCATGAAAGCAAGACACATCTTGTTGTCTCTATTAATATCGGGTCCAAAGCAACCGTGCAACAAAATTGATGTATTGCTACAACCTTTGATAGAGGATCTATAACTCTTGTGGAATGAAGGGGCTACGGTTTACGACTTATTCATCAAAGAGGACTTCAATTTGCGTGCTATGTTGTACTGCACAATCAATGATTTCCCCGCCTATGGTAATCTTTCAGGCTATTCAATCAAGGGGGTGTTGGCATGTCCGATTTGTGGTGAGAACACTTGTAGCATTCGCTTGAAACATAATGGCAAAAATGTGTACATGGGCCACCGAAAAATGCTTCCAAATGGACATAAGTACCGAAAGATGGCGAAAGAGTTTGATGGGAAAACTGATCACAGCGTGGCGCGCCAGCCTTTGACAGGTACAGAGATTTAAAAAAAGGTGGATAATATTGTCAAAAACTTCAGTCCGCCAACCAAAAGTGGTGAAAAAAGTGTTTGGAAAAAGAAATTAATATTTTGGGAACTCCAGTACTGGCAGCATCTGGAGGTTAGACATTGTATTGATGGGATGCATGTCAAGAAGAACGTGGGTGAAAGTATCACTAGCACCCTTTTGAACATAAAAGGAAAGACAAATGATCATTTGAAAGGAAGGAAAGATTTAATTGAGTTAGGCATACGCACAGAGCTTGGCTCGCAAGAACGTGGAAAACGCACATTCTTGCCTCCTGCCTGTCACACTCTGTCTAAAGAAGAGAAACATAGTCTACGCAGTACCCTTTACAGCATCAAGGTGCCTTCAGGATACACCTCAAACATAAGAAGCCTAGTGTCCATGACAGATTTGAAATTAGTAGGAATGAAATCTCACGATTATCATGTCATACTTCAAGAATTTTTGCCAATTGCATTGCGTGGGATCTTGCCGGATACTGTCAGACACACAATCACAAATGTCAGTGTCTTCCTCAAATCCATTTCGTCTAAGGTTCTTGATGCGGACACTCTGACTAAACTACAAAAGGATCTTATTGTGACAACGTGCCAGCTGGAGATGTATTTTTCTCTCGTTCTTCGACATAATGATACATCTCCTCGTACATCTTGTAAGAGAGATTCTGATGTGTGGTCCTTTGCACTTTCGCTACATGTATCCGTTCGAAAGGTACATGGGTGTCCTGAAGAAGAAAATGAAGAACCGTCGTCACCCAGAGAGCAATATTATAGAGGGCACTGTCATAGAGGAAGTTGTAGACTTCTGCACCAATTACCTAGATGGTGTCAATACCATTGGACTTCCACATTCTAGACACGAGGGAAGATTGAAGGGTGTTGGCACGGTTGGACGGAAACTAAAAAGAATTGATATAGACACTCTTAACAAAGCTTATTTAGTTGTGCTGAGTCATCTTGAAGATGTCGAACCATACTTTGATGAACACTTGTGCGTTTTAAGAGCACAATATCCAGACATGAGTGACATTAGACTACAAAATGAGCAGACCAGGACATTTGTCAGATGGTTCAGAGACAGAGTGTTGTCCAATCAGTCCACGAATGTGCCTCAACTGATTAAAGTAATTGCATTTGGACCAAATCTGGATGTATTTTCTTATGAGGGGTACGATGTCAATGGATTCACCTTTTTCATAGATAGTCCGGATCGCAAGTCAACGAATCAAAACAGTGGCGTAGGGCTTGAAGCTTACCAAGACTTATATGACATCAGCGGTGTGGGTAGCAGTCCAGTCTTAGTAAAACAATCATATTTCATTGTTGTACAAGACATCTGGGTATTGGACTACAACAACTCCGAAATGTGTGTTTTCCGGTGTAACTGGGTTGCCAACAATCATGGCTATCGTGAGGAGGAGCATGGTATGAAACTGGTTGAACTGTCTAGAGCTACTCTCACAGTTGAGCCATTCGTTGTTGGGATGAAGGTTAAGCAGATATTTTATGTAACTGATCCCTATAATCCTAGATGGTCTGTGGTGCTTAAAGGGAGAATAGGAATAGTTGGTGTGGATAGTGTGGTTGATGAGGATGAGTATGGCGCAGAAGATGAACCTCCAACTGTTCCTATTTCATTGGAAGAGGCTGAGGTCACTAGTCATCGTGAGTATATATGATCAAACCATAACGAGGGAATATGGATTGAGAGATAATGGTGTATGTAAGTTATTACCATTAAAATTTATAAGTAATTAACAATCTTTTATATGTTGCTTGTATATGACCATTGTTTCGTGTATTTTTTTGTGTCATTATCTAATGCTTAATTTTTATTTCAATTCTTGCAGGCATGGCTGAAGAGTTTGAGTTATTTTGCCGCGAGTTAGAAGATGATCAACAAATGGTACCGGTTCCTTCTACTAGTGCCGCTACTGCTGCTGGCCCTTCTACATCTGCCGCTGCTGGCCCTTCTACAGCTGCCACTACTGCTGCTGCCCCTTCCATGAGTGCACCTTCTACGAGTGCTACTCAGAGACCCAGAGGTAGAGGCCCGACCCGTGGGCTGAAGCTACAAAAACCGGATGAGATCAATCTTGTCTGGGACAAGTGTGGGAGGTATTGTGGGGGTAGCAGGTCAGAGTTTGCTAGTATGCTAGGGACTCTGTCCAGATCACATTGCTCCATAAACCACAAGTCCCGAGAGAAGTTAAGGAGACCATCTGGAAGAAGGTGCAAGAATGATATAAGATCCTAGAAGAAGTGAAGAAGACTGTTCTTTCTACGGTGGGCGGCAAAGCTAAATCATTCCGCCACTACTTGGTGAAGAACTAGATCACCAGGGTGCCCCCACGCGAGCCTCCAACATATGTCGTGTACAACAGCATGATCACCGAAGAGGAGTGGAAGGAGTTCGTTGAGCACCACTCCACCCCCGAGTTCAGGGTATGTTAGTGTGTACTCTTTTATGAATTAATGCCCATAATGTTTTATCCCTGATTTTCTAATAAATTTTTTGTTGTACTTTCTTAACATCAAAGACAAGAACAAGCACGGAAAAACCGTGAAGCTAATCTCTACCCCCACACCATGGGACGAAGGGGATATGTGGGTAGCCTCGATCAGTGGAAAGAAGCTGGTTTGCTGACGCAGAGGAATGAGGACGGCAGTGAATGCCCGATCGAGGATGTCTCTGAGGTGAGTAGGGTGCAGATGTACCTACTGGGACGCCAGAGAATGACCAGAGAAGGTCAGAGGATATTTTCTCATGCTGCGACAGAACAACTGGCTAACCAAATTGTAAGTGTTTGGAAGTAGTTGTTAAATAATTTAATTATATACTCAAGTGTTTTTTGATCTTAAATTTAGTGCTAACTTCTTTGACAATTGGACAGTATGAAGTGGCATAGAGAGGAGAAGTAGACTTACACGCTCCTCCTTTTCAAGACGACGCTCTCAATCAAGCGCTCGGGATGAAGGATCACCCGGGGCGTGTTAGAGGATTTGGGGGAGAAGTGCGTCAGAAGCACGTATTCCCACCATCTGCTAAGAAGGGTCAGATGAATGCTGCTGACATCGAGGTGATGTTAGAGTGTAAGTTCGCTGCTGAGCGCCAAGCTAATGAGGAGAAATTGGCTGCTGAGCGCCAAGCAAATGAGAAGAGATTGGCTACTGAGCGCCGAGCTTACGAGGAGAGGCTACAGCAAGCGTTGGATGCGATTGCACATGCGACTACTCAGTAGCAGCATGATCCTCCTCGACCGTCTTTCTCGTCCAGTTGTGCTCCGGCCGCTGACCCGTACCTATTTGCCAACATCCAGGTTAGCTTTATTTAACTATTTTTCTCCTTAAATAAAGTCCTTTAAATAGTATTAGATTGGACGCACTTATTTATTTCACGCAATATCAATTTTTATTAAAGGAGCAAAAAAAATGCCGTCTCCAAATACCATTAGACGGGCATCCTGTAGATATGGCATACGGGACAGTGTTGCCATCAGGTCCACTCACGCTCATCAGTTTCGTAAGTCTACCCGCATTCTACGCGCGTGTGACCTTGGACTTAATAATCGAATGATTTGAGAATGCATACCATCCGATGGCGTTTGACAACAAATGCACGTTGGCTGAAGCGAAGGGGGACATATTGCCCTGGCCAGCATGTTATATTGTTGTCTCCGATGAGGTAAGACTGTTTGACAACCATTTAGTGTCTAATAAAATCCATTATATTGCATTAAGTGTCTAACATAATCCATTATAGATCCCTGAGCTTCCTCGCCGCGTATCCCGGCCCAGCGAAGAGATCAGTGCGCCGGCGGGGCCTCTCCGCAGTACTAGGGTATGTTCTAGATAGATGTTTAATGTTACTATAATAATCAATTTGTAATTATCTTTACCTTCTTATACATTATTGTTTGTGTGTGAAGGGTAAGAATCCAGTGACCCGGGGTGCGAAAGGTCAGAATCCAGTGACCCGAGCTCACACCAGGACTTCTGGGGCGCCGACAAGTAGGTTTGCACTGCCAGGAAAACTTGTTAAACACTTAGGGCCTCGTCAGGTCAATCTCTACGACAAGATCATTGCGAGGTCACCTCAATGCATCAACTTCATGACGACGCTTCCAAAGTAGCTGTTTCACTACGTAGAAGATATGACCACGACGATCAACTTTGGGGACATCAGAGAGATGATGTGTGGAGATTACCTTAACATTAACATAATTCAAGCTTATCTAACGTAAGCTTTCTTTCCTTATACTGTAAAAACATATATAATAAGTATCTATGAAGTTGCATTGGCTAACTTTTTATAGTACATGTGATATAATAGATGTCTACTTCAGAGATGTCATGAGAAGAACATCACCTCCATTTCTGCGGTGTGCCCGGAGCGTTTATCGTTTGACTCAGTCACTAGGGACCCGAGGAGGTTTTGTGAATACATGAAGCATTTCTTCAATGTTGCTGATCAATAGATTAAATTATTTTTGCTAATGTCGTATCACTAAACGTGAGTTCTGATATAAATTTACATACTAATTAGCTAACTTTTTACCTTAATTTCTCATTTCATTTTGTATTTGAAATTGTAGCCACCACTGGGCTTTGTTTATCTTCTGCAATGCCAATGCTTCTCTACTCGTTCTAGATCCACTAGGGCAATGGACAGAATTAAACACTGAAGACTTAATCAAATCGTAAGTTTGTATTACTGCTTAATTGTTTGTAGGTTATTTGAACCAAAATTAATTTACTCGTTCATTGAGCTTAACGCTTTTGTTAATATGTGACAGTTGTTACAAAGAAACCCCTCAGGGAGAGTTTGGTGACATGAAAGTCACATACATCAAGGTTTGGTAATTCATTTATTTCATTCGTGCTGCTTATCGTTTTACAATTGTTTTATACTTGTGAATTTTAGTGATTTAGTGCCCTACCCAAAAGGATTCTAGGAGTTTCGGGTACTACGTGATGCGGTACATGTACTAGTTCTCCAGGTACTTCCCAGCATTTGAGAACTCTAAAGACAAGGTAATACAAACGTTGTCTTGTATTTAATTCTTTGTGCAGATTTTTTGTGTTTTTATCTTAATCTCATTATGTGTTCCATTCCTTTTCTTGTTCCAGATTAAAGAGCATTATGCCCAATCCTCGACTTACAATGCAAAAGACTTGTATCATGTAAGAGAGAGCATGACATCCTTATTTTTGAGAATGGATTGGTAGACTAGCTAGCTTTTTGTATTTAGTGTAGTGGCATGAAACTGAAATGATCACATTTACTTAATTGCTAGCTGTTGTGCGTAACAGATTCTGCTGTATTGCAGAGAATAATTTTTTGTTGCTATAACAGATTTGTAACAGATTTGTATGTATCTGCTGTAACAGATTCTGGTGTATATTAAAGATGCTGTTATCTGTTGCAATTGTGCGTAGAGAATGAATGTGTTTTGTTGCTATTTGATTCAGGTGTGTTACAATTGTACAGTTTCTGCACATGTATTGCAATTCTGCTCTCTGTTGGATATCTGTTGTAATTCTGCCATCTGTTGCAATTGTGTAGCTCTGTAATAAAAAAACTGAAAAAAACACTTTGCATTACGGTTCGAAGGAAAACCGTAATCTAAAGTGCTTTGGCGCGCGTGCGCCAACGAACTTTAGATTACGGTTTTACCTCGAACCGTAATGTAAAGTCCCAGACACGCAGGACTGGAAAAGGCCTTTAATTACGGATTTAAACTGTAATTAAAGACGTCTCCGTTTTAGGTGACGATCGTGTTAACTACGTTCCAGAACCATAATTAAATAGGGTTTTGGACTGTAATTTAAGACCTCCGTTCCACCAGTGAGCTACCAGATATTAATACCCATCATATGGTGACTCTATTAAAAGGAAGACAACATAATGCTTTTTTAACCAATGTTGAGATTGGAAAAGAACCCGGAACTTTCAAGGATGCTTTTAAACATTCTCATTGGATCAAGGCAATGAATGAAGAAATGGAGGCGCTTAAACAAAACCAGACTTGGACTCTTGTATACATACAACAATGTATGACTGTTTTTCACTGAAAGTGGGTAATTAGAATCAAATATACTCTTGATGAAACAATTGAGAGCTACAAGTCACACTTCGTTGCAAAGCATTTCACCAAGTGGGAGGTGTTGATTTCTGTGAAACCTTTAGTCTACTAGTAAAGATTGCAACAATTCAAATTATTCTTTCTGTTGTTGTTACCAAAAATTGTGAGATTCGACAATTAGACGTTAAAAATGCATTCTTACAAAGAGATTTGAAGGAAATTGCTTTCATGGAGCAACTGCTTGGTTTTTATGAAGATGAATCTATTTACCGGGTTTGCCTTCTATGAAATTCCTTCTATGGATTGAAACAGTCTCTGTGTGCCTGATTCAAAAAACTGAGCAATCTTCATCTCCACATTGGTTTTTGCTGTAGTAAAGCAGACATTACACTGTTTTATTGGCATTCCACATGGGGTACAATTCTTCTCTTAGTGTAAGTCGATGATGAACTCATCATTGGTAGCACCGCAACTTTGTTACATGAAGTTATTGACCAGTTGAGTAGAGATTGTGCTTTAAAGGATTTTGAAAACTTTGATACTTCTTTGGTGTAGAGGCGCTGTTTATTGATGATGGTTTATTCTTAACCCAATCCAAGTATATTCATGATTTGCTACACAAAGACAAAATGGAAAATGTCAAAGATGCTAGAACCTCTTTGCATCATGATCTAGAATCTGCATTTGTTTATCTAGTGCAATATCGTAGTCTAGTTGGTGCTCTACAATATGTCCCCTTAACAAGACTAGATATCTCGCATGTTGTACTTGCCAATTTATGCATGAACCCAAAGAGGTACATCTTATAGGAGTAAAACGTTTTATCATGTACCTTTCTAGTACTCAAACCTTGGGTATTTGTCTCACTTCCAAGAGTTCTTTAATTCTAGTTGCTTACTCAGATGTTGATTGGGCTGGTTGTGCCTTAACTAGAAGGTCTACTACGGGGTTTTATGTATTCCTTGGATCTAATTGTGTGTCTTGGACTTCAAAGAAACGACCCATAGTTTCTTGATCTAGAATCAAAGTAAAATACTGCACCATGGCTACTGCTGCCTCAGAACGCACTTGGATTGGATACTAACTTCATGACATCGGTATTCGACTCACAACTGTTCTAGTTCTGTTTTGTGACAATCACAATGTCATACATCTAGTTGCAAATCTAGTTTTACATGCTTGCACCAAGCATATCGAACCTGATTATCACTTCCTACGGGAGATGGTGGTTGCTAATTAACTGATAAGTGATAACTCAGTATATCCCATCTAGTCGAGAATATTTTGACATTCTTACCAAGAGTGTTCCTTATGATAGCTTCAGTTTGCTCTAATCCAAGCTAGGTATTTGTTCCACTTCTGCTCAGTTTGTGTGGGATGTTAGTGTAAATAATTAAACTTGATTAGAGGTCTCCTATTATCTCAAAGACAACTGTAATTGTACAATTAATACTGTCTATTTGGTTGTCTATAGAAAGGTTGTAGTATCTCTGTAATAGTCATCGATTTACTAATGAGAAAATTCCAGTCTTGCCTATCATTTCTCTTCTCTATGCTCTTGTTCCCGTTTAAAATCTTCTACATGGGTATTCCTACCAATAGATCAAGCTTCCACAATTGCATTTACTGAATAGCCGTCTACTGCTAGAAGAAACATCCGCTTGAATTTGTAAGAAAGACTATTAATGCCAATTTTGTGTACTTCATCTTGATCGAGAAATTCAAGCGTGCCATGACTAACCAAACAAGAGGGTGGGATATCAAGGGTGCCTCTAATTAAAGCTATCATTTGGATAAAGATGGGAGCCTCTCACGGAGATTTTAACTATCTCGGTCGAATGCTTAGCTCCTAGTGTTTGTATGTTGCGAGGGAAGCTTTTGTATGTTCCCTTCTCTACAACTTTTTGTACATCATGGTGGTGGGAGAAGAGAGGAGCTCTATCTTGCCCGACTTTATTGATTATTATCTTTGGTGACTCATTACCACTTTTTGTACGTTGATAGGGAGACTTTTATATATGCTTCCCTCTTTTATATTTGGGGAAAAAAGATGATGAGAGAGGAGAGAGGAGAGGGGGCGATTCGCGGCGATTCAAAGTGGGCGCACAGGAGAAACATGAAGGGCATCCAACGAAGAGACGCATTCACGAAATTAAAATCAGAGCCAAGCCAGGGCCATCTCTGGGTCGACTTCAACGTAAATGGAGGAAGGAGGGGCTAAGGAATTTCAAGGAATCGGAGGAGAAATCCATACATACTATATTTTTAGGAAACCTGCAGAGAGGAATCCTGTTGGAAACTATATGGAGAATTTTTTCTCCGTTTGGCTCTGTAGCAAGGATATTTCTCGGGGTAGGGAAGTTTGGAAGAGGGGAGTTTGCCTTCGTCGGGTTCGAGAGTAACGATGATGCTAAGAATGCAATAGTGGAGCTGGATGGGGTGGTGCTTGGCAGACTTCCTATCCGTGCTCAGTGGGTGAGACCTCCTGGTGCTATTGGTCAGGGGAAACCAAGCCTCGACTCTAATGCTAAACCTGGCACCTACCCAGGTGCTCAATATGACCCTAAGCCCGACTCCCAAGCCCTCTGGTTACCCACCACCCCCTTCATGAACATGTTGAAGAATGCATTGGTGGTAGAGTGGACCGTGAGCAGAATGGTTCTGGAAATGGAACAAAATCTACTGTCCGATATTTCCTGGCAGCCGGAATGGTTCGTATTAGCCAGACAAAATGTGCCTGTTTCTTCAGGATAATGTGGACCCGTCTGAATGGAAGGAGCGTATTGGGGACAGCCTGGTCGTGGCGTCCGTCTATCCATGGTCTTCGGATACACATGTGGAATCTAGGGCAGCCTAGGTTCTTATTCGTGGTGTTCCGTTGCAAGGATGGGGGTATGATAATTTCAAATCAGTGGCAAGCTCTGTATGGATCGTTTTATCTGTGACTGATGATGAAGAAAGACTCATGAGATTTGGTGAGGTTTGTGCTTGGGTAGAAACTGTAAGTTTCTTGCCGATCCAAGTTAAGAGGAGGATTCATGTCGACGACACAATCAAGTGGGTCTCAATATGTGAGATCGACGGGGAGGATTGGCCTGGTTCCCCAGTTTCTCATCCTACAAATCCTATGCTCCCATACGCCATAAACACCCAGTCAGCTTCGCCTGCGCACATGGTGAGGAGCCCGACCATCGGCATTGAGCAGATTGACGTGGACATGGTAGCTGACGTGGAGGACGGGCTGGGCAAGAGGAGACAGGGCCCTGATGTAACGTCAAAGGTATTGTCAGGGAAGAGAGATAGTCCTAGCTGCGCCAGACAGGGGGAAGCTTCTGATGGTGGGAAAGATAAGGAGTGTGAGGCTCAAGAAAAGTTTAATGATGTCGCTAGTATACTACAGTTTGGAATAGCTGATGTGTCCAGAACCCTGAACACTGATGTTCTGGTGGCGGAAGAAGCAAGTCAAACATGTGGAAGTGTTGTAAGAGTGGACATTGAAGAAAGTGAAAATACTCATTCTAATGATAAAGGTGAGGAGAGGAGGTTGGTACTAACGCCTGATGACAGTTCGGAGGTGAGTAGGTGTGAGGGGGCTGGGGAGAAAGTAGTGGTGCGGCTGCCTGATAATAATAGTACGGAGGTTGAGGGTAGTGGGGACAAAGAGTTGGTATTACAGTCTCAAGCAGGGATGGCTGGGAGAGAGGATGGGGACGGGAAAAATATTAGGTTGTGCCAGGTGGAGGACACACTGGTGTCTAGTGGGAAAGTCCAGTCTAATGTCATTCTTCATATAGAAAAGGAAGCCCAGCTTTATGTGGACCTTTCGAAAGTAGTCAATTGTAACGTTCCTGACCCAGAGACTGCATTCAACAATATTCATTCGATTTTGAAATGTAACTTATCAAGACGGTCAAGAAGACCTGCGGCAAAGCAAGGTGAAAGGCAGGATGGTGCGGGTGGCTCTGTTAAATGTGGGGGGACTGGGGAGGAAAGGGAAAATATGGAAAATAAAGAAGGAAGTAAAGGAGATGAGGATAGCAATGCTGGCATTAGTGGAAACTTAGCTGTCTGCATCGGTGGACAATAGATTGAGCTGCTTGTGGGGTGGTGGTAGGAGTCAAGGTTGTATCGAAACTTTGGCGGTGGGGAGGTCTAGGGGATTAATTCTGGTGTGGGATGATAGCCAGGTGGAAGTGCTCCAGGAATGGAAGAATGATAGGTGGATAGCAGTTAAAGCAAAGCTGGTGGAGAATGACTTTGTTAGTTTCTTCTTGTTTGTGTATAGCCCAACTCAGGAAACAGCCAGGAGAACTGTCTATGAGGAAACGTTAGCATGGAGACGTGATGAAGGTGGGGAATTATTATGCTTGGGTGACTTTAATGAAGTTAGACAACCAAACGAGAGATATAACACAGGCCATGAGTCCCAAAGATCAACTTCGGCTGGAATGAGAAGGTTTGAAAGATGGATTCAGAACATGGGGCTGGTTGAGTTATATTGCCAAGGGGTGGAGTTCACGTGGAAAAGGAATAATAGAATGAGTTGGTTGGACAGAGCATTCACAAGTGGGGGCTGGTGTGCAGAATTTGATCACTTAAAGCTTGATGTACTACCATGGAACATATCTGATCACCGCATGTTAGTAGCTCTTACAGAACAACCAAGATCATGTGGAAAACGTCCATTCAGGTCTCTTGACATTTGGCTCGATGATAAAAGATTCCTGGCTCTGATTGATTCCCAGTGGGCGAGTGGGAGTGGCAGTTTCTCAAGCAGGCTGAAAGCAATTAAAGTAGTAATTAAGCAGTGGAATAAGGATATTTTTGGGAGGATCGACAACATGGTCGAGGGGCTTGAAAAAAATAATTAAGGAGCTTGACACTTTGGCTATCAGAGGAGAATTATCAACGCTGCAATTATCTCAAAGAAGGGAGGCGCATAACAATTTACTACATGCATGGATGTTACAGGAGAGATTTTGGAAACAAATGGCTAGAGATAAACACTTGAGTATGGGGGATCGGAACACAAAATATTTTCACATCCGTGCTTCGATTAATAGAAGGTTCTGTAATATTTCAAGGTGGAATATCCATGGTGCTTGGGTGGAGGACCCGACTCGGATCAAAAGAGCGATAGTGGGTGAATTCCGTAGCCAGTTCGCCTTTCGACCTACGTCACGCATAGAGCCACCCCATGTTGGGCGACCTAAACTTTCGATGGAGGAAGCAGCATCTCTGGAATGCCCTCCAACTGCAGCCGAGATTAAGGATATTGTTTTGCAGTGCAACGGTAATAAAGCCCCCGGCTTCGACGGCTTCAGTTTCAACTTCATCCAAAATATGTGGAGCATCATTGGTAATGATTTTGTGGATGAGGTAATCTCCTTCTTTACCTCGAACAAAGTCCCGGTGGGGTGTAACATGACGTGGATCACTATTATTCCCAAGAAATGTGGTGCCTCTATCCTAAATGACTTCAGGCCTATTAGTATGGTGGGGTGTGTGTATAAGGTGATTTCCAAAGTGCTGGCCCAACGGTTGAAAAAAGTGCTACCCAAGCTAATTGGTGAGTCCCAAACTGCCTTCGTTAAAGGGAGGAACATTCCTGATGGCCCTTTGATTGCGAATGAGGTAATCCGGTGGTACAAAAGGAACCATAGAAAGGGTGTCATCCTCAAAATTGATTTTAGGAAAGCATACGACTCGGTTGCATGGGAGTTTGTGGACTGCATGGGCAGATTAATGGGTTTCTAATCCAAATGGAGAGGATGGATAATGGAGTGCATTAGCTCGGTGAGCATGTCGGTTCTCATCAACGGTGTTCCCTCCAACCCATTTAAAACAAGAAGGGGGCTTAGACAAGGTGATCCACTTTCCCCCTTGTTGTTTGTTATGGTCGTAGAAGAACTGAATTGGCTTCTAGCTGAGGGTCAGGCAACGAATGTTCGGAAATGAATGGTGGTAGGAAGCGAAAGGAAAGTCATTTCCCGTCTATAATTTGTGAATGATACGCTGATATTTTGTGATGCATCTATAGAGGAAATAATAGTAACCAAAGGGCTGGTCGTTCTCTTTGCCGAAATGTCCGGGTTGCATATTAACTGGGAGAAATCGAAAGTCTTTTGCATCAACCTGGAGGATGATGAAAAGGAAGTATTCTGTCGATGGCTGGACATAGAGGAAGGAGCACTTCCATGCAGATATCTCGGGTGTCCATTGGGTGCTAACCCGAGGAAATGCGCAACATGGCAGCCGGTGATTGACAAGATAAGATGCAGGTTAGGTGGATGGAAGGTTAGATGCTTATCCAAAGCAGGGAGGCTAATCCTTATCAAGACGGTTTTTGAAACAATACCAACATATTACATGAGCCTCTTTCGAATACCGATGAAAGTCATTAAGCAGATAGAAGCTCTACAACGCAACTTCTTTTGGGGCAGTGTGGACCGTAAGAAGATGGCCATTATAGCATGGAGGAAGTTGGTACAACCGAAAGAGTGTGGTTGGGACTAGTAAGTTTGGAATGCAAGAACGCTGCTATGCTCCTCAAATGGTGGTTTCGGTATCACAATGAACAACGAAGTCTTTGGAAGGAATTGGTCTGCGCAATTTACAAACAGAACCCCAATGATATTATTGACAGTCAGATCATGGGAGCATATAAAGGGGGAGGCCTTTGGAAAGAAATTTGTAATATATTTGAGTGGAAGATTGTGAAGGAAAATAATATTCAGGATAAGGTGATATGGAGGGTGGGGGATGGTAGGAGATTAAAATTTTGGCATGATGCTTGGCTGGGTGGAGTGGCAATTAAAGAAACATTCCCAAGATTATTCCAACTGTCAGAAACAAAGGAGGCTAGAGTAAATGATATGTTCAGTAGTGAACAAGGGACGGGGACTTGGCTGTTTGAATGGAGAAGGAGTTTATTTAATTATGAACAAGAAATGCTTGTTGATCTTATGAGTAGTTTGCAACAGACCCGTGTAAACCCATCCATGCATGACACCCTCACATGGGATGTAGGTGGTGATAGAAAATATTCGGTGAGGATGGGCACTCGTGCTATGCAGCAGACGGCAAATACTAGATGGCCGGCAGAAGGAGTCATCTAGTCGAGATGGTCACCACCCAGAGCGAAAATTATGCTATATATGCTGTTTTGGGAGAAATTATGTACCAGAGACCTGCTGTTCTCGAGAGGACTGATGAGTATCTCTGGCAGCTTATGTCCCCGTCGCCATCGTGGAATGGAATCCGCTAGTCATGTGCTGGTCTGGTGTAGTCAGATTCATGGACTGTGGCGTGGTGTAATCCAATGGTGGGGGGTGTTCATCACCATGCCGTTGGATATTACCGACGTAATACATCAATGGGAGTTCACGGTGAGGGGGAAAGAAGAACGATGGGCTTGGCGAGCAACATTACGCATATTGCTGCTCTTGGCTTGGGAAATGAGAAATAGGACAATATACCAACAGCAAGAAAGATCGATAGCTGATGCACTGGAGATATTGAAGGTGAGGACTTGGAGATGGATCTCCATCAACGGGATCAACCCACCGATGGAAATGCACGCGTTCATACACGACCAAGGCTTACTGCAAAGATGGAAATTACTTCGCTGGACACAGTAGTCTGTCCATTAACCGGTTCGTGCTGTTGTGGAACCAGTGGTTGGGGTGGGATATAGTATAGGCTTGCTGGAGGAATGTAAGCTGGGTGTAATACGGTGATGTTGGTTGTACTGCTATAGTGTACTGCTATGCTTGTTACACTAAAATCTTGTGAATCATTCATCAAATAAAAATATATGCTTCCCTCTTTTATACCTTTTTGTATATATTTCGGTATCTCATATATAAATCGCTTAATGTATAATCTTTTGTAGAGTGTTGGAATTGTAATGTAAAGGTGTTATGTAAAGGTGTTAGCTTTGTGTGTTTGTAACCATTAGCGTATGTAAACTGAATATTCAGATTGTATTCAATAGATTGTCTAATTACAATACTACTGCTCCTTTTATAACAGAGCAAAGATAAAAGAAATAACAAGATAAAATCTTAACTATATCTCTAGCATATCTAAACAAACTGAAAATAAGAGAAAGTAAAACTATAATAAACACTAATCTCGCACTTGGGCCTATAACAGATTGGGCTTAACTCTCCAATAGCTTAACTCTCCAATATAGAGACGTAAAACATACTCCTCCGTCCCTTCTTGACTGTCCTGTTTACTATTGGATATGTCGTTTGACTTCAATATTTAACATATAAGATGATATAATTTTATAAATCTAAGTTTTGTAGTAGATTCCTTAGGTGATAAACTATACATTACAAAAATTAAATTTATAAAATTATTTTATTTAATATTGTTTAATATTGAAGTGGAAAAACGTGCCAAAAAACAAACAAGACAGTCAAACTGGGACGGAGGTAGTATTTATTTATCCCTACCCAAAAAAAAGATACACCGCCCCGCTAGGTGCCATATAGGTATATAGGTATCCGTTACCTGTCATACCAAATTAATATAAAAAACGCGGTGGCCACGTGACCGGCCATGTACATCCATACTGCTGAAAATCAAATTGTCGAGGAAACCAGCGAGAAAGAGCTCTCTTGGCGAAGGAAGAAAGAGCCTTACCATACCAAGAATGAAAAATAGGAAAAACATTAGTAGTAGTATTTTTTTTTTTTGGAGAGTGGCAGAAACTAAACGAATCTCCTCTTTTTTTCCCTAAAGAAAGACGTGGGGAGTGCGGAAGATCCGGCGGCACTTTAGCTCTTTGCTCGTCTCTCTCTCTCTCTGCCAGCAGACAATCCCAATGGAAGCCCTAATTTACAGATCCATTAAATTGTCTGTTTTTATCTATTCTTCTCTCTATTTCAATTTCCTAGTTTTGCCATACCCAAATTATTTTGAATTCTCAAATCTTCTCACTCTCGAACTTAGCTAGTTGCCAATTAATAACAGAAGGAAACCATTTGCCAAAAAAAAAGACACGTAGTTGGAAGTATATATAACAGTCCCTGGTTTGTGGTTTAAAGGAGAGAAACACAGAATAGGTCCGGAGAATAGGTCTCCATACCAAACTCATCCTTATCTCTCTTGTTCACATCTTCTCTTACGCGCAACTGCCTGTCTCATCTACTTGCATTCCCTTGCTAGCTTAAAAACCAGGCCAGCTGCCACTTAGGGTTTTTCATAGCTTACCTAAATCCAAACCCTAAAAAAGTAGTACCTACTCAAACCAAAAGCAAAAAAACCATTACCCATCATCATCATCTCTTTTCTTCTCAAACCCTAGCCTGCAACACTCACATCTATCATGGCCCTTGCTAAAGATAGAACAGTACCATCCTCCGGTACTTCATTCTATGGATCAACAAACATGTACGACGTCGTTGGATCATCACCATCACCACTGATCCACTTCCCAAATTTCACTTCCCTAATTAGTCCCTCACCTGGTACTGGTTTCTACACCGCCTTTCATCAAGAAGATCATGACCACCACCACCACCATTACCAAAGACAATTAGGGTTAACCCAGCAGCTAGATATTCATGACCGCCATAGTTATCCCAACACCTGTGGCGGCTATGATGATGACGATGATAATAATAAGTTCATCAAATTACAACAAGTAGTTCACCCTTTCCTTAACAACAACAACTCTCCTGATCTCTCTAGCTCCAGTAGCGCAAACTCCAGCAACGGATTCCCTTTCCATAGCGGTTCATCTTCAACCTATCCTCATCACTTCGAGGATCAAGCACAATCTCTTTTAATCAACTTCAAACCCTCTGGTTTCATTAACCCAAGTGGCGCCGTCGCTGCTTCCTTTCTTAACTTTCAACAACAAGAGTCTGGTTATAATAATAATAATAACTTTTGTCAGCCAAATAGTGAGAACTATGGTTCTATGTGGGAAAGTTCAGATATTCACCATGATCATCAGCTTGCTAGGATTATTAGGGTTGGTGGTGGTGGTGTAGGGACGGAGGAGATGGAAGTTAATTTAGATGAAGTGAATGGGTTGCAAGGTGTAAGCAACATACCATCGTTTCTAGATGGCAGGAGTCATGATTTGCTATATGGTGATACTGTCATGGTAACCCGAGGAGATAGCGGTCCAGAATCGACTACTACACAACAACAACAAACATGCTTCCACAATAAGCGCGCTCTATCGGTAAAATTCTCCGTTAATCTATTATCAATTCAACATCACAACCTTATTTTTTTTTTTTCATGGTTTATTTTATCGATGATGAAAAAAAATTGTTTTACTACTATATATATAGAAAACTGTATTCTCGAAGTATGTCCTCATGTCAGAGAGTTCATATAAGAAAGAACCGTTTGGTAGTGTCTGAAATTAATGGGTCGTTCGTGCGATTTCATATTTTAAAATTCAAACAAGAATCAAAACCTTTTTCTCTCTCTCATTTAATTCATGTATCTATGTCTTGGCTTGTGGTATATTTGTTTAAAATCAATACCATGAATAAAATATAGCTAGATAAGCACGATGATTAGCTATTGATTACAAATTAATAATGATTATTTTTCCTTGTGAATACAGGAAGAAGATAACATGCAAACCCTAAAGAAACCATGTACTACTTCAAGGAAGCAACAAAGCTGTATAAGCACACCAAAACCCTCGTCATCACCCACCAGTTCAAAAGATCCACAGAGTGTTGCAGCCAAGGTATTTCTACTTCTCTATAGCTTATTGGATCCATCTTATGATCTTCACCAGAATAGAGCTAGCTTTATGTATATGTTCAACAGGATATGTATTCATGTCACTAATCATCTGTTTTCTGTATTACCCTTTTGCAGAATCGACGTGAACGAATCAGTGAGAGGTTAAAGATACTTCAAGACCTTGTACCCAATGGATCTAAGGTGTGTTATCAACGACTAGCTCAATGCTAATAGTTATCAGAAATATATATATTATGTGACTGAGTCTGCGGGAAGCCTAATTTGAACGTTCAATTTTGTAAATGAATAGGTTGATTTGGTCACAATGTTAGAGAAAGCCATAAGCTATGTTAAGTTCCTACAGTTACAAGTAAAGGTATTAGCGACTGATGAGTTCTGGCCGGCATCTGGTGGAAAGCTACCTGATATATCTCAAGTCAAAGAAGCTATTGATGCCATCCTCTCATCATCCCAAAGAGATGGAAGAAGTTCATCTCCATAGTAAGTAATGCAAAGGAGCTGGAGTTTAATAACACAAGTGGAGTTCATCAATAAGGAACCAAGAGATATCTTATAATCATGGAAGGAAAAGAAAACAGAACTGAGAAGTCAAGTAGTATAGAGGAAAATCAGAGGGAGACAATCAATGGAGATGATGAAGTGAATGACGTACTAGCTAGTCACTCGAATTGTAAAATAAATAAATAAAAAATCGAGGGAACCCATGCAGTAGAATCCCTTCGATTGAATAAAATTTTGTTTAAAATAAGAACCTTCATGGTTCTGGAAGTCAGCGATTCCTAGGAAAAAAAAGACAAAGCTGTGTAACTTTGTGTCTTCCTTATTTTTCTATCTTGTTTTTTAGTGGTCAGACCTTGGTGCTTCCAAGATGTATGTTCTGGATATTATATAATTGTAATGATAGTTCTAAAAGTTATCGCTATACTCCTAGTGTTATATCTCCATGGCTTTTTTTTATAAGTGACTGAAAGTTCAGCAGAAGAGCGATATTAAGGTTCTAAATGAACATTGCTAACAATACGGTATTGGATAGGACGGTGTTGTGTGGCTGCCGATTATAGTAGAAACAACGCTGATTTATAGTAAGGGGCGTTTGGATGGTGTAGGAGAAACGGAATGCGGTGGAATGAAATAGAATTCCCTTGAATTTTCTTGGATGTTTGGTTTTGTCCGAGAAACGGAATCGAAACAGGTGAATCAATTTGTATTCAATAAAATTGAACATATATCACATTCAATGTCATATAATTGACAAATATTTTAAGATATCACTTCTTACTAAAAAAAGGAGTACAAATGAACATAAGAATAAAACATATATATTTTGGATGAAATCATCACTTGTCACCAAAAGAAGAATACAACCGATTGTCCTAAACAAAACTTGTTTTAAAAAAAAACATAATTTCTCAAAGGAAAATAAAACGTAACTTGTCCAAGAAAAAAAAAACACAACTTGTCCAACAAAAACCATACATGACTATTCCAAGAACAAATAAAGCATAATTTGTTTAGGATCGTATGACATATCCTTAAGTATTTCTATTTTCCTTCCACGAAGAACCCGTTTGACAAAAAAAGGGTTTCATTTCATCGAGAAGATTGAGCTTGTGCGGTTCTACAGTTGAAATCTCAGCCACATCGTATGCTTGGTCAGGAGTTATACCTTCAAAAGCAAGGAGTTCTAGTAACACTTTCTTCTTTTGATTTGACTCATCTTTTTCACATGCATTAGCTTTAGGCATTGAACTAGCCATAGTAGAAAGGTGAAGATTCATATCTTTCATAAAAGATTGCAAACTAGCTTCCTCATAGCTAATACCATCACATTATCTTGCTTCCCTTACGCTTGAAGGTTTTCTCCCTTTTTGCTCTCTTTGGTGTAGGGGCAGATTCTCCCATCTAAGTTTGATTACAACTTGCATCACCCTCTTCCTCATCACTAGAACCAAGCATAACTGGCTCCGGAGTTGTTCTCTACATATTTGCAACTACATCAACAAAATCCTTAGCAAGTTTTCTAGTGGTGTGGTCCTTGCCGTATATCTTCATCAATGCATAAAAATGAGGGAAAGATTACCCGTACAAGTTCTTGCAGTTTGGATGAGTCTAACAAAATAGAAAGACAAATAAATAATTATAAGATAAGTTACAGCCGAGAAGGATGGATATAGCCGCTACTCATACTCGGTGACTTTAATAAGGTAATAGTACCAACAAAAAGATTGCCGGTCAACACACCAAGGATTAGCAGTAGCATGAGACAGTTCAGAGAGTGGGTTAATGAGATGCAATTGATAGAAATTCAACTACAAGATGCAAAGTTTACATGGAAAGGAGGAGGCTCACGTAGCAAAATAGATCGAATGTTTGCTAACAATGAGTGGCTTGCACAATATAATGATGTGAAGCTTCGATCTAGTGAGTGGTCGATATCAGATCACCGGTTATTAGTGATGGAGACGGGAAGCACAAACTGGGGGCCCAAGCCATTTCGGTCTTTGGACGCTTGGCTGGACCACCCGGGGTTTGAGGGCCTAATCAGGGAAGAATGGAGAAACTCGCTACCTGGGTCAACACAAAGCAAGTTGAGGTACATAAAATGAGCTATAAGGAGATGGAAAAAGGAAGTATTTAGCGACCTACATAAGCAGCTCCTTGACCAGAAGAATGAAGTGAAGGAAATTGAAAGGAAGATTGAAGAAGAAGTGGTCAACATGCAAAATGAATCTGTAAGGTTAAAAGCATTGAAGAAGTTAGACAAGGTTGAAAGGGACAGTGAGGTTTATTGGAGGCAGCTCTCGTGTGACAAGTGGATTAAAGACATGGATAAAAACACAAGGTACTTTCACCGGAGGGCCACCATGAATCGTAAAAAGAAACATATTCAGTGTCTAGCCACAAATGATGGAGTGATTGATAATCTAGCGCAAATTAGGAGGCACATCATTGAGTATTATTCAAAGTTGTTCAAAGCAGGGAGAGTAACAGGGTATCGCCGACCCGAGGGCACCTATCCAGTCCTTTCACCATGCGAGACGACATAGCTTGAGGTGTCTCCTACGTTGGCTGAAATCAGGTGCATCGTTTTAGAGTGTGATAGCTCCAAGGCTCTGGGGTTTGATGGTTATAACATGAGGTTTATAAAGAGAATGTGGCATGTGATCGGGGCAGACTTTGGGGGAGATATAAGGAAATTTTTTAACACCTGGAAACTAGAAAGAGGGATCAATACAACGTGGATAACTCTCATCCCAAAGAAACCTGATGCTTCATGCATAAATGAATATCGTCCGATAAGCATGGTGAGATGCATGTACAAAGTCATTGCAAAGCTTCTAGCGAAGAGGCTAAGTGTTTACATGCCTAAACTCATAGGTGAAACTCAGTCTGCATTTGTGAAGGGAAGATGCATCCTTGAAGGCCCATTCATAGCTAATGAGGTGATAAATTGGCTTAAGAAGACAAAGTGAAAAGGGGTAATTCTAAAGATTGATTTGAAGAAGGCATATGATTATGTCTCCTGGGGTATTTTAGATAAGATGACGGAAAGGATGAGGTTTGGTATTAAATGGAGGGCATGGATTCGTGAGTGTATAACAACTTAAGGAATATGGCTCACCAACAAAGCCATTTACGTTGAGCCGTGGTTTGCGTCAGGGTGATCCTTTGTCACTCTTTTTTTGTCATTGTTGCCGAATGTTTGAATTGGTTGGTGCAGGGGGCAGTACAATAGCATGAGTTTACGGAGCTTAAAATTGGTGCAAGGCAAGTAAGACTCACGCATCTACAATTTGCGGATGAAGTGATGTTATTTTGTGAGCTGGATAGTGAGCAGATGGTAGCACTACAAAGACTCCTAATCATTTTTGCGGAGCTTAGTGGCTTAAGCTTGAATATGGAGAAATCGGTTGCTTTTTGCATAAATGCTAATCAGGAGGAGTCCCAACTGGTCGAGAGAATCTTTAAGTGTCGAGTGGGCGACCTCCCTTCTACCTATCTTGGATGTCCGCTTAGTGCTAATCCTAGGAAGAGCTCGACATGGGAACCGGTCTTAAGGAAAGTAGAGATGAAGCTTGCAACTTGGAAGGCCACTAGTCTTTCCAAAGCTGGCCGTGCGGTGCTTGTACGCTCTGTACTCGACGCCATTCCACTCTACTACATGAGTCTGTTTGTGGTGCCAACCAAAGTTAGGAAAAGGCTTATCTCAATTCAACGGCAATTTTTTTGGGGCAAAGGGAGTCAAAAGTTTCTGACTCCAGTCGCTTGGAGTAAGCTTACGCAACCGAGGGAGTTGGGAGGGCTTGGCTTTTTGGATCTGTAGATTAAGAACTTGGCTTTTTTAGCCAAGTGGAGGTGGAAATTTTCACAAAATCATCCTTCCATGTGGAAAGCTACGATACGATCTATCTATAAGGAGAGGGATGGGCTCCATACTGGAGAGCTAGATAGTAACAGGGACAAGCTGAATGGTTTATGGGCCATGATAGTCAAGCATACTCAAGGTGACGATCACCTCAGACAGTTGATTTTAGAGCGGGTTAAGCTACAGATTGGTGACGGGCGTAATATAAAATTCTGGTTTGATGACTGGACGGGGGCAGGCGCCTTACGGTTTCGCGTCCCTAGGCTGTTTCGGATTAGTATGGTCGTGGGAGCTGACTTGGAGAAGGGAGCTCTTTGAGTTCGAGAAAGAGGCACTGAGCGAGTTAATGACGATTATACAATCGGTCCAGATTTCTCAGAATAAACTGGACGAGAGTATATGGAAGAGCTGTGGGGATAGGAATCTTACTAGGGATGTTGTCCACTCACTAGCCCAAGCTGCAGGACTCGGACAGCCAGTGCAAGGGGTAGATTCGCGGTTTATATGGCTGGGCTACTGTGAACCTAGGGTGGAGATGGTCCTATGCTCACTCTCCTTAGGAAACTCACAACTAGAGAAGTTTTGTTCGAGCGCAATGTCATCCCGCTGGGTCATAGCATGTGTCCGTGGTGCAACCATATCATGGAAAGCCTGGAGGGTAACACCCGACATGGTGTTTCTCCCACATCGGTTGGAGAGGAGAACAAAGTGTGCCTTATAGGTGCATGGATATCTCTTCCTTGTGTGACACACATGTGTGCTGATTAGGCTGGGCTGTCACATGGAGCATGTCATCTTCTTCTGTACGCATGTTTGAGGGATCTGGGACGGTTTAAAACTATGGTGGAATGTGCCGATCACTATTAGAGCGACTGCATATAATGAGTGGTTTTCGGTTCCCCTAGGTAACAAGGTGAGGCGGGTTTGGAGATCCACTTTATGCTACGATGTCTACCATGTGTGGCTAGCGAGGAACAACTTCATCTTTCAACAAGAACGTTTCTCGGTTGATTTAACTTTGGCAAGGATAAAGCTTGGAATCTGGAGATGGACAAAAACGTGGTGGAAGGATTTTCCTTTATCCTGTGAACGTTTTGTTAGCGTGCTCTCTTTGAGAGAGTATTTGTAAGGTGCTATTTATAGTGGTTGTTTACTATTGATCTGGGTCTTATAAGTGTACTTGGATCGTAGGTACTCTTTTTCCTCACTAAGCTTTTTTCCCTTTAGGTTTTGCTTAGTGAGGTTTTAACGAGGCCCAATTTTCCATCCTCCTGATTTATCAGGAACTTTTTTTTTAATATATGGTTATAAGCCAAGAATTATCAAAAAAAAAAGACAAGTTAAACCATTTGCACTAAAATAGTACTAATCGTACAAAGGAATAATATCTTGCACTACTCATCATACACCGATTGCTCCATATAAATGATATGTCTTTCATCATCCCATTTGAAAACACTTGTACCAAGCATTTGAGCAAATGCACTAAACTCGGCAATAAGCGTTTTTATCCTTGAATCAGTATGTGGTGTAGCTTATAAACCACAATTGGGAATAGCCTTTCCGGTCATCTTTTCCAATTGGAACATATAGCCATTTCTAAACCCATTTTCACATCTCCATTGGGGATCAACAACTAATTCAGACAAAGAAGTAACAAGTGCTTTGTCTTCATCCGGAGACCATAAGCGTTTGTTCTTGCCTCTTCCTGTTCCGCTAGGTGTAGTTTCATTCGTCCTATTAAATTTATAGCAATAAACACATAATACAATGAAAACAATACTGCTATTTTATATAATAAAACGAGTACAGCATAAGATAAGTTACAAGCATCATAGGAAGTCACAATCTCATACAAATGTTGACATAAAGTTCCAAAACATCAAAAGAAACAACTAATACAACTATTTAGCCTTGTCAGTTTCTAGTCCAATTGTTTACCATACTTTGAGCCAATGTATTTCTAAAATAAAATGAGTACAACATAAGATAATTTACAAACATCATAGGAAGCCACAATCTCACACAAATGTTGACATAAAGTTCCAAAACATCAAAAGAAACAACTAAAACAACTATCTAGCCTTGTCGGTTTCTAGCTCTCCAATTGTTGACCATACTTTGAGCCAGTGTATTTTTAAAAAATTTCCATGGATCAGATAGTTCTATAGATGATATGTACTCATCATTACCATCCTTATCACTACTATAACCATCATCATCCGTATCACACTCTTCAAAGTACTCATCATCGTCAAAGATTCTCGGGGCCATGTATGCTCTACTAAGTTATGCAATAGAGCACAAGCAAGCACTGTGTGACCATGTGTTTGTAAATTAAACCAATAAGGACTTCTAAGAATTGCCCATCGCCCTTTGATTAACCCGAAACATCGTTTTATCACATTTCTAGCTTGAGCATGCTTAAAATTGTAATATCATTTGGCGGTTTGAGGCTAATGCGGGACACTATTCCAATATCTAAGATGGTAAAGATATCCTCTATATGGTGTAAGGAAACCCTCCCCAATAGTGTAGCCTCCATCACATAAGTAATAACAACCTATAGATATTAAAAACTATTTTATTATATACTCATGAAATTTAGGACTATATAAAAATTGTTTTATTAATTTCAATCAAATTACCTCTTATTAATTTTAGTCCATTAGGTCTAGAGATGCATCTCGAAGAATACGACCATCATGTGTTGAGCCCTCTCAACCAGGTAAGACATATATAAATTCCATCTCAGGTGAGCAAACTTCTAACACATTCATTGCAAGGTCGCCTTTCCTTGTTCGATACTTAGAGTGTTCATCGGATGGTACATTGACAGTGATCATTGTGCCATCAAGTGCACCTAAACAGTTCTAAAAAAGAGAATACTACTATTTAGTTCATGTAAGTCTTCGTACTTCATGAAGCTGTAGTTTATATGTCGTACCTTGAAATTTCGTTTCCCCATTATTCATATTCAGATTCGATGAGGAGGAAATCCCCTCCCCAAGTTCTTCTCCCTTAAACCGCTCGAGTTAAGGAAAATCAGCGGTTTGAGTTCAGCCCTCACCCGCCCAGTTTGATAGCGCTGTAAGTTTGAACAGATAGTCAACACAGATGTTAGCCCATATAGAGGATGAAAAATTAAATTGGTGATAAATATTCCGCACCATTGTTTTATGGGAAATTTCATGAGATACCCCTGATGTTTAAGGAAATTTTACAGAAGACCCCTGATGTTTCATTTTCATGACGAGATACCTCTGAGGTTTCATTTTTCTTATGAGATACTCTCGAGGTTTCATTTTCATTACGAAATACCCCTGAGGTTTCAATTTTATTACGAGATGCCCCTTCGTTCAAATTATAATATGTTATATTTTTCATATCCCCGTTTTACCTCACACCATATACAATAACCAAAATATTGGCTCTAGATACTCTTAATGGATGTTTTTTCTCCCTCCCAAGGACATGCAGCTGCCAGAGATTGCTAAATTCCGTCTTTTGATATTCTCATTTCAAGCCACTTATGCCTTTGGGCCTAAAATAAGCCAGGGAACGGTTTGGTTTCCTCCCCAACAATATTCACTTCTCAAATCCCAAATTTCCCACTCTCCAGCACTTATAACCATGCCTTTCATCTTCTCCTTGTCCCTTTTTTAACCCATCAACAGAGCCGATGGATATAATCATGGTGAACGGTCTCTATTTGGTTACCATGCACTGCCTTGTTCTGCAGCTTTACTCTGTTATCCCCATCTGTGCGACCTCGTTAGCCTAGATCCTTCAAGGTTATTGGACTAAATATGGTGGTTTTAAGTTCACAAAAGTGGGGGCTAATCTTTTCATTTTTGAATTTGACACGGTCGAGGCAATGGAAGCAATAAGGATTCGAGGGCCATAGACAATTAATAACAATCTGCTAGCGATTCAGAACTTGGACACGGCGAAGCCTCTAACACAACAGAAGTTCACATGGATCCCATTTTGGGTTAGAGTTTTTGATGTCCCACGACATCACCACACCGTGGACTTTGCACAAAGGGTGGCGCAGAAGTTGGGATGCTTCTTCTGAGCGGTGGAAGATGGCGAGGCTTCAGGTTTCAAATTCTTACGCCTTAAAGTTCTTATTAACAACCAAGTACCCTTTTTGCACGTGCTTTCTATGATCTTGGACGGGAAAATTTTATTTTCACATTTACATATGACTACATTCCCTTGATCTTCTCTATCCGTGGATTGTTTACACACACTACTACGGCTTGACCAAATGTTTGGCCAATGGATAAGAGGGGTGCTCCTTTTGGCCTGTGGCTTTCCACAAAAAGTTTTATGGCAAGGAGACGTGAAGAGGAGAGGGAATTGATGGATCCGTGGTGTGTGCCCACAATGGTTGATAATAATAATCATATTTGGTCACCGGTGCCATCGAATTCCTCTGTTTGGGCTGGCAACCCGGTGCCGGTCCAAACTTCGGAAGTTACTCATCTGGAAAATCCGGGTTGTCCTCATAAGAGGAAATTTAACAAGGTATTAATAGAGGCTACAAGCGATGAGTATTGGGAGTTGCATGCAGTTACCGGAATAGAGGCTACAAGGGATGAGTATTGGGAGTTGCATGCAGTTGCCGGATGCCAGAAGGAGGGGGAAGGGAACCATTTCATGGGTTCGGGTGTGATCAAGTTCACAGCTTAGTAGGATAAGAGGAAGAAGAAGTAGGTGGCTGGACCGGAGCAGCAAGGGGGTAACCATATTTAGCACAAGGCGAGGACGCGACCTTAAAAATATGTTATTAAAATTAGTGTCCTGTTTCCATCGTCTAAGTACTTGTTCTAATCTTTAGTTTTAGGTAGTTTTAGTCTAGCCGTTGTTATGTTGATGTTCAAATGTTAGTGGATGGCTGGTTTTGGGTGGTGGTTGGCTGGTTTTGGTTATCAGGTGGCTGAACGTTGACGATTGAACTTCGGTTCCGTCTGGAAGTGATCTTCTATATGTGTAGAGCCTAGATGTGGCTTGATTGCTATGGAGATTGTTGTTTGTTGTGGGCATTGTCAAGATGTTCGAGCTCGACATACAACTGGTTTTTTTAGTGTACTCTGTTGACAGGAGTACTAAGCTATGATTTGTGTCTTGATTAGTATCATATCATGTATTATCATCTAACTATGTACTTATGTACTAAGTTACTTTATGGTAATGATATGATCTGTTATCTTTGACAATAAAATAAAAAAAAAACAATTCCTATTTTCTAGCTTACAATGTTCATTAGAAATAATAACATTAATAGACTAATTTATTCTCCTAAAGACTAGGAATCAGCTACAACCACCTGTAACAGATTATCTCATGACACTAACCCATGTGCTCCTTTTCTTCAGACCATTAGCTATAGATTGGAAAAGTTACTTCCAGCCATTCCGCAATTGTCGCAACTTTACAGTCAATTAACTAGAAATAAGTTTTGTATTATGCATCTTTAACACCCCCTCCCCCATTCAAAATTGGTTACTCCCATACACTCTCCAAGAAAGATAAATTTATCTTTGATAATGCCTTAGTAGAATGTCTGCGATCTGTTGATTAGTAGAACAAAATAGCACATGAACTTTCTTTTTCTCCACTAATTCACAAACAAAATGAATTTCAGATCCACATGCTTAGTTCTGCCATGATAAACAGGATTTTTGGTAAGCTCAATCGCTTACTGATTGTCACATAATATAACTGTTGGCCAGAACTGCTTACATTTCAAATATCGTAGAACTATTCTTATTCAAACACATTGACACACTGTCGTTGTTACTGAATTATATTCTGCCTCAGTTGAAGAAAGTTCCACAGTATGCTGCTTCCTTGAGCTCCATGAGATTGCAGTTGAGCCCAAATTAAAAATATGGGCATATACAATCCTTCTATCATCAAATGAATTAGCCCAGTCACTGTCACTGAATCCCTTTAACTTAAATCCTTTTGCTGGAAAATACCAAAGTCCATGTCCAAGAGTTCCGGCTACATATCTTAACACACTTTTAGCTGCTCCAAGATGATGTTTGGTTGGATTAGACATGTAGCAAATAATGGCACCAATTGAATATGAGATGTCAAGTCGTGTGTGAGTGAGATATATCAGGTTTCCCCCTAAACTTCAAAACACTTTAGGGTCTACCTTATATGAATTATTATTTATGTCCAATTGCTCATTTTTATTCATGGGGGTGACTGCTGGTTTGCATCCTTACAACTCGAACTTTTTCAACAGATCACTAGCATATTTTTTTAGATACAAAGATCTTATCTTCTACCAGTCTCACCTCAAGGCCTAGAAAATCACCAAGATAGCCCAAGTCGGACATATCAAATTCTTTCATCATGTCTTCCTTGAATATTTGTGCCATCATACTGCAAGTACTCATGTAAACGATATCATCAGCATAAATGCAAACAACCAAGAACTCATGACCTTGTACCTCTACATACAGCATGGGTGCATTTTTACTTCTATTGAAACCTTTTGACAAGAAATTACCATCTAATATGGCGTACCAGGCCCGTGGTGCTAGCGTCAGTCCGTACAACGCTTTATGAAGCTTATAAACCTTATCTTCTTTCCCATCCATTAGAAATCCTTCTGGCTGCTAAACATACACATCCTCTTTGAGTTCTTCATTGAAAAATGATGATTTTACATCCAGTTGATGTACCAGTTTTCGCAATTGTGCACTTTTTCAAAACGTGCTACATGTGTGAATGTATTGTCAAATAATCACCGGGTAGTTAGGCATACTGCTTAGCTACTAGACGAGCCTTATGCTGCTGATTACTACCATCTGCTACGAGCTTTGTTTTGAATGCCCATCATCCCAACGCCTTCTTTTCCGCAGGAAGATTAACAAGACCCCAAGACTTGTTTTTCTCAATGGCACTGATCTCTTCCTTCATTGCCTTTTCCCACTCTTCTTTAGTTCCTGCTTCATGGAAAGTAACCAGATCTCTAGTAAATATAGCTAACCGTCAAGACTCAAAAACTTCAGCAAGGGCATGGAACTTATTTGGTGGAGTCTCAACATCAGTTTCACAATCTAGTGCTACTGGAGATGGAGGTGATGTAGATCGTGGCTGAGACGACTCTAAATTTTCTGCTACACCGAGTGTGTTATGAGATTCCTTTATATCTATGCCACCATCAGAGGAGTTTGAGTGTTGGAGTCACCGTGTTCATCTTTCCACTCCCATCTACTAAATTCATCAAAAATCATGACTTTCCAAACAAGAATGTTTTTAGTAGCAGGATCTAGAAATTTATATGACTTTGATTTGGTACAATAACCAATAAATATGGACTTAATGGACTTACTATCCAATTTTTGGTGATCGTGTACATGGACAGGGCAAGTGCGATGCAACCACAATCGCTTAGATGATTAACCCATGGTTTTCTTCGTATCCATGCTTGAGATGATGTTTGATCAACTATTGCTTTGGTAGCAGACATTTTCAAGACATATACATCAGTTGATACCCCTTCGCTCAGAAGTTGTTTGGTAACTTCTTACCTTGGAGTATACTTTGAGCAAACTCCACACCTGTTTCATTTTTGTGCTCCACTATGCAATTTGCTGAGGTGTGTGCTGCAGTCAAATCCCTCCCAATTCCCCCATCTTGACAATGGGCAGCAAATTCCCTCAAGGTGAATTCTCTGTCTCGATCAATTCTCAACACTTTTTACTTTCTTTCAGCCTGTATTGTGCAAAATATATAAATATGCTTTACTAACTATGAGCAGTGAACCCAATCGAAGTAGTACAACAAGTGTCGTATCTAGAGGGACTTCGCAACTATCTAGCTTCTTAGCAGTTTAATAATGTACAACCAAATATCTACAGATAGTGTAAATGCGTTAAATTGTGGTTTTTATGTTTGGGTTGATAAATGGAAAATAAATAAAGCAATAAAACTAAGCTAACTAATCTAGGATATGTGTACCTCATGATGAATATTTGCCCCCTTCACCCTTTACTACTAATTGTCGATTCACGAACTCTCAACAAAGTAACGGGAACACTTAATTAATTAGTAGCCTAATCAAGATCTACTAATCCTAACCAATTGAGTTTGCACTTATGAATTGTGTTAGAACCTCATCAATTGAAAGCATTAAGCATAAGATTCTCCTAAGTTGCAATGAAACCTATCTCAAATACTTGAGATCTGGTTACATTGATTTAATCCCCATGGATTTGGTTCCTATTTCCAATTTAACATCCATAGAAAACCCACATAGATAATAAATTGAGCAAAACCTTAAGCAAATCCCAAGTCTCAAGTGACATGCTTAAGAGCTATAAATGCTCAACAATTATCATACATTAAGAGCAAGAACTAAAAATAGAGCTACAAAAGAGTTCAAGGTTCAATAATGGAGTTTTAGGATTTTGGGGCAAAATCCCCATCACTAGGTACAAAGAGGCTACTCCTTCACTAGAGCATATATAAGAGAAAAGGGAGAAGAAATACCCACAGGAGAGGTTGAAGAAGAGCTTCAATGGTGGGGAGGCTTCTTCTTCTTCTTTATGTGGCGCTCTCCACCTCTCTCTTTCTTTCCTTTCTTGTTCTAGCAGTTCTATTATGTCTTGGGTCTTGTCCTGGTCTGTGTTCGGGTGTAATACCTGGACCAGACTGACGTGGTCGATTCGCGTCACTACAGTTGTGGGCGTCCAACTTTGTGTTAAGGTATTGTCCCAAGACATGGCTAAATGTGATCTTGGTTTGTTCTTTCAGACATGTACCAAACCGTGCTCCAAGATAGGTTGTAAGTTCTTCCCCGTGTAAGTCCAGGTCTGTTTATCCAGATAGAGACCCGAACCAATGCAAAATTGTCCAGTAGCTTCATTTGTGGGGATGAAGACCCAGACACATGTCTGGACACTTATGCAATGCAACATATCTTCTTCGCTCTAGCTTTGATTTAAGATATGTTTGTGCCCACATGTTCCTCTCTTTGTCTACTTTTCTCCTAGCTATGTTATTCCTCCCGTTTAAGCAATTAATGCGTAAGGAAACCAATAAAACACAAAAACTAGAGGAAAACTAGCTAAAGTGATGAAATAAGCATGATGTATTGATAAAGCATACGAAATAAACTCTCAAAACATGTTCCTTTATACACATATCACACCCCCACACATACCTTTTTGCTTGTCCTCAAGAAAAACCATGACCCCCCAAGTAAGTAGGAAATGCTCAAAGCTGACTAATACTAGCATGAAGTGTATGTTAAGAGCAAAACAAAAAGTGACAAAACTTTCAAGGAGTGTGAACCATCACCTACTGGTGGCATGGGTGTGCTTAGGGGAAGAAAACAAGAGATTCGTGGTATGATCCAGAGTGCTTTAAAGCTTTAAAGATTAGATAACTTGAAGAACTTTCACCATGGTTAGCTTCCCTCAAGAATAGGCATTGTGGAGAAAACAAAAGGAAAAAATAGAATTATGCACTTGTTTCACTTTTGCACAAGAAATGAGGAGATAAATTTAGGCATTTAACATTTTGCATTAAAGAACACTCAACTCTCATTGTTGGTTACCAATCGCATCACTCAAGCCCCTTAAAGGTTTTCATAAAGAAGCACCATTTAAGAATCCTTAATATAGAAGACTAAAAGAGCCCCTAAGCAATAAAAATCTAACCACTCAGATCAGTTGGTCACACCACATGAAAATACTCCTCAAAAGCAATCAAAAAGAAAAT
The DNA here is from genome assembly GCA_023374045.1 of Limonium bicolor. Lineage (NCBI taxonomy): Eukaryota > Viridiplantae > Streptophyta > Magnoliopsida > Caryophyllales > Plumbaginaceae > Limonium > Limonium bicolor. The sequence continues at coordinate 370,715,977 of CM041778.1, forward strand.
TTTTGAGCATTATCTCACATTTCATAAGAGCATTTTTTTCTCAATGAGAACCACCCAAAATACATAGATCTAAGTTTTTGTTTTTGGATAACTTAAGATAAGCATAAGGATTAAGCATTTTAAGCACATATTCACTGAAAATGTCACTCCCCCACACTTACATTGAACAATATCCTCATTGATCACCAGACAAACCGGGGAAGGATTTAGAAGACCGTTCGGGAAGTAAACTAGAGAGAAAACACATGAGGCACAAACAAACATTTAAGCATGGAAGCATCCTCAGTGGCAGAATTAAAATAAAAGAAATGAACAAGATATACAAAAGGAAACTAAGACTCCATTGATAGTGTTAACACTTGCATTAAGAACTCTTTCACGCTTGAGTTTTATCCTCACATGAGCGTAGCTTGGTTACGGTGTGGACATGAAATTTCACCTACATAAGACACTAGAAGCAACCAACTACACCCGGGGGTTAGAAGTTAGCAAATAGAAAAGTCAAAGGAGAACTTAAAACCAAAAAGAGAAGAAAGAAAATCCCCCGCCAAAGAGGGAAGAAGGGAGATTTGGAAGAGAAATTTATTGTTGTGGGGACTTGGGAAATAGAGTAGAAAGGAGAGAACGTTTCCACCTCCTGAGATACATTATTTTAGATAAGGAAGAAAGATTATCATCTGTCGCATGTTAATATCGTTGCATTACCAAAAAATATTTATTGGGAAATTTTATAATATACCCATGAGGTTTACTTGTTTTTACAAATTACCCTAAACTTCAAAAATCACTATAATATACCCTTCAAGTTTATTTTACTCTACAATATACCCCTCAATTTTTTTTAATCTACAATATACCCTCGTGAGTGTAACATATATTTTTTCACGATATACCCCTGCACAGTGTATTAGCTACATTTTCATGATACACCCCAGTGCAGTGTAATGAATATTTTTTTCACGATATACCTTGCCAAGCTAGTAACTTGAACCTCCGTCTATCTCTAAGAAACCTTTATCTTAGTTTAGAGCATTTTGTAGGGATAATTGTCACTCTCTTTGTTCTACGATCATGCTACATAAATGATATTTGTTTTGTATCTTTTTTTTTCTCTTCACGTACATCAACCAAGTTTGTCCAAGCTACAAAAATCTACAATGTGAAATGAATAATCCAGCTGATGGTGTGTTGGGTGCAGTCCTGCTTGTATTTGCGCAAATTCTAGTGGGTACATTGACTAAAATTAGGTTCTATCATATTGGTCTGGTTAATTAGGTGAACGGCATTCCTTTTGCGCTTGGAGGGTTATATCTTAAAACAAATATTCATTATACTGCACGTGAGGTATCACTTATAGTCGGTACATTGTGTAGGGATATATAGTGAAAAAAATATTTGTTACACTCACAGAGGTATATTGATGAGTAAAATGAACCTAAGGGGTATATTGTAGAGTAAAGAGTGAAATAAGCTTGAGGGGTATATTATAGTGATTTGTGAAGTTTAGGGGTATTTGCAAAAAACGGGTAAACTTTAGTGGTATATTATAAAATTTCTTATATATCTTGGCGGGTCTTTTTTCAGAAAACCCACCAGCCTAATTATATTGCAGCCAAAGGATTACATGCCTAAGATCACTAACTTTAAAGCTAACAACTAAGCATAGTGAATAAAGCAAATACCTAAGAAGTACATAGGAGAAGGAGGATGACATCTTCAACTCACTTAAAAACCCTAAAGCTAAACCAAACCCCACCAACCTAGCTACTATGGGCAACCATTTCCCTGTGAAAGGTTGCATGAGCAGCCAAATGAGAGACCAATCGCTACCAACACTTGCCTTTAGAAACCTAACGCGCTTCACACAATCAACAATATCCGAAGAAGAAACATCCCCTGCTACTATAGAACTTAAGGTGAAAACAGGACCAACAAAGAGCCAGATATTCAAACCATTACCAAGATTAACCCTCCAATCGAAGTACCTCACAAGCCCACATACCTACCCTTAGCTGATCCAAAACCGCAGTTATTAAAAATCCCAACTTTAAGATCGTCAATTTGACTCGTGATTGTGACACCCACTGCCACACATAGGACTGCATCATTATTCCTTGCTAAAAGTGGTAAATGGTTCAGCATAACATCCAAGCCACCCTCTTGTGCTCTACACTGCTCCTGTCTTCTCTACACTTCAAAACCCAGTAGGCATGATGGCACAACTGCTGAATGTCGGTGCTGAGTGGCAGATTTTCTCCTCCTCAAAAACAAAACCTTCGCTCCTTTCAACTTCTTCATATTTTGATCATCTCTCTGGGTAAATACAAATTTTCCTTGCAGAGCACTACCAACTGGGATTCACCATCTCGACGCCCACCATATCGAAGAAGAACCCACTCAAAATCAAAGTATAAACATGATTTCTGATAACAGCAAGGACCTCCTGCATGCCCCAACCTCGGATGTGGGAGGGGGCAGGGGAAACTTTTGAAAATTAGTTAATATGTTTTGTTCTAAATTTTAATGTAGTAATTTTTTAAAGAATGTAGTGTCAACAAAATTTTTTGTCCCCTCTAAACATAATTTCTGGGTCCGCTACTGATTCCACATAAGGGAAACTCTTCAAGTAAACGATGAAAGCCATAGGGTTTTCCTCTTACCAGTGAGTCTTTTCTTTTTGAAACAGAAGCACCAAGCTTTATTCATATGAAATATGAGGGCAGTTTGTGTGGAATAACGGGGAACAATCCAAAATCCAAACAAATAGTACAACCTAAAAGGTGCACTAACATCCGGTCTAACTTCCGCGAGGCTTTGCGGCTTAGTAACAAGGTCTTCGACTGAACCCAACCACCAACAAAACATCAACTAAACATATAATTGATATCAAACATCAAGTCTGCTAGGAAACTTAAACCAAAACATAAGATTACTAAGATAATCACAAACCAAAGATAGGTAAGATTCAAACGAGTAGGAGCAAAAGACCGAGAATTAACTGCTAGTAGCGCTCCCGTCCAACTGCAGTTGACCCATTTCAGATTCATTCCTGTCGGCAACCCCTAGGATCTCCTGTAGTTGCCCCAATCTTCCTTTCATTGCATCGTTACTTGCACTAAGGTAATCACCAAAGACCCTTCAGTGCAAAGTAAGGTGTTATCTGAGATCCTTCATTTCTTCCTCGGCGGTTTTTCCTTGTTGTTCTTCCAAGCATCCCGGAATGGGCCACCATCCAGAGGCATCTCCAAGTTCCTCTTCCTTCCCCTCACCATTTCCAAAGAGTCACTTCCAAAATTCTAACCGGATAGTCTACCAAGGTAGCCTCATTGACCAATCCTTGATTCATAGAGAATAAGGGTCGACCCAATGGCTTTGAGTCTTTGTCATATTAGGCATTTCCTTCATTGGCTGTGGTGTCTTATCGTCCTTCCCTGAAATATTTGCTCTTATCTCTTTTTTACTCTCTATTGACCTAACGGACTCTGGTAGAGGCCCAGAGTCCCTTTCCCTGTGATTTTTCGGTGTTGCATCGTCCTTCTAAGAAGAGTAAGCTGTGGCATTGTCCCCTGCTTCATGACTCATACCCTTTCCATTCAATTCCATCACATGCCAAAAACAATCGTCATCCTCCAGCAAGTTCTTATGGCCTATTCTGAAACTTGAAGCTCTTAGCCACGGTCCATAGTTAGGTGCATGCTCTTTGAAGTGCTAGAATTCAGGACATACCTTCGTAGGATGTGTAAGGACTCCACATTGCTGGCAAATGCGTTTTTCATAGGATAGACGGAGAATTAGCGGCGAGCTTCCAACATAAAAGAGACGCATCGCAGAGCAGGCCTCGAAATATAAATTATGATCTTAGCTCTCAGGAATTCTCCGATGAACCTACCATCATCGTTGTCAAAGTCCACAAACCCCCCCAGCTTATTTGCCTTTTGCTCCGCAAAAATCCTATGCCTGAGAGCAAAGGGAACATTATGGATACAAACCCAGATGGTAATAGAGCTAAAGTCATGATCCTTCGGTGCCTTCTTCGGACTCAAATTTTGAAGAACCATCAACGCATTATCGAAGACCCAAGGACCTCGATTAAATATTTCTTCTAGGTTCGCCGCACTTCCCAACTCAAAAACAAACAGATTTCTAGCAACTGATCTTATTTTCATCTGACCTTGAACTTGTCACGCCTTATCAAAGGTGCTCTACAATGCTCGAATGTTCGTGTTCCTCACCAAGAAGAGTTTCCCAATAATGTTGCGATCAAGATTCGGAACAGCAGATTGATCTAGTAGATCATCAACATTCTAGAAAGAGCTTTCTTCTTTGGTTAGGGACAAATCAGCACAGGGATGGGCAATTTCTTCAACGCTACCCAATTTGTTTGTTGGTTTCATTATATCGATCGCCAAAGAACAGAGGAACAAACAATAAAACGAGATGTGCAAGACTATGGGTAATTGCGTGGAATAGAGAGGAAAAGCAACGTCTTTGGATAGATGGGTAAGTCGAAAATCCACATGCAACGAGAAATGATGAAGGTTTCAATGAAATGATAATGCTTTTTTGAAATGTCGCCATGCAAAAGCCTAATAAAAAGAGAGAACTCTCAGCCCCCCCCCCCCCCCCCCCCCCCAAACTAGTGAGAGAAAGTGTTTAGAATACATAGTAAGGAGAATAAATTAAGAGCGAATTGAGGTAGCACGTAATTATATATTAAAGGGACTTTTATGAAAATCCAAGGAGAGGAAAGAGGAAGGAGTGAACATGAAGTAAATTAAATTGAAGATGCGCATTCATATTCACAAAAGAAGAAGAAAGGTGCATGTGTGGGGGATGGGTTGATGCCGTGCTGGGGCAAGGTAGCAAAGCAAAGCTAATACATTTCTACAATAGGAGAAGCCAATCCTGCCCCATTAACAGGTCCGTTGATCGATGACATGGCGAGTCTTTTAATGACTGCTAAACATAAGACATTGGCCATATAATATGGCAGGGATACTAGGGGATCATAGACTTTTAAGTGTGGTTGGGAAATAAGACTAGAATTAGCCCGCAGTGCCCTGAAAAAACGAAGACAGACATTAGTACCTAACAAAAACTGAGGTCGACCCAATTAATCGAACAGCAAAATGACTGGTCTTTGTTCTTCAAATGATCATTGAGTTAGAGAAAACACTCACGTACGCAATACATATATTTAAATGTATATAAATGTCGACTGATCAGATATCTTTCCAGGCGATTTTTTGTTTAGTTGAGTTATAAATTTTCATTAAGTCATTGAGGAATATACGAAGCATATATACCTTCTTCGCATGCAATCAGGACTAGAGTTGTATCGAGATCAATGCAAAAGCGATTATTAAAGAAGGCATATGACACATATCAATGATCGGCTAACTGGAAAACTCATCAAGTTGATGCCCTCCGCAAGTGGACCACCTAGGGCATATATAAGCATTCAACTAAGGTTCTAATTATTGATCTTCGAGATCTTGAATCTAAATAGTATAATGCGTTTGGGTGCAAGCAGTCAATTAATTACAATTCCATTGATGAATTCATCACCCAGTACAGAAACCATCTAATTTCATCAACTTTACTGTACCCTTAGCCGTCATGCCCCATCTAAAATTACCAACCAATGCATTTGTTCCCATCAATAAAAGCCAGACACTAGTCACGAAATTCAGCAGCTTACAGGGTCCCCACTTTTTAGTATCTCTGTCCATTCCCACAAAATTTAAGAAATTCAAACTTCTAGCAGGAGGCCAAGCTAAAAGAATGGGCTCAAGGATGCAAAACTCGGTCAGCAGTTATGCTTGTGTGTGTATAGAACACCCAAAATGTTAGACAAATTATTACAAACACTAAGTAAATTGTTCATTGCTTCTGAACCTTTGGGAAGTAATGTGAGAACAAATCCAACAACCGATACAAGGATCGATTTATGAAAATTTGAATAGAATGAACCTCGGGTTTGAAATGCACATTTATCTTTTCTCTATTGTTTGTGACTTAAGTTTGTTTCAAATATTGGCGGGGAGGGGGTTAGTTTCTAGTATTCTAAGGCTAGGTATTCCAACATTTGCAAAGATGGGCAAGAAATGAATGATATGACCTAAAATCAAACAAGAGAGAAGTTTCTTCTCGATTCATTTGGCTCTAGCCGCTTGTATTATAGAAAGGTGGTGATGCGAATTTGGCAAGTATGAAAACATGCATTTAGCTTCCATAAAAATTTGACCATGTTATCAAACCAATGGAACTCTTATAGTGAAGGTAAACCCCTTACAGTAGGAACATCAATGTCGTAAGGTAGGGTGTCAGATTTAAATGATTTATTACGAAAAGAACACACTGTTGCACGCACCTTCTTCTTGTTCTTACGAATTTTCCAAGGGCGTCTTCTTCCCGTTGCTGCTCTTCGTGTTCCACCGCCATTGTAGGTCCCAGCTTTTTGCTGCACCGTGCAGGCTTCACTGAGCCATCGGGCTCACCATCTGGTGGGGAGTTCCCTGTGGGTGGTTATTCCCCCTCTCTTCTTCTCTCTTGCTTTGTTCCCTTCTGTTTCTGAGTGTGCACCCTCTAGTGGTTATGGCTCGGAGATGCCCAAGCACAAGGGCTATGCAGGTGCCGCTCTGCCCCCCCCCTTCCTTCTGAGCAATCCTTCCCTCCCTTTCTTGTCGCTGTTGGTGGGTCTCTGTGGACAAGGCTATCGACCTTAATGAGTTTCCAGCCTCTAGTGTAGCTGATATTTCCCATTTTGTCCCAATGTTTCCGATCCAGAGAAGGTGCTTATGGAACCTGCAAGCCAGCCCGCTTTGAAGCCTCCCCCGGTTTCAATTGTGAAGCAATAGCAATGGCCCCAAATGTTTTTGAATCTCGGACCTCCTTGGATCTACAGGAGTTGTCGCGTTCCTGTGACAATATGTCCTCTACTTTTGCTGGGTTGGTTAAGCCTTCTGTGCTTGGCAGCATCTTTGGAGATGAACATAGTGAGCAAGGCCCTATTTTCTTAGTAGGCGAGAATCGGGTGTGGTCGAGCTATCGATTTGATGGTGGATTTAGCTATCCCACCTATTGATATGGCCCTTCTATCCATCTCAATCGGCTAGACGCCCAAGACGTGGTCTCCTCCAGCCAGGGGTCAGATTTCCCTCCGCTCCCCCAAGCTTCAGTTCGCTCAGACTCTGGTTGTTTATCAGGTAAATTTGCAGGCCCTCAGGACCCTATTCACCCCTCCGAGACTACGACTCTACTTTAGATATGGCATTTTCTTTGCTCCCCCAAGCGCTCTCCAGCTGTGCTAAAGATCCTTCCGGTGTGCAGAATTCTATGCTCAAGGATAAGGTCCAAAGTCCCATCCGCCCTAACAAGCGTAACATCCCTACGGCGGTGTTAGCGACCCCGTTGCTTCAGGCACCCGACATACATGTATTTCTCCTATCCCTCCTCCCTTGGCTGGCAAAAGGTCAGAAAGCTCGCATGATTCACCTTCTTCATCTCTTGAAAAAATTCTTGATAAACATAATAAATGTACCGGTATGTCTCTTCGCTTAGAGAACCCTATTGTTGTGGAAAACAATGACTCTTTTGTAACTATCAAGGAGGATGATATGGTTACTGAGATGGAGTACTACAGGAATCCCTTGTTGGGCACAGAGGGGGAAAAGTTTTTGGTAGACCTGGTGAAAGACTACGTGGGTAGAGCTTGGAGCTTTATAGCTCCTCCCCAAATCCTTCTTAATGAAGAGGGATGGTACTTGTTCAGATTTAACAATGAAGTGGATCTCCAATTGGTTCTGAACAAAAGGCCCTTGATTCTTAAACCTCTCCTCTTGTGCTTAGAAATGGTCTCCCACAATCTCTTTCAACCCAAAAAACCTAAAAAAATATCTGTCTAGATCCAGCTCCCTCGTCTCCACATTAGTTTATGGTCTTAATCCTGTCCCCAAAAGATCTATGCTAATATCGGTATCCCCATGCATACAGAACAAGCCACTACCAACAAATCGAGAATCTCTTTTTCCTGTGCATTGGTTGAAGTTGATTTAACAAGGATTTATTGAGGGAAATTGAGATCTTCACCCCTTGGGGGCTCTTTCTCCAGCAAGTTTTCTATGAGAGGGAACCTGTCACTTGCTCTTCCTGTAACTCCCTATGGCACCTGGCTTCAAGGTGCCCTCGCTCTTTGGTTTTTGGCGCCCCCTTGCTTCGTGCTTCCTCGACCAAAGAATGCCCCTTCTAGCCCCCTTCTCTTAAGACTGTCCCCTTTGCGCCTTCCCCTGCTACCTTCACCACCCTCCCTCCAAACTCATTCCAAGATCCCCCTCCTTCGGCCCCTACCCCTAGTCGTCGACAACCCTTCCTAACCCTTCTCTAGCCCAGTCCTCCTACTTTCCCTCCCTCCCCCACCTCTCATCATTGTTCTCAACCAGGAGGATGTCTGGTCAGTGTTTCACTCCCGCTCTAAGCCCTTTGCATGTCTTACTCAGGAGAACTTCTCTCTTCGCATTGATAATTCCTTCTCCTTCTTGGATAGGGCCAAGGACTCTGAGGCCCCCTCCCCTCTTCTCCTTTTAGCCCCTCATGAATATTACAGTCTAGAATGTGAGGGGCTGCAACGATAGCTCCAAGCTTGGAGAGATATAAAACTCTGTTCATGTGAATCATTTTTATGCTTCCGGTCTTTTAGAAACTTGAGTTACCGGTAATAACCACAATGTTAGTTTATCCTTGTTTCTTCCCATCTGGGTACTTTCTCCATAACTACTCTGATCACCTAAATGATCGTATTTGGATTCTTTTTTACCCTTTCGTATTACCCTCACCCCTATTAAAAATTCAGCGCCAATGATCACCTGTTTGGCTACACCCCATGGTTTTTCTCCTTTCACTCTTTCCATCGTATATGTTATGAACAGTGAGGTTATTAGGTCCCATTACGGGATGAAATTATGAACCTCAGCCAAAACACCCAAGGTCCCTTGGTTGTAGCAGGGGATTTCAACAACATTCTCTTTCTAGAAGATAGGCTCAGCTCCCCCCCAAGCCCTTGAGAATCTAGGGATTTTGCTAACTGTAAAGTCCAAGCTAATTTGTCTGATCTTCGGTACTTCAGTTGGTTCTTCACCTGGTAGAATCAGCAGGAGGGCCGAGACAGGGTGATGGGAAGATAGATCGCGTCCTAGTGAATGAGGACTGGATCCTTGAGTTTCCCGTCAGCTTCTAAACCTGCCTCCCCCCTGTCTATGATTATAGTCCTACGCTCATCACCATTCCCCATTCTTCCAATCAAATTTTTAATATTTGGGCTGACGACCCCTCTTTCTCCACAACGTTCAAAATTCTTGGAGTATACCCATAAATGGTAGTATCATGTTCTCTGTTGTTGAAAGAGTTTGCATCTTGAAAGGCAGTCTATACTCTCTTCACGGGTACGAATTTAGCTCTCTATGCTTTAGAGCCAATCTATTAGAGAGAAGCTTGAGGATATTCAACTACAACTTGATCAAGACCCGTGGAATGTGTACCTTCACTCAAAGGAAAAATTGCTCAGGAAAATCCTTCTTTCTCATAATAGGCAAGAGCTCTTATTCCTCATATAACTCTCAGAAACTCGTTGGCTAAAGTACTTAGATTCTAACACTACTTACTTTCACAAAGCCATACAGGCAAGAAGGAACAAAATTCTAATTGCCACCTTGACTAATGACATAGGGGAGACCCTTCATACTCATGACAAGATTGCAAACTGCCATGTCAGCGTCTTCCAACACAACCTAGGCACTAGGGAGACCCTTTCGGGTTCTTTCGTCAAACTAAATCTCTACAGGAACAAAACCTTCAACCAGGACTCTTGGGCCCACTTACCTGGCATGTTGGGGATAAGGATATCAAATCTTCCCTTATTTCTATTGGTGATGACAAAGCCCGGGGACCTGACAGCTACTATGCTAAATTCTAAATCTGCTTGAGGCATTATCGGTAGTGATTTATGTAGGGCTGTGAAAAGCTTCTTTCACAGTGGTAGGATCCTTAAGAAGATAAACTCAACTTTCATCTCAGAAGACTCTGTATTCACTTCTAGGGATTAAAGACCCATCTCCTACTATAATGCCATTTACAAAGTCATTAGCAAAATCATGGAAGATAAGATTAAAGATACTCTCCCCTCCCTGGTGGGAGAGAGCCAGGAGACATTCATCAAAGGTAGACTCATCTTGGACAAATATCCATATGTGTTCTAGCCTCATGAAGCATTACTAGCGCTCTCATATCTCCCCCGGGTGTATGAAGAAGGTGGATATTAGGAAGGCTTTTGTTATTGTTGACTCGAGTGTTCTTCCAGCAACCCTCTCCTTCCTAAAATTCTCGCATACGTTCTCCAATTGGGTTTTGCAATGCGTTTTACTACTTCCTACTCTATCACAGTTAATGGTATTTCTACTAGGTTCTTTAAAGGAGAACATGGGCATTACATCTTCATAGAACGACACTGATCAAATGGAAATAAAACCTAAACACTCCAAATATGAAAGTGCAAAATCCACCGATCATGAGTCAAGTGGTTGTGTTGCGGTGAATGATCCTTGATGTGAGGATCACGATGTGGCTGGTCCTCCTCCTCAAATTCAAGGATGTAGACATCCTTGTCGTTCGGTGGAAGCTCCAAGAAGGAACATGTATGAGAATCAAACTTCAGAAGGGAGCAAGGGCTTCTTGAAGTCAATGAGGTAACTCTTCTCTAATGGTTCGTCAAAATGCACAAGCAGAAGGTCAACTAGAAGACTTTATGGCTCATAAATAGGTGTAAGGGAATAAACTGAGTAGTTCATTAATTCGCTCATTCTTTAACTCCAACCTCTTCATGATCTCTACTTTTGGTGGGTCCACAACTTTAGGGATCGAAGGATCAAGCTGTGTAGCACTCCATACAGTTGCCGAAGTAGGTTATTCCACCTCATGAACCATTTAACATTCAAGCAGTCGCGATAGTTCAGCTAGAATTCTCACATTGCTCTCCTAATCCTCCTTGATGAGGCTCTCATGCCTATTGGAACTTTATTCGCAAGATGATTCAAAATCTGCAATGGCATCTTCCAATCTAGAGATTAGCCTCGTAGTGTGAACTATCATGGTTACCCCCACTTGTCTGGCAGACAACCCACTAGATGTAACTCTATGCAGCATAATAATGTCCAGGAAACGGTTGTTCCCGAAAAGTCATAGATGATTCAAAATCTTTCAAGGCATCCTCCAATCTAGAAGAAACAACCGGGCAGTAAGTACGCTCATGGTTTCCTCCACACCTTTCACATACCACCCATTTGTTGTAATATCCTGGTCAATCTCCTGGTTAATTGTAGTGTCCAGCTATCAGATTAAAGCACCTCAGAAGAAAAAGAAAAGAAATTATATACATAAAGAAGAAAATGAAAGTACATTTATGGACATAAAAGTAAAATAAACAAATAACAAAGGAAAAAAACTAAACTAAAAATAGGTAGAAAAGAAAATCTAAATAAAACAAATTAAAATCTATAAACTACAAGAAACTATAAAATCTAAATAAAGTAAAAGGAACACAAATAAAAATAAAAATCCTAAAAACAAAAACAAAAATAAAACCTATACTAAACTAAGTAATAAAATAAAAATAAGATGCAAAATCAAACTAAGAAAACAAAAAAAAAAATACGCAAAACAAAAATTAGCTAATATTAAACAAATCTAATAAAATTAAAAACCTAGAAACAAAAAATAAAATAAACCTAAACACAATCGTAATCCTAAAATAAATTTCAGAAAAAACAAAAATAAATATAAAATAAAGATTAAACAAAATAACCTTTCCCCGGCAACGGCGTCAAAAACTTGTACGGGTACAAATGTATATCAGTAAGTGAACCAATCTACTGTAGCAAGCTTTCTTGAAGTATCCCTCCATGTTATGGAACCAAAGGAGATGATGTCTAGTTTAATCTCTGTCTAAAACAAAAATCTAACTAACAAACTAAAGAAATCAAAAACAGAAAATTGGGGGTATTGATTCCGAAATAAGTAAACTAAAAACAAATACAATAAAAGGTGATCTTATTGACGATTCTAAACAAAGGGATCCAATTTACTACTTCCTCCTAGTTCTTCAATCCTTCTTCCTATGTTTTTCTATTTCTAGATTGCAACATCAAATCTAAACTAATCCACAACCGATTTTGCTGAATTATGGATTTTTATTAGTAACTACCAAATCCCACCTTTCGTAGTGAACTTCCTAATTAATAACAATGTAGGTTTGTAGTCAGCTAATATGTTGATGAAATCACCATCTCTAGTTTAACCGGCATTGCTCTTGTAGTCTATTGGATGCCGCAATTCTTACTTACAAGCAGACAAACTATTTTACTCTAACAATTGATCCAATCGCAAGATTAATAAATTAAGCAATGAAAATACTACAATCTTTATTGAATCAAGTAAAATCATAAAAGGAAGAAGAAATCTAAAACTAGGGATCCATAGTAAACCAAGATTCTAACAATCATCTCTGACATAGAAAACAACGAAATGGAAACAACAATAGAAGAGGAATAAAGTGTCATCAATTTCGGAGTGGAACCGATGACGAATCTCATCCTGCTCCCGCTGCTCATATCGCCTCCGACTTCTTCTTTGCTTCACGACTATTATTTTCTATGTTCAAGATGTGTCTGGTAATGTGCGGTGTTGTTCTCCCAATCCTAGGTGTTTTATATCAAAAATAAATAATTTTTCTCTTAAACAAGTATATTTTTTATTTCTGATGGCCGCGCTCGGACACATGTCTAGACGCATTTTCAGGAAGTATCGGCCTCTAACTGGACATATGTCCGGACAGGTTTGTATAATGATGAGCTTGAGTTGTTCCAGGCCCAGATTCTTCGTTTGGACTCCGTTTGTTCCTCGTTTATTACGTTGTGAAGCTTTTGAAGTGAAGCATGCAATTCCATGATTTTTACCTACATTTGAAACATAAAAATGCATCAATTTATATCTAAACATAAGTCATAGGAAAACACAAGATAAGTGAGAAATATTGCCCAAACTTGTGTGAATAATAGGTGAGTTGGACCCTGTAAATAGATCTATTTCTTCCTTTAGCCATGAATCTTATTCGGGGAACATATAAATAGTTCCACGCAATTACATTTGAGGAATCCAGAGACAACTACTACTTATCAACAGCTTGGGAGGGGTCTCCCTGGTGCGCATGCTATGTTGGAGTAGCTAATTAACAAGGCAGTTTGCAATCTTGTAATGAGTATAAAGGGTCTCCTTCAGTGTCAAGGAAGCAATCAGACTTTTGTTCCTCCGTGCCTTTATGACTTTGTGAAAGTAAGCAGTGTCAGAGCTACAGCTGAGTATCCTCAAACTCGTCTCTAATAGATGGGCACTGAGGCAGGGAGCGCAGAGGGAGCTAAATTTGATCTTTGGAGGGAAGAAAGACTATCTTTCATGTAACAAAGTCGCTTAACAAGGGAGAACATGTTACTACCATTCATGGGGATACTTCAAGCATTTTGGACGAGAGCGAGGAAGGAGGGGTCGTCAGCTCAAATATTAAGGAATTTAAAGCTATTCTTTAGAGGGCAAGTATGGGGAATGGTGATGAGCATAAGACTGTGGTCAGAGACAATGAGAGGGAGAAAAGTTGAAAAGATGATGGGAAACTCAAGGATCTAGTCCTCATTCACGAGGACATGGTCTATCTTCCTCATTATATTACCCTGTCTCGACCCTCCTGTTGATTCCACCAGGTGAAGAACTACCGCTCGTAGTACCAAAGATCAAATCAATTAGCTAGGACCATACATTTAGCGAAACCCTAGAATCTCGGGGGCTAGGGGACCAGGAGCTGAGTCTGTCTTCCCAAAAGGAATGTCACTGGAATCCATATACTACAACCCAGACTTCGAGGTTGTTTTCGTTAAGGTCAATGATTTCACCCCATAATTAGGACCTGATAACTGCACTAGTCATCTTATGAACAATGGACAAAGCGAAGGAAGAAAAACCATAGCCAAACTTGTTGGTTGTAATTACCCTTAACCTGTTAAAACTTTGGCACAAGGTACCTATTTTGCTACAAGTTAGTGTAGCTACATACATGTATTTATTATTATTAAAAAAATTACTTTTTACTATATAAATTGTACTCATATATATAATATATATATATATATATATATATATATATATATATATATATATAATTTAAATATTAATTGTACAGATATTGTATTTAATATGCATTTTGATTTGTTAAACTATACTAAATTATAATAACTATACTTCTAAAGTATATAAATTACATAGTTATAATGTAGCAAGTAATAATTACATGTAATTGAAGTTAGCGTGAGGGTTTGTTTAATCTCTTTAATACATACTTTAATCCTAATAATAATAGTAACATCAGCAGTGACAAAATAAATCGACATAAATGGCCATAATATTTTAAAAAGAGCAACAACGAAATACGTGTGTCAATGGCAGTCACATTAGCAGAAAAGATATTTCCTTGATAGAAAAAAAAATCAAGTAACGGAATCAAACAATTTTACATAATCCTGACAAACACATAATACACGAGGATCAAGCTAATGATATTAAAAACAGAGAAATTTATCCATACAAATATTAGTACAACAATTTACAGTCAGATCTAGATCAAGCTCGCCGGAAGTGTAGAAAGGTAAAGACCCATCCAAGAATGGGAAAGAGAAAAACAACTGACAGGTGCCGGCAAGAGGGAAGTGCACGTGTAGCCATAATTAAGCATCACATGGGCTTACACCTGCAAGCACATTGCCAACCCCATGGAGGTCCCCTCGTACGTTTTCCCAGAGTACCCCGAGATTTAATTAATGTATATACTTTCTTGCTACTAATGAATGTAGTGATAGATTAAATACATCTTACTTTTGGTCAATAAAAATTATATTGTTAGTGATGGACATATATGTGTTATAATTAATCTCAACCTCTTCTCGTGCTCGTGTGCATGGATGCTTGTTGATTTTGTCATTTTGGACGCAAGCATGCATCATGGTTTTTTGCTTTCGAATATCAAATTATTTTCATTAAACAGGGGACGGAGGAGAAGTAACAATTTGGGGTAACATAAACCCAGAACATGGATAACAAGAGTGATATTGGTGAACTCAATAATCCTTACTTAAAAAGTATCTATTTTCCAATGTTAATCATACTAACTATATAGAAAACAAGAGCGTTTCTGCTCTTTTAAAAAAAACCCAGCCAGAACACAGATAAAACTGAGAAAGATCACCAATACTGACAAAACCTAGAGTGACTCTGCTAGCAGCTAGTAACTTAAGACATATGCATAGTTTCAAAAAAGCAAAGCGTAACGATGGTTGCACAAGAATTATATTGAGTCCGGTAACAATTTTTATTGCCCAAATTATTCGCGGGCAAACCCTTACAACATTGTGAATTAGGGTTTTGGAGCTGCTTTTGTGATGTTATTATGCAATTTAGTCTATTGTAACAGGTTTCTATTTTATTTTGTAAAAAAATAAGAAAAGAAAAAGCTTTAGATTACGGTTTTAGCTAGAAACCGTAACCTAAAGCATTATTGGTGCACTCGCCAGTATGGCTTTAGATTACGGTTCCGCTAGAAACCGTAATCTAAAGACTTATTGACGTGCACGCCAATAAGGTTTTAAGTTACGATATCTACCGGAATCGTAATCTAAAGTTTTCTAGGCCTGCATCCGCTAAAGGCTTTTTATTACAGTTTTAAACCGTAATTAAAAAGCTTTAGGGAATAGATGACACGGGGGTAATTATAGTTCAAAACAGTAACTAACGAGGTTTTTCAACCATTGTAATTCTGTTCCACTAGTGTACTAAAACTTTTTTGTTCATTACAATAAAGATAAACAAGAAAATTAGATGACAAAGGTATCAAATAAAGTACAAAGAAATACTTAAGATTTTTTTGTTGATTTAATCTATTAAATGATTAATGTATTATATTATTAGGAGTATTAATAACATCTCTCTCTATATATATATCAAGATATATGATGGTAATTTTAATTCTTATTATCAAATATATGTAATTAAGTGAATTTTCACACATTAATATAAAAATATGCTAATAAAAGTTTGTTATAATATTTTGAAAAACAGTAATATTATTTAAAGATAAGCGGGCACATAATTTTCAATTAAGAGTGTTAAATATGTAAGTAGTGCCCTTGTTTTTTTTAATAAAGTGATGTGTACATATATATATATATATGTAAAGAGTTAGGGAAGCATTAGATACATAGAAGCCCTATATATCTGACAACTAAGTAGAGGGCATCACAGCTAAGGGAAGGGTGGATATACCAAATCCCTCCTAGCAGTGAACAAACAGCATATTGCTGACAAAAAAGCCCCAACCCAGCAATCAAAATATAAAACACCACCATGTACAAAAATTGTGCCCCTACATGACTCCTAGGAGCAGAGAGTCCTATCAAGCCAATCAAAGTCAGTGCTAGATCTTTGCATCTTTGTCCAAATGATAGCTTTAATAGCGCAGCTTTGATGTCAGAAATTAAGAGACATGGGTCTCTGGCTTGGTTGGCCATGGTTCGCTTGCAACTTTCAATCCATATATGGTAGACAACGTTGGTGGTAGCCGCTCTTTTCACTAAGTCAATCAGACGGTGCCTCTTGCAGTAGCGGATGATCCATGATGAGTAGCTTCAAAGACTTTTCCGGTTAGTAGGAATTCCTAGCCAATCATAGATAGTCCACCAGACCCTGATAAAGTACCTGTAATGGAAAAAAGATGGTTGCTTGTCTCTTGAGTAGGCTCACAGAGACAACATCTGTTAGCAAGACATATACCCATGATTGGAGCTTATCACACGTTTTATGACTACCTTTAAGAGTTTTCCATAAGATAAATTGGCTTTGGGGATAGACCAAATTTTCCAATAGACTTTGTACTAGTAAAAGGGCTGGGTAGGGATAGAGACATCGTTATAGAACGAGCTGACCCTAGGGCGGGTAGGTAGGAGCTGAAGAGAGAAATGGCATCATTGGATGACCCACATTGCTCGATCCACTAGTCCCTGGCATGAAAGATAGCTTTCTAGGTCCAAGGATCATTACCTTTAGCAGTAGTCGTCTAGATGCTGCTTGGGTCGGGCAAGAAGAGCTTATGGATCCATTGGATCCAAAGGCGCT